>OU343217.1:261208024-261259670 GCA_910596185.1 Chrysanthemum makinoi
ATGTACGTGATGTCATGATCATGAATTCGCCGCTAAACCTCCAAGGTTACGCGAATTTGAAACAAGTAAACCAAGTTTACTAAAAATGTTGAAATAATGAGACATGAATCGTGTCGAGAAATGACCTGAAATTGCGAGTTGTCACACATGTTTTGCTAGCTTGTTGATAGTTTTGAAATTCACATGTGCCATCCTTCTATGCCATTTGTGAGATTCATCCAGGGATGCTTTTGCCACAAAACAAGCTAGATCACCTTCAGGCTGGACATCAGTCAAATTGAAGGTGTAGAGATTATGTCTTCTTGGAACTTTAAGCACAACCCGACTTTCATCGTAACTTGAAGTCTTGAGGAGCACAAGACACCATTCTCATGAAGAGAACACTATTCTTCTTATAAAAAATTTGTGAAATGTATGAGCAAAAGGTTGAAATGTTTAAGCTCTTTCACATAATAGGCTGCCAAAATCCGGCTTGAAGTCCTAATGGTTCCTTTCCCAGCTTATCTTGCCATCTCCTCCTCCAAAAGTAACAAAGGCTCTCCATGAATGGCTACAAAATCAATCAACCTTTCTTTGTTCCCTGTCATACTTCTAGAACATCCATGGTCAACTATACCTAAATCTTTATTTGAATGAGGATTATCCTACAATAAAATAAATATACAACAACATTAGTATCTATGGGAGACCCAAGTCATGACCGAATTGGGCCTCGCCTTGTGGATCAAAAAGATTTAGACCATGTAGATTGATGATATCCACCATTGTTCTTGGACCCCTTCTTCAAGTATGGTTTGCATTTTCTCCAAGAACAACCTCACGAGGACTTAACAAGAAGGTGCCCCATCTTGCCCCCGCTCATTGGGTCATAATAAATGTGCCTAAATTCATTATGAAAGTAAGTGCTCAGAGGTCCATTAATGGTCTAGCAACATTTCGCTTCCAATTAGTTAGAGAAGGTCTACTATCGTAATCGCTTACCGCCAGAACTGGTTTACCAAGAGGGAATTGTCCTACCGCCAGAAACTAGTTTACCGCCAGGATTAGTTCTCGCCCTCACATGTGTTGCTTGAGGAACAAATGGGGGGATATTATTAACATCATTCCATATTGGTATAGACTTCGCTATCGCCACACACACCCATCTTTTTCATGATAATCACAATCCTTAATAAAATGATAAGTACTACCACAAACAAAACAAGGTTTCTTTCTAAACGATTTGTTCATAACATGAGATGTCTTATTACAAACAAACTTATTAAAACCAAAACCAAAAACTGCATTGTTTTAAATGAGAATTAAAAGAAATGTCTTCAAAAGAAGTTGTCTTTGAAATGGATTCATCATCAGCTACTCTAGGAGAGGTCAAGACTTGGTGAGTCGACTTGTCACTTGAATCACAACTCGCAAAGTCATTGGTATTGGTCTCTGAGGTCTTGTCACTAAAAGAACAAGAGACAAAGTCATTAGATTCATCGCCAGCTTTAGGTAAGTCATTAGACTTGTTGCCATAAGTCATATGTGATTCATCAAAGTCTATGTGTGGAGGGCGGCTTAAATGTTCCTGCTATTGGTGGAGAAACCGAACTCACTGCTCCTTCTTTAACATAATACTTAATGTGAATTTGATAATTTTTCCTTAGGGTAGGGTCAAAAACACTTGGCTCATTAGGGTCATAAAATTCATCGATCTCTAGATAATCTCCATACCTCAATGCTCTTCTAGACCTTACAGATTGTGAACTATTAGTCAACTTGGCTAGATTTTTAGATTGTTCTTGCCAATGCTTATGTCTAGCCACTTCACTATCTAACTTAGCCTTCAAGTCCTGTTTTTCTAAGTTTACCTTAGCATTTTCATCTTCTAATATTTTAACAAATTAGTAGTGTTTTCTAAGTCTCTTTCTAAAACCCTAATCTTTTCTTCATAAGCCAACAGATTATTTTGGTACCAAGCCTTTGTTTTTCCAAAGTTTTACGTATTTTTATGCTTGAACCCGAACATGATAATCTTTATATTGAGCTTCTATATCATCAAACTCCTTTTTAAGTTAAGCATATTTATTGTCACAGCCAAACAGACAAGTATGTACCTGAGATCATATACCCATCAAAGCAAATTCCTCAGCATCATCTTCTGTCTCATATCCAAAGAAGCATTCCAAGCTGATGAGAAGCACCACTTTCCTCATCTTCAGGCTCATGTTCAGTCCAATTAGCCATTGAATCAATAGATACTAAGGCCTTAGGCTCCTCATGTTCTTTGATCTTGAATGCATGATATATGGTCTTGTCATTTGCCTTCTTTTCAGTGCATTCCCTTCCAAAGTGACCCAGTTGACCACATTTGTAACACTTAGCCTTCTTCTTATCAAATCTTGCTGCATCCCTTCCCTTGAATTGGACCTTTCTTCTAACATTCTTTTCAAAGCTGTTGATTTTCACTGAAAGCATAGCCATCTGCCACTTAATGTCTAACTCCTCCAAGTCCAACTTATCAATTTGCTCAAAATCTTCATAATCTAGTTGCTGTTGTGGTTCACTCTCAAAGAACAAACGAATAAAGCACATCTTCAAAACATTACCGACTTTGAATGAGTTCTTGGTCCAGAAGGGTGTATGAAATTCATGTTGATGATGAGCTTGGGTTATCAAAGATATGACATCTTGTTATTATTACGGTAGTACTAAAAATGTCAATTAGTTGGAGTAGAGAATAGCTTGAGTGTCCCTTGATATCAATCTCAAGTGTCCCAGCAAGCTTGTTGTCAAGATCACCAAAGCTCAAGTACTCAAGACCACCCTTTGTCTTGAGAGTGATGCAGACTTGTGACCAGGAAGGAGGTAGTGCTCTTAAGAATTTGGTACTAAAATCTTCATTGTATGGTGACTTAAGATCTTCTAAAACCTATCATAACCTTTGTGCAAGCCTTCTTCGTGAGATCTTGAACTCTTGGAATTCCTGCTTTAACATGGTATTTCTCATCTTTTCGACTCATCATTACCTCCAAATCTTGCTTTGATAGCCCTCCAGATTTCCTTAGCATCATCAAGGTGATGAAAATCACCTATATGATCATCTGGGAGTGACTGAAGCAAGATAGTTATTGCCTTGGTCTCCCTTTGGACAACAACAATTTCATCAACAGAAATAGGAGGAAGAATTATTACGTTGCCTTTAGTGTCTCTTCTAGTTTTCTTTTTGTTGTTACCATTCTGAACGACATTCCAGAGGTTGTAATCACTATTTGTGATCCAGTTCTCCATCTTCAACGCCCAGATCTCGTACTCATCCTTCTTGAATTAAGGAAATTTGGCATTATTGTTTGACAAGGTGGTGGTGGCCACTTGTTGAACTTGTTGTGTCTCAGGTTTTCCCTTGAGTGTCATCCTCCTTCTAACATTGTAAGAGTGTTCGAGGGTTTTAAGAGATAAAAAATGTTCTTCTTTGATTGAGACTCTCACCGTGCTCGATACCACTTGTTGGATCACCCTAGATAGATCTTTGAGCCTTTGTTAATGGATAGAATACTTATGTAATCACAAGTAAACTATAGGAAAATATCTAATAAACTTATGTTTATGCTAAAGTAAACACAAGAGTTAAAAAAGACGAAATACTAATAAACACTTTGATCCTCTATGGATCTATATTAATCGCTAGAAATTGTTTCTAAGGTCGTACAATGTTCATGGCCATGAGTTTCTTTATACTACCGAAACCCTAATCCAAAATTTATTACAAGAAAACGGTGAAGAAGATAAGCATTATCTCTTCCTAATATAACTCATGCATATCCATTCATCTAACAATATACTAATAATACGGATTCATACTATCCGCAGGAATGAACTATCAGCAGGAACCACTAAAGGTACCAGCAGGAACCATCAGTAGGAACCAACAACTATTACATATTAAATAATTCCTAACAGGGATTATAACGCAACAACCCGTGATAAAAATGTGTTGTTTCTCAATTTAAAGTTTTAGTAATTATGTTCGGAAAAAAATACATAAAATGAGTTGAGTTTATCTAGATAATGTAAAATTTTGATCTTTTTCATATCCACATTTTGATATGTTTTAATATTATTTGTATTGAATTATGTAGAGTTGTATAGAGTTATGTGTGGATTAATGAAATCTAATGTCTTTTAGTGAGGATCGCTTTTTTATTATTTATTTATTTTTATTTTTGTAGTCGCTTTGTAGTTTAGAAATTTTCAGGATATGATGGCAATTCAAAATGGGATTGTGGAAAAGATGGAAGCGAATTTTGGGAAGTTGTTTATTGGTGGGATATCATGAGATACGGATGGGGCTCGGTTGAAAGAGTATTTTAGTAGTTATGATGTAGCCGAGGCTAATTTCTTGAGATAGGATGTGGTTGTGGAACTTTAGATATCGAGCTAGTGAAACAAATTGGATGTTAATACACTGGAATCACCTCATTTGAAGAACAACTCAAATATGCAGAGAAGGTGAAGGATGTTGGTCTACAGGTAGATACTTATTAGTGGTAGTTTATTATTAGGGAAAAAAAAGTCATCCTGGTCAAAAGTTACGTTCAAGTGAGCTCAGGTCACGTCACCTTGCATCGAAATTTGTTTACAGATTCTCGAAACTTTGATGGGATCTTCTGTGGCATAAAAAGTTGGCTATCTAAAATAGAAATCATATTATTTGTTCATCTTTTTACACAATTATCCTGCTTGCTTATTGACCCGAAACACATTCGTGGCGTTCCTCATTGCTTATAAATGTTTTTGTTATCTTTCGCTTTGTACACATTTTTTTGCCCTAAAAGCTCATTAGTTGTGTTTGAAAAAAGTTGTCCCAAACACTAATTATGGACTTGAAACGTTGCTTTCTATTAATGGGATAATAATATCTCTCGGAAATGTGTGAATGACGTATCTATGTGTGTTTAACAGAGAATGGGTCAAAAAAGGCTTGCTTGACCCAAATACACTTTCATGAGCATTATTAATTGATTATATATGTTTATGATATCATATGAAAACCTTCTAAAATGGGTTATTGCATTAAAAAATAACCACTGTGATGTCCATTCGGGTAACCAAGTGTGGTCCATTGATTTTTTATGCATGAAGGAAACCAACAACATGGTTGCAAATGCATTACAAAAGGAAGGGATGACTGCATTTGGTTTTGATTTTGCTAGAAAATGGTAAGTTTGAGTAATGAATATTAAAGGGGTGTTTGGATGTGCACAAATTAAATACTACGTAGTACATCATAAAACTGAACCAAAACTTACATATAAAGGCTTTTTGGCATTGTGTTTTAAAACTGAGCATCTGATTATCAGCAGACAATTTTAACGAGTAAAAGTGTTTGTGTATTTGCTGTAAATGTCAATATAATAAAGGCCCCAAACACTATATGTGCAAAAATAATACTTCTACATATGTTTGACCGAACTTAATCAAGTAAGTACAAGTAAATCGATACTTCTTACAACTTATTCATCTAATACTTCTACATATGTACATATAAAACTTATCAAGTATCAACATAAGTTTATTTAAGGCTAAGTCAAAAGATTTAACATTTTGGTTTTCTAATATATAAAAATACATTATTCAAAAAAGAAAAACATCGCATATCGTAATGAAAGCATTATAACTACATGTAGTCGAGCTCTCTTCTTCGTATAATACAAAACTAAAAAACCATAATTTTAAAAAACATTAACTAGATTATTTGTTTTTTAATAGATAAAACTACATTATTCAAAAAATTAGAAAAAAATTCCGTGTGTGCACGAATATTATAAGTAGTATAGTATAGATAACCTTTACTAAACTAAATTTTCCTTGATGGTCTATGTTAATTTAATCCACAAAAAGATACATAGAAACATTGAATAATTTTCTTCAATAAAAAACATTTAATTAATAACTAATATGTGAAAAATGTTAACTTGCCCTGCTACAAAACATAATGATATTGTTTAGTTAGGACCAACTTGGTTCAATCCAGGTGTTATGTGAGAAATGGTTTATTGTTCCAAAAAAATCCGCAATACTTTCCGATTTAAGATCATTTGAGGACAAAAGAATATTTACATACTAAGGGATCAATCTCCACCATCCATTTTTATTTGATCAAATGGATGAGATTAATCCCAACAATTTAAAAAACTCACTTTCATCATCTTTTTTAAAATATTAATAACTTTTAAACCGTTAATCGTTAAGTGAAAAAGAAAATATCATTGCGACGAGCATTTAATTATCTTTCTATAGATAGGCACTTTGATATACTTTCGACAAAAAATTTCGTATTTTCACGCTTTTTTAAGTTTTTTCATTTTTTTACGTTACTGAAATTTGCACTATAATATCATATATGATATAACACTAATTTGAATACCACATGTGATATTAGTGTTAAATCATATATGATATGTATATCATATGTGATTTATCATATATGATATGTATATATCATATGTGATTTATCATATATGATTTAACACTAGTATCACATATGATATTACATATCATATGTGATTTAACACTAATATCACATGTGATCTTTAAATTAGTGTTAAATCATATATGATATTTCATGCAAATTCCAGCCAAGAAAACGAAAAAGATCGAAAAACGTGAAAAAACATTTTTTTCTTTTTGAAAGTATATCAAAGTGCTCATCTAGAAAGATAATTAAATGCCGTCATGATGGCGCAAGTATTATTTTGCTTAACGATTAACGGATTAAGAGATATTTAAATTATAAAAATTTAGTGAAATAATAAAATGCTTTTAATCTCACCATTTCTTTTAGATGGATGGTGTAGATGAGTCCCTTTGTATGTAAGAAAAGTTTGATATGTAAAATAACTCTCCTCATACTTTCCTGGATATTTTTACCATTGAACGTGTGAGGCTCGCATGTTTTAAGAGAATAGAACACTATCTTCCCGGAACGCAATCTTGGGAAATATATCTTGTTCTCCATCTCCGGTGTTTTGGCTTCCATACATAGAGATGTTTTATCACCAATATAAATCACTTGCCTTCCTATATCATCTATTTTCTCCCATTTACCAATATCCTCATTTGGTATGAATACTTCGACGGATCCTCCAAACTCGCCCACAATTACTAGTATAAAATGTTGTTCACATTTATAATTATGATCACATTTCACTAGGAAACGTTGTGCATTTGATGTACAATAACTTATTGGGGCTTCCTTTAGAACACAGTCCCGAGTGAGATCCCCCTCGCCCACTTCTTTGAAAACATCAAGTCCATTATCGTTACCCAAGGCATAAACATCTCGACCATAGAACACTGCGAAACGGTAAGAATTGGAATCGTAGTCACCTAAATTTAGATTAAGTACACGCTACGGTGATTCTCGACCTACAACGTGGATGTAAACTCGTCGACCACACCTTGTAATTCCAACAACCATACAATCAGGAGAAGTAGGTGGTGCTGAGAAACCAAAGAAGTCTAAATAATTATCAGGTGGAAGCTTGTGTGTATCACTTGTGAAGGGGTTAAAGAGAATGAGGGTCCGTCGTAACATTTTCGCAGATTAGCGCCAACCATACCTTGAACAATGTATTTTCAGTTGACTAATAAATCCTAATTCTCAAGGAGTTTTTATGATATACTTGTCACCAAACATCGGATCAAAAAGAGTGATCGTGGTGCTTTTTAATAACTATCACCAAGTGAAATTAACGAATACCGCAATTGCAACCTCTTTGATGCTGTTTGGTTGCTCCATTGTTTGACAGGTGCCTCTAAATGACATAGTTTGCATGAAGCACGGAACTTCATGTATTCTACACCAATACTAAACTCCATAATCATCTTCAAAACATCAAATGGAAGATTGATCAAGTGTGATTCCCCTGTCATGTCATTAAATTTAACCCCGTCACTCTTAATTGTACTTACGACCATCTTATCGTTCTTGTCCTCTTCTTGTTTATGATCAACTTCCAACAACCTACACACAAAATATGATCAGATAAAAGCCATTTTCTTGCTACAAACAAAAACAAGAGTATACTACAAAGATCATTTTTGTGGTTTGGTGATAATAACCAAAATTGTTCTTCATTGATGCTACCGCAAAATTAGTCCCTAATTGCAATGTTTGATTTGGCTTTTGGATAATTTTGCACTCATAAAGTAGGTTTCCTATATGAAGGGTAAATCGATCTAGGAGGGTGTAAGAAGAATGGAATTAAGAGTTATGAAAGATGAAACTTCATGGTCCTTTCTTTACATCCCCACGTGAGGTATGGGTTGGTCCTCCCTCAAGGTGTGTGTTACCATATATGTGAAGCCATTCGTAGAGATGGAAATGTATCACATTTGGTAGAGCCCGCCCAAGTAGGATATGGGTACCTAACGAAGCCATACTCTTTTTCCCACCTTGAACATTGTGGATGCGGGTTGAATGTCTTGGTGGGAAGGTGATATGGAAATGTAGTTAGATGGTAGGTTCAAATAAAGGTGAATCAAGTTTCCTGAATGCTATGTCTGAATGTTGAAGAAAGTGAGGTGCTTAAAATCTATGTTTGGTCGAGTTCATTGTTATCGATACAAAGGATAGGAGTATCGGTTGAATAAGTCCTGTTCTTGTTTTTGCTTTCTAAATTTGGGGTTGTCCAATTCAGCTTTTATGTTATCATGTACAAAATTTTGGAGTTAATATAATTCAACTTTGGCACCAAAAAAACCAACTATCTACCAATTTTCCACATATGATCAGCCCCCATTTGAATTTTTCATTTCGAGTGATGATATATTTTGTTGATTCATGGGTGTTTGGATTTGAGTGTGTCTTTTGATTAAAAAAGGATGTGGTGTGTAACTCAATGTGTGTTTTTGATATAAAATGGGTTAGGGTCACAACAGTATATCCTACCTAAGAAAGAGCACTAAATCATGACTCAAATGACATAAAAGTTTTTCTTCGAGTTTTGCGGCCAAAAAGATCCATACTCTATTTGAATTATTTATTACTTATAGTAAAGAAAGCCTTGCAAATTTTAAAGCAAGACCATTTTAATTATATCTTGAGGAGTTGATGTACATAATTGTCCAGGTGAAGACACTAGCAAGATTTTTTTTTATTACTTTGTAATAAAGAAATATTTAACTAACTGCATTTAATAAAATTAATAATGTTAATATGAATTTACTAATATTAGCAATAAATACCCGGGGGCGAACTTTGCATGTTACAAAGAACTAAATTATATTTTTTAGTTTATTCACATGATTGGACAATTTTTGAGCCTCGAAATATAATAAATATGGTCAAAATATGTTTAGACGAATGGAGAACTTCTAACCTTAACTGTATCTTTAAAAAATGAGCCTTTTTTGTTCTCCAGAGAGTAGATTGGGCCTCATTTCTACAGTCGCTCCCATCCACTGTGAATAGCAAATTGTTACTTATTATAAAAAAAAAATTTATTACTTTATTGCGATAACATGAAACTGACCTTACGTTCTTCAGAAGCTTTCTTTTCATCGTCAATGTACTGACCTAAGAGATTCACATTGCTATATTAATCTTCATCCATTCCAGCCTGAATTAGAAAGAAAAGTTGTTGCTAAATATGATAACAATACTTAATTTTGTTATACTGAGAGTGATGTACTTCCTTATAAATGACAAGATTAAATTGAACCATTTTAATCAAACTCGGATAACATAGGAAAACAATTATGTCGTAATTCAAATTTAGAGAAAGATATTTTCCTACGCACAATGAACATATTTCTAGTTGGCAAATCATACAACTTACTCGACGTAAAACTAATTTAACCATAGTCAAACTCTTGCATCATAATATTATCGACCTTTAGATTTTCCTTAATTCAAAAGAGACTTCTAAATAACACATTGTTAGGAGTGTTTGTAACCTTTTTTTTTTTTGGGCATATGTGTTTTTCAACTTATGTTTCATAAGCTCATTTAACTGGTTTATTTTGAAACATATGTAGCTTATAGTCTTTATTTATAAGTTGACGATGAATAAATAAGTAAGTTAAGCTCCAACTTAAAAATAATAAATAAATAACCCGCCAAGTATTGTTTTTTATCAACGCGTAGGCTTCTTGTTATCTATTCTACCATCTTTTAACGCTGAAAATATAGCATGCGACGTGATTAAAGTTGATACATTAATAGTGATTTACTAACTATGGCGTTAAGAAAATATTTAAAAAAAAAATCATTTGCTCACCGCACAGACTATATTGACGCACACCGATACAACCAATGGAGATCGTTTGTTTTAGTTGCAATCCAGTTTTGTTGATTGAATGCCATGCCAGACCTGGTATCATCTGTTTGTAGCTCAGTTTTAATAGCCTTAATTTATAGATGATCACAGGTCTGACATGTCATTCAATCAACAAAGTTGGATTTAAGATATATTACTCTTCATTCTTGGGATCCAATGATTCTCTTGGATCTGAAAATGTAAAAGAACCACAGAACAACTAGCATGTTTGCAACCCGGTCTGGGTGCCTTACCAAGACATGGGTAACAAACGATGTCAATCGGTTACCGCCTTCCACACATAAATGTAATCTATTTGTTGTGTACAGAGAATTGTAGATGTATGTACGAAAAAACAATAGTTGAACCATTGAACTAAAAATAAGGCTCAGATTTGGCTTTCCTTGAGTGACTCGGCAAACCTACCATGGTCGCGAACCACGTGACATTCGTGGTTACCTCCAAGATATGGAATGTGAGTGACACTCAAGGAAGAGTTGATGTGCGTGAAAATTCACTATAGCCCCATAAAATGTAAGGTAGGTGACACACTCAAAGGTTCGTGCCTGAGGTTTTAATCCGGTCCTCGCGATGCCAAATCACGGATTAAATTTTCGATGACCCACTTCATTATATAAATATAACAATAACCGTTGTATTGTTCATAAAAGTTTTGAACCAAAAATGCCCCGCATATTCTGAGCCGTTAGGTTAACCGAGCCAAATGTTAGATTGACCCATACATTCTTTACAAATTGTGAGTTAAACAACAGTAATCAAACAATTAAAAACCGTTGTTCTCCCACAAATTCTAGTTTCTGAAGAAAAAAAATCAGTTTACCATCATAGCCCATCAATAAACCCCAATAATGAAAGAAGCCCAATATCATAAAATCCACAAAAACTGAACTTTATAAACAACAAAAGTAAACAGAAGAGTCAACCTGCCATGGCTGCAAATTCAATTTTTTGCCCCGCTAAGATACGAGATGACCTTAATCAGAACTTTGCTTAGAAGCACATACACCATCGTTTGCCTATTACATATAGAACATAATCTGAAAATTATATAAAGACATGGGCGCTAGAGCATAACATAAACAAACGACACGACTGGTAAGCAGTTATGCTTATTTTGGGCCTATGAATTTTTTGCAATTTTTAGAAGCTCATAAGCTCATGTTTTCTTGTCTAACCTTATAGCTTATTTAAGCTCAAAGTCATCAGGTCATTTTCCTAAAAATTTGAGCTTGTTAGATTCCCAAAAGTTGAAAAAACCCATAAGCTGACGAAATAAGCATAAACAAAGACAACCTAAAGTACGTAAACATTCTATTGTTGTTCGTTTTATGACATCACAACACATTTCATTATAAACACAGACATAAAAATATATTGGCCATCAACACAAACCAAAGACTTAAATAACATTTTACCTTCCTTTCACCTATAAAGTGCGACAAAGCCAAAAACGATGTTTTAGAATCATCTCGACCCAAAGGTCAATCAACGCATAATATCAATAGATACATTCTAATTACTTTTTCCTCATGCGATCTTGAGATGAACCCGCCTGTGTGAGGTTCAATTGCTATTTTACCCTGCATAATCATTAAAAAAGGTTACGTGAAACGTTGTTTGGGTCAATAAAAGCTTAGTTGAGCAACTTATTGTTAATTGCAACGCTGAAAACAAAACAAACTGTTTTTAGTACCCCAAACAGGCTATAACTGGATGCGTTTAGGTAAAAGAGCTTATTTAGATCATAAGCATAAGTTCTAAATAGAAGCATTGCAACAAAATAAAGTAACGAAAGTTATAAAACAACATTACATTGCTGTAAAGATTGCAACGAAGTGGCCCATTTAGCCCATCTACTAATTTTTCCTTCACAATAACACAAAGAAATACTTTATCAGCAGCGCCTTTGCATTTATCCACACACACTCCTATGCACATGACCTCATCACTTTGAGCAGGGACGGAACCAGGACACAAATCGACCAGGTGCACTTAGAATAAATTAAACAATACAACAAACACAATTTTTAGAGACCAGGTGCATTTTTAAAAAATCGAGGTTTTTTAACAAAAACTAACACTAAGTCAAAAAATCCATTTGTAAAACCTGACACTCTGGGCTCCCCACCGACTTTGAGCTTATTTAAGTTTAGACCGGAAAAAAAACAACGACAATAATCAAACAATCACATACACAACTAAAATAATCAAATAACCCCTAGTTTATCAATCGCCATTCAAAATAAGCAATTCTTACAACACTTATACGCACCAACTACAGTTACTATTTATTACCACAATTTTATTACTTAAAAAAGTGCACTATAAGCATAAGAAGAAGATTATTAGAAAAGCATCAAAAAAGCAATCATAACCAATCATAAACAACATCTGACACCATAAGCTAAAGTAAGCATTCCGTAAGCCTAAGAGCATTCACGTTTGCAAGTGGCAAAGTGTACAAAAAAGTGATGCCACCCTCAAAGACCTTTTACCTACTGGCACTGCATTTCTAAAACACCAAAACACCTCCTAATTTATAACACCACTTTTGGTGCCATCGATTTTTTTTTCATTTAATATAAAAAATATATATAACTAGAATTTAATTTCATTAATTAAAAAAAACATTACATAAATTAAAAATACAACAAATTAAAAAAAAAAAAGACACCAAATTAAAACAATACATTAAAAAGAGAAATAATCTAGTTTTTGAGAAAATATTCGGCCCGAATCCTTATTTTTTCCGCCTCGATGAAAGCCGCGTCTTCCGGATCCATAAAAGCTATATTTAAATGGTACACGTTATACTTAAATGCTACTACCTTTTTTTTTTTTTTAAATATCAAACACATCACAAACACGCATTGACTTTACTCCTATCCATCTACCTTTTTTTTTTTTTTTTTTGAAAGTTTCCTATCCATCTACTACGTGGCCCATTTGTTTACCACTAAACTAAAGTAAAGTCATTGTTCACTCCTATCCATCCATACATACATCCATACATCCATAGTCCATACCCATTTTTAGTCATCTTCTTCCTCAGCTCGTTCACCTGCAAAAAAATGAAACCGAAAACACAAACATAAAAAAAAAAAATGAAACTCACAATATCATCACACAAACATAAAATATCAAACACAGAACATCACAAACACAAACAAACCGAAAACAAACAAAAAAAAGCGGAAAAAAGTTGCTATGGCGTGGGCTGGTGGCCATGGCGCCAAGCCTTACCAGCCCCAGTTACGGTATGGTATGTCGTGCCATAGTCTCACGTTGAAGGCTATGGCTCAAGCCATGAGCCACTGTACCCGGGTCTCAAAAAAAGTAACCACCTCATCGAGTTTCCAAGAATCAAACAACCTCATAATCTAGAAAAATAATCCAATCCAAACACCCTCTAAGAAAACAACAAAACTAATCAGTCAAACCTATGAACCCCTAAAATTTATAAAAGAAACACAAAACTAACAAAATCCACAAATTATAACACCTAATTATACCTATGTGTATTGTTCTTTCCCTGATCAGCTTTCAGAAAATCAAAGAACCTCCTGTAAAGATAAACAAAAACTAATTAGGCAACCCCATTAATCCAAAAAAAAAAACTAATTTTACTTTCGTTTATGTTTCTGGTACTTTTTTCACACACATCGTAATTCAAACCAATAGACAGTTGGGTCATCACATCGTAATGCACAAAAAAACAACAAAAATATGGGGAAAAAAACGTTTGGTGATTTGGGTTTTCATTATGGTGTGTGCCTGTTATGGGAGGTTCTGGAAAATGGTGGAAACCAACAGCAAGAACTGTGAGAGGCAGCAGATATGGAGAAATAATTTGGGTCGGGTTAATCTAACGGTGAAAACTAACCGGGTCAATCTAACATGAACAGTTCGGGTTGAAACTTTGGTGAACATTACACGATAAATGTTATGTATATATAATTTGAACTTAGTATAGCATATTGATACTTAAATGAACATGTTTATCATATTGGTACATATGAAAAAGTATTTTGTTCATTTTTTCTTTTACCCTTATAAAAATGAACGAAAACATATAAAAACGGACAAAAACGTAAGAAAACATAAGAAAAACGAGAAAGATAAACTACGCCAAAACGATAAAAATGACGAAAACATATATAAAACAAACGAAAACTTATATAAAACGGACGAAAAAACACAAACATATGAAAATGGACTAAACGTGATAAACGAATGAAAACGTGATAAAAACGGATGAAAACGTAGAAAACGAGAAAACGTATAATAACGTGAACAAAACGATGAAACGGATGACAACGTAAGAAAACGGATGAAAACGTATAAAAATGTAAGAAACGGACGAAAACATATAAAAAGGGACGAAAACGAATAAAAATGGATGAAAACGTAAGAAAACGGACGAAAACATATAAAAAGGTATGAAAACATAAGTAAACGGACGAAAACGTATAGAAACAGACGAAAACGGATGAAAACGTAAGAAAACGGACGAAAACATATAAAAACGGATGAAAACGTAAGAAAACAGACGTAAACGTATGAAAACGTAAGAAACGGACGAAAACGTATAAAAACGGATGAAAAATTATAAAAACGTATGAAAACGTAAGAAAACCAAATTATAAGTTATTTACTAACGATGCCAAGTTTAGTAGTATAGTTTAGCACTTACGTACAAAATTTGAACTTAGTGGCATATTGATACTTAAATGGACATGTCTATCATATTGGTACATATAAAAAAGCATGTTGTTCATTTTTTACTTTTGATCTTTTTCATATCCACATTTTGATATGTTTTAATATTATTTGTGTAGAATTTTGTTGAGTTGTATAGAATTATGTGTGGATTAATGAAATCTATTGTTTTTTTAAATGAGGATTGTGATTTTTTGTAGTTTGGAAATTTTGAGGATTTGATGGCAATTCAGCATGAGATTGTGGAAAAGATAGAAGCAGATTTTGGGAAGTTGTTTATTGGTGGGATATCATGAGATACGGATGGGGCGCGGTTGAAAGAGTATTTTAGTAGTTATGATGAAGTGCTGGAGGCAACTTCTTGAGATAGGATGTGGTTGTGGAACTTTAGATATGGAGCTGGTGAAACAAATTGGGTGTTAACACACTAGAATCACCTCATTTGAAGAACAACTAAAATATGTAGAGAAGGTGAAGGATGTTGGTCTACAGGTAGATAGTTATTAGTGGTAGTTTATTATTAGGTTAAAAAAAAGTCAACCTGGTCAAAAGTTACGTACAAGTGAGCTCAAGTCATGTTACCTTGCATCGAAATTTGTTTACAGATTCTCGAAACTTTGATGGGATTTTTTATGGCATAAAAAGTTGGCTATCTAAAATAGAAATCAGATTATTTGTTCATCTTTTTGTACAATTATCCTGCTTGCTTATTGACCCGAAACACTTTCGTGGCGTTCCTCATTGCTTATAAATGTTTTTACTGTGTTTCGCTTTGTACACATTTTTTTGCCCTAAAAGCTCATCAGTTGTGTTTGAAAAAAGCTGTCCCAAACACTAATTATGGACTTGAAACGTTGCTCTCTATTAATGGGATAATAATATCTCTCGGAAATGTTGTAAACGACGTATCTATGTGTGTTTAACAGAGAACGGGTCAAAAAAGGCTTGCTTGACCCAAATACACTTTCATGAGCATTATTAATTGATTATACATGTTTATGATATCATATGAAAACTTTCTAAAAAGGGTTATTGCATTAAAAAATAACCACTGTGATGTCCATTCGGGTAACCAAGTGTGGTCCATTGATTTTTTATGCATGAAGGAAACCAACAACATGGTCAGTCTTGCAAATGCATTACAAAAGGAAGGGATGACTGCATTTGGTTTTGATTTTGCTAGATAATGGTATGTTTGAGTAATGAATATTAAGGGGGTGTTTGGATGTGACCAAATTAAATACGACGTAGTACATCATAAAATTGAACCAAAACTTACATATAAAGGCTTTTTGGCGTTGTGTTTTAAAAGTGATCATTTGATTATCACCAGACAATTTTAATGAGTAAAAGTGTTTGTGTATTTGCTGTAAATGTCAATATAACAAAGGCCCCAAACACTATATGTGCAAAATAATACTTCTACATATCTTTTGACCGAACTTAATCAAGGAAGTACAAGTGAATTAATACTTTGTACAACTTATTCATCTAATACTTCTACATATGTGTACAAGTAAAACTTATCAAGTATCAACATAAGTTTATTCAAGCCTAAGTCAAAAGATTTAATATTTTGGTTTTCTAATATATAAAAATACATTATTCCAAAAAAAAAAAAAAAAAAAAAACCTCGTGCAACTTATTCATCTAATACTTCTACGAGCATTATAACTACATGTAGTCTCGAGCTTTCTTCTTCGTATAATACAAAACTAAAAACCATAATTTTAAAAAACATTAATTAGATCATTTGTTTTTTAATAGATAAAACTACATTATTCAAAAAATTAGAAAAAACCCGACGCGTGCACGAACATTATAACTAGTATAGTATAGATAACTTTCACTAAACTAAATTTTCCTTGATGGTCTATGTTAATGTAATCCACACAAAAAGATACACAGAAACATTGAATAATTTTCTTAAAAAAAAAAAAAAAAAAAATTAATAATTAACTAATATGTGAAAAATGTTAACTTGCCCCATCCTGTTACAAAACACAATGATATTGTTTAGTTAGGACCAACTTGGTTCAATCCAAGCGTTATGTGAGAAATGGTTTATTGTTCCAAAAAAATCCACAATACTTTCCTGGATATTTTTACCATTGAATGTGTGAAACTTGCATGTTTTGAGAGAATAGAACATTATCTTCCCGGAACGCAATCTTGGAAAATATATCTTGTTCTCCATCTCCGGTGTTTTGACTTCCATACATAGAGATGTTTTATCACCAATATAAATCGCGTGCCTTCCTATATCATCTGTTTTCTCCCATTTACCAATATCCTCATTTGGTATGAATACTTCGACGGATCCTCCAAACTCGCCCACAATTACTAGCATAAAATGTTGTTCACATTTATAATTATGATCACATTTCACTAGGAAACGTTGTGCATTTGATGTGCAACAACTTATTGGGGCTTCCTTTAGAACACAGTCCCGAGTGAGATCCCCCTCGCCCACTTCTTTGAAAACATCAAGTCCTTTATCGTTACCCAAGGCATAAACATCTCGACCATAGAACACTGGGAAACGGTAAGAATTGGAATCGTGGTCACCTAAGTTTAGATTAAATACACGCCACGATGATTCTCGACCTACAACGTGGATGTAAACTTCGCACGACCACTCCTTGTAATTCCAACAACCATACAATCAGGAGAAGTAGGTGGTGCTGAGAAACCAAAGCAGTCTAAATAATTATCAGGTGGAAGCTTGCGTGTATCACTTGTGAAGGGGTTAAAGAGAATGAGGGGTCCGTCATAACATTTTCGCATTAGCAGCCAACCATACCTTGAACAATGTATTTTCATTTGACTAATCAATCCTAATTCTCCAGGAGTTTTTATGATATACTTGTCACCAAACATCGGATCAAAAAGAGTGGTCGTGTGCTTTTTAATAACTATCAGCCAAGGTGAAATTATCGAATACGCCTGCAATTGCAGCCTCTTTGATGTTGTTTGGTTGCTCCATTGTATGACAGGTGCCGCTAAATGACATAGTTGCATGAAGAACGGAACTTCATGTATTCGACACCAATACTAAACTCCATAATCATCTTCAAAACATCAAATGGAAGATTGAGCAAGTGCGATTCCCCTGTCATGCCATTAAATTTAACCCCATCACTCTTAATTGTACTTACGACCATCTTATCATTCTTGTCCTCTTCTTGTTTATGATCAACTTCCAACAACCTACACACAAAATATGATTAGATAAAAGCCATTTTCTTGCTACAAACAAAAACAAGAGTATACTACAAAGATCATTTTTGTGGTTTGGTGATAATAACCAAAACTGTTCTTCATTGATGCCAGTCACAAAATTAGTCCCTAATTGCAATGTTTGATTTGGCTTTTGGGCCCTTGTCCATTACCTTATAGGGACGAAAGCGAAACTAATAACATACGCAAGGGACCAAAAGTACTTAAAGGAACTATTTCGGTTAGATAACCATTTATGTAAATAGCATCACCAAGAGACATTTTTCGTTATTTTCACTAACTAGAGGAACAATTTATGTAATTTACCGTTAAAAAAACAGTGTCTAATAATTACATGGTAGCAATACGATACCTATTGCATTCAAGCATTGCCCATGCAGACACGTGGCTTGCTCCTACTAAACAAGGCAGAGATGAAGAGTAGACTGTTTTATCTTTGACGTGATACGAGTATATTATTTTCCCGTTTTCACCAAGCATGTGTATATAGCCCCCTAGCTCTGACTTATATGCAGGGCTGTGAAATTTCGGGCAAAAATAGCTCTCATATTCCAAGGAAATAGTTGCATCTTCGAGGTCTTCTAGCTCTTCCCACGTGTTGCTATTCATGTCAAGTTTAAACAAATGAACAAAACTAACGGTTTCTATAGCCTCATGATCGGAATCTATTAAGATGAAAAATAAATCTGTAGAAGATCCAACAAGGTACGGAAGCCGTGCATCATAATTTAGGTCAGGAGAAGGCTGCCTCACCAATGGCAACAGATTTATCACAACTTCTGGATCCTTAACCACAATGCTTATCTCTACAACATGTTTTTCCGCATAGGCATATACTTTACCATTGCAACAAGTTAAACAATGCAGTAAAGCATCGTCGACACGGGTTACTCTTTTGACTTGTTTAGCGTATGACATTTCTTTCCATCTTAATTTCTTCTTTTTAGGGTACAGTCTACAAAACACAAAGTTGGGTTTTTCAGTTCTTGTCATTAAAAGAATTGAATTGGGATCATCAGGAGGGGAAGACAAACAACAATATCCTATTTCATCATCATCATCATCATTATCGGAATCTGATTGTTGTTTATGAACCAAGGGTGGGAGATAGATGAACTTTGATGTGAGAGGGTTCCAAAGAGACCACATGATAATGTCATGATAGTTGGAGAGAATCACCCAACCATAAAAGCACCCACGGATATGCTTCCCAAGCAACTCAGGGATTCGGCACCGATAATGACAAAGTGGACTATTTACATTGTAGAAGATTTGGACCTCGTCGTCTTCTTCTTCGACTTCGAGGTTCTGAGCAACAAGCCACACATGCTTTGGAGATAGGGGAGGTATTTGATCGTGTACAGAACTACAACATATCTGCCTTTGTTCCATCCTAAGATATAATTTGCAAAATCAAATGCACTAAGGTAAGAAGTCATAATAAAATTTAAACGATAAAGAATAATAAAACAATTGTTATAAAATACTTCAAAATTAAGATTGCATATAGGAAACAAGCAACTATAGTTAATTTTGAAGTTAAAATCAGTGTCTGATCATTCATGTAATCAATGCAGGTTTCAACAACTTAAACCTTAAATCAACAAATAATAATGCTAAGAAAATAAAATCCCCTACACCATAATTAACACTAATATGGCAGAGCAGCAGGTGTGACAAACATGAATTTGTGCATGAATAAAAAAAACCATCAATGTTAGACAAAATCATCAATTGATATAAGCTTCAATTCAAGATTAAAACTAACATATTATAGTAGCATTATTATATGACATATGTCAAAATTTTAAGGTTCAAGATCAGTAATTTAAGGATCAAGATCGAAACTTTAAACATTAACAAGCTTGAATTTAATATTAAAAGAGATTGAACTCATACCTCAAACTTGGATTTTTCGATAAATATAGCTGCTTTTGTTTTTAAATTAGTCTGAGGTTTTCTTTTTGGGAGGGGGGATTCAATTGTGATATATTTATAGAGTGTAGTACACTGTGTACTAGATATAATGCCCGCGCACGCGCGGGGTTTTTTCTAATTTTTTGAATAATGTATGTTTTCTATTATAAATGTATTTTTTTTGTTTGGTTTTTTTGTTAATTATTGTTTGTAATTTTAAGTATTGTCTGTTGTTTGTAGAACATCCCCTCTTTGTTTCATATTCATCAAATGAATGTTAGTCATCGCGAGGCATGGGTAATAGCCATGTCCTGATCGTTGTATATGTCGATTAAGATCCATGTTATGTGGGTGTACCTTGGTGCGAGACTATATTTGACCAATTGGATAAATGGTAAGATGATTGGTAGTAAGTGGTCATGTTTATTTGTATTGTTGTTGAACTATGTTAGTTTGAAGACATAAATGTGTTTTTGGAATTAAATAAAATATAAGCATTCGCTCACACAAAACATAATATTGTTGGGAGAACATCCCCTCTTTGTTTCATATTCATCAAATGAATGTTAGTCATCGCTTGGCATGGGTAATAGCTGTTGCCAGATCGTTGTATATTTTTTTTATTGTTGTTGAACCCATCTATGTTGGTTTGAAGACATAAATGTGTTTTTGGGGCTGTTATAACGTATTTATTTAAAATATAAGCATTCGCTCACACAAAACATAATATTGTTTAAATGAAAAATAAGCATAAAACAACTGATATTAAAATATCTCAATTAATGTTTTGAGCAAGTGTTTTTTTGGGAATGCAAAATTATGTCCCTTGACACACGGGGCAGTAACAATCATCATCTTCATAATAATCTTGGAAGTCACAATCTGCGAAATATCAATCATTTAGGCATTCACTTTCCTTCGTACTATGGGGTATCTTTGCATTTGTGTTTTTGCTTTCTGGTCTTCGGCTTCAAATCTTCAACATTAACGACTTCACCATCAACTACATCAGTTATTTGTCTTTTTTTTGTAGCAACAACTTTTATTGCATTGTTTGATGTGTCCTTTCTATTCTTCAAAGCGTGGTTGTCATTGTCAGAAATCTGTTTAAGTATGTATACATAAAATGGTATGTCTAAATGGTTTTGTTGAAACAATGTGTGCTACTAAAAAAAATTTTTTAGTTACTTATTATATTATTATAGAATCAATTAAATTTTTTAATAAAGTATGTGAATTATGTTACGGTTGTTTGTTTGATTACCTTTTCGTCTTCTGAATCTTCGATTAGTATTATATCGTTAAGAATACCTGTTAAACAGATACTGTTGCGCACAGTCTGAACTTTGTTTCGGTAATGAACTATATAACGTAAAAATCCAACAATGATCCTACTGTGATATTTGTACTCTAAGCATCATTAGCTAATTCTCTTACAAAGGGAGTACCATGTATACAACACCTTAAACGAATGAAATAGAACGCGGGACCATTCCCTGGGCTTATGTCCAACTTTGAGTATCAGTGCACTAAGTTTTGTAATTGCTTACCCTTGGCAGCCAAAAAATCTTTTAAGAAACTTTCAATAAGAGATCGGTACGTATCTGGGGATGTTCTGTAGTGATCTACATGTGGAGACGACTTAAAGTCAAAGTTGTAAACATAATAAAATTAAATTTTAATTGTTTGACCCATTCCATCTTTAGCTGCATTTAATATTTGACCAATTTGACTCGTTATCAACCAAACACAGCATGAATTCACCCATTATCATATAAATGAGTTGGGAGTGCTATGTGTATTGTGAAGAGTTGTACTAAATTTACACCACGGGACTCAACACACACCTTATTAATCGAAAAAATGGATGCTTAATTTTGTGCATCACAAAGGCTTATATGAAGTTCTCTTCATGGAAAATATAGACCACACCAAACAAAACATGATTTCATACTGTACAAACCAGTATTTTCTATAAGTCTCAGTTATATTCACAACAAATTATTTAAAAGGACTATTTAGGTCAAAGCTCAATTCCATCCACGATAAGACCTCCTTTCCAGATTTTATGCTCCTGAATTTTCATCTCAACTTCACCTTCATCTCCATCATCGTGGTAGAATTCACCCAACTCGATCTCCATCCAACTGTCTTTTCTTGTAGTAGGAGCTGCATGTGTCGGTGCATCATCATGTGCCCATTTTGCATTTTATATTTCTAAATGCTTCATATATATTACTGTTTTTTATGCTTAGTCTTTGCGAAGTATGATTATTTTGTTTAATATTCCAGTTCTTGGCATTCACGATCTTTAAGATTTATCTTTGATTTAGTCAAGGTATGCTATTAGAACCACTCATATGATCTCATGTTGTCTTAGTAATGCTAATAGTATGCTTTCGTATGAAACAACCATTACCCTTTAGCTACTGCATCAAACCCTTTCAAGAATGGACAAACTTAGAATACCCAAATGGTCTAAATCTATATTAACACAAAATCACATGGAACTCAGTCTTTCAACAAAAAGCTGAAAACAACATACAAGTTTCAATTTACAACTGATACACATATAGACATGTAATACATACAGAAAATCTTAACTTGGATTTATATGTTCAAACCTCAAGGTCAATAATAAAAAGCAAGAAAACAACTCCAAATTCGGCGATTGAAATTGCCACCCAAATCTAAGCTACACATTACTTGCACTTTTGTTCTACATATAGTACAGTGTTCTATGTACCTTCATCAAAGCACCTTGACAAATCAAACTACTAACTCCTAATACTCAAGAAAATCTTCCGGTTAGTCCATATTTTCTAGCTATGGTTCCTGCTTTGTGGTTTGAAGACCATTGGTAGAACCTACGTTCCATTGCTCAAACTTTATGTCCATACCGCTGTTTTCGTGACCATACGGTCCACCATTCCCGTTGCGTGATGGTGGCATAGGTAGCGATGGATGAAGACCTATTAATAGCCACATGAATATAACTATATGTGAAAAGAACTTCAGTTTGAGTTTCGAGGTCAAACAAATTGATCCTAGATGTATGGTAGACGGGACAGTTTCGACCCATTTACTTATTTGTGGGTCGAGTTGGTAGAGGTGACATAAAAATCCCGTTTCAATCCAAAACCAACCTTGAATAACTGTTAAAACCACCCCTTTTCATCCCGAACTTGTTACCATGTTAGTTTCAAGTTTCAACCCATTTACATATTAATTACTAATGAGTAATTTGGGTTGTATTTCATACATTCTGTCAAACTGATGATTTTTTTTATCTAATAACAGAAATGGGTTAAATGGATAATAAAGTGTGTTTAAGAGTCAGCCCGGGCCGTTTCTACCATTATTGGAAAAGCACAAAAGAGTACCCACCTTTTTTGACCAATTTGGGTATTTTCGTTAAGAGTAGTGATTGGGAGACCTAAATCATATGCCTAAAGATATGACTAATCATATGTGGCATCATCCTGATGGCTACAGCAATGGGACCCGCTTTTTTATAAACCACCAGGATCATGCCACATGTTTTTAGTCACATCTTTAAGCACATAATTAGTCTTCCCAATCATTTAATGACCATCCGTTAAAATTTTAAAAAAGTGGTAAAAATAAATAAGGGTGTTGACATGTAGTCCAGATATATAAACTAATATGGTGACCATTAATAAGTGACCATCAAAAGCCATTTTTTATTTGTCATGTGCTACACTATATAGTATATACACTATATAGTATATACAGATCAGAAAGACAATATTTATTATAAACAAAGTTTCTTAACTTAAAGTGTGTTAGCAATTCATCATAGTCCCATTTAACTCAAAAGTGTAATGTGTTATTAAACCAATGACCCAAGCATTAAAAGTCGAATATTTGCAACCTGAAAGTGTATGATCACATAATCCCTCTAAACACAGATCCTAAACACCCCCTTCTAAAATAAAATAATAGTCTTCTTAGATAGGAGTAAAATATTATTTTCAAGTTTTTATCAAATTACTTAAAAGCAATCAAAAATTACCTAGAATTTGAACATGAGTGCAGGTGTAGATGCATACTTGAATAAGCCAGACAAGATCTTTACTGTAAATCTGATTGTTGATGAACCAACTTACCAAGTGATCCTATTTACATTGCTTCCTTCCATATATGAACACCCTATTCTCTGCTACCTGGTATTTACTTGCATCAATATCTGATAGAACTTGTTTTGTCAATCAATATCTGCTCCTGTCAATTCATTACCAACAATATCAAAATCACATTGATAAAGTCATAAAACTCACCAACAATATCAAAATCACATTGATAAAGTCATAAAACTCACGGTATCTTCCTTTAGATGGGTTGCCCCTTCTATAGACTTTTTCCATTTGGTAACGTCTAAATGAAGTGTTATTGTTCATAGCAACTAATCTAGCAATATTTCTTATTAGCTTTTTTATATGTGAACACATTATCTTTATTCAGGATAAACTAAGCCTACACCGCTTCAGCATGTGTGTGTGTTCAAAGCCTACATCGGTCATACCACCAGGATGTGTGCATATATCCTTCTTCACAGAAGCTTCTGGATATGATAATACAGAGACTATTGGATGCATATAAGAACACAACTCAATTCCCCAAACATAATGGCTAGTTGCAAGGAACTCTATTTCCATTGATTTAGTCATCTTTTCGTTGCTTTTCATGGCTCGGCTCCTAAGGTAATAGTTTTCTTTAAAAAAGACAAAAAGGTACTACCTACTGCTAATGTTGTCTCATGACGAGAAGTACAATCATTGGCTTCTGAAACAGTTTCCAACACCTCAATCTTCTGCCTCTTTGTCCTATAGAGCACCAAAATGATTGAGCGAACGCAACAGTTACAGAGAGAATCCAAAGGAGCAGCAAAATGGACAGAAAATTTCATGCAAGGAAACAGTTTTAATATGCACGTATTTATATCTGAATGATGTGTATCATCAGCATCTTCTTCTGGTTCAGGAGAGGTATCAGACATGTTTTCCAACTCTGTATCCAGAAAAGCGGCAAAATCATCACTGTTGGATGAGTTCACCGGTGCATCATCCGCCACACTCAGCTTATAAAGCCAATTGTATTTTTCGTAATTTAACAAAAAGATGCAATTATATGTACACTAAGAAATAAAATTTATTATGGAACAAACAGAATACGGGTTAAAATTTATTCTGTGGTTTTACTAAACATTATCCAAATACGTTGATGTGTTTATATATTAGAACAAAAATAATCATTTAGACATTATCCAAATACAATTATATAACATTATACTAAACATTATCCATTAACATAAGGGGTGGGCCGGGTTGCCACGTGGACCATTTAAGGGAGTTATGGACCGGATAAAAATTTGAGAAAAATACCGTCGGACTCATTTTTTCGTGCTCTTACCAATGGTATGCTTGGGGAATTTTTCGCCTTTGTTTGAACCTCGAAAAATGCGAAAACGTCGTCGAAACTCATCCGAAAATCACCGTTTTTGCTTTGTTTTCAAACCCTTATACTTGCAAGACATAATAACACATAAAAAACATATTTACATAAATCACCATTTAAGCAATACCTGGACTCGTGGTGCCATCTTTGTTGTCATGATATTATTTGTTCTGACGCCATACATCACCACCTAGAGCATTTATCGCCTCAAATAGTTCCACTTCGACCACCATAGTTTACGCGACCTGTCAATAATTATTCATTAACCCATGATCCCTTCCAATAAGATACTTTCCACGTGCTCTTTCTACATTAGGAAAAAAAAAAGAAAAAAAAAAGTTCTCAGCGTGTTCTAAATCATAGTGCAGCGATAAACCATGTCTTGTAAGGTGCAGCAATATCGTAAACATTAGCGCTACAATCAGACAATAAATAACATAAGGACTATAATGCTCCATCTTTTTATAAAAACTCCAAAAAAAATAAATAAATAAATAAATAAATAAAAATATAAAAATAATCCTATTTATCAAAGAAACGCAAGATAATGTTTTAATGTGTTGTTACTTATCTACATTTTGATAATCCGTTCAAGGAGGTTTCATATACAAAAAAAAATAAAAAATCCAATCAAAACATTAATTAAATTAGTAGTTAACAGGATACTGAAGAACAAAAAATAGCTTTATAGTTTATACTATAACCCTTATGAAAATGTAATGTAACACAGCTTGTTTTAAGATATTGCACATTTGACAGAAGGTTCGTATTGTTGCACTTTGACAGTCCCATGGGATCTTAAGAAAGATCAAGAGTGGCCAAAAGAATAGCAGATCATTTTTATTGCAACACATACACATAAGCGACTGGAAAAAATTGACAATAGCAATGCCCTTCATGTCGGTCAGTAACCATAAAAACAATGAAAAGCCGTAAGAAAGTCATATATTATCAATGTGGGGAGCTGAAAAGCTTGAACCAGAAATCACACTAAAAATCACTAATTACGTTGTACCTACTATAAAGTAAAGAAGATCAAAACCCACACTTGATGCCAAAATAGCAAGATCATAATTTGGTCTCCATTAATCTCAAGGATGTCCCAGCATACGCTTCCATCTACAAAAAATTTGTATATGAAAGTATAAGAGTTAGTACATAGGCACGATTAGTACATAAGAGAAATTATAGTAAACTACTATGATGTGTATCTATTATGAGGGCTTAGGCACGATTAGTCCATTGTCTATCTAAAACACATCAATTACTTATAATGTATTAATGTGTAATCTTTATGTCCTTAAGAAGCTCATTAATTACTGGCCGGATAAAGTTCAAATGGACTGATGGAGTTCAAAGAAACTGGCTGAGTAGGTGCATCCACGTTAAAGCTCAACTACCCATCTTGGTCTTGCACACCTTGAGAAGATTGAATCACCTTTTCTCTTGATATCTTGTGCATTGACCGTGAAATAATTCCCTCAGCTATAATATATACTAATTACGAATATCAAGAGTATCTACCAGTTAGACTACTCCAAAACTACAGTTTAGAAACATGATAACATAGCTATTCTACCACCTAGCATGATCAGTTATTAGCAAACTAAACACACACTAAACACAGCTTAGCCAATTAAACTCACAATCTTAAATCAAACTCACAATCTTAAAAAACAACTAACAAATCAAAGTAACAATAATTCATAAAATATACATTAAATTTCAAACAAACGAATGGTAGTTCAAGTTTTAAGGTAACCATGTTTCGCCCTTTTTCCCTCTCGTCTACACCTTTCTCCATACACTGCTTGAAAGCTACATATTAATAACATTTAATGATCAATTCAATATAAACCAACTAAAAAATCAACCAAAATCAACAAATGGTGAGCATGATCAGATACGCATAAACAAAATCAATTAGTAATTTTCCACAAATTAATACCGATAAAATTAATAAAAAAAAGGTTCAAATTTAGCATCCCTTAAAGTTGGGTTGTTAATGTTGGTTTAGGGTTCATACCCAATTTTGTGACAAAAGACCTCAAAATTAGCCAATGAAAAATTAAATTTAAGATAATCCATGTTACATACCTCTTATTCTTGAAAGATTAAATTTAACACTTCTGATTGATTTGTTTCTTTTGACAAATCCTATTGGATTTTGTCAATTAGGGTTTCAATTTTATTGAATCGGGGCTTTGAAGTTTTGTTTCAGATGGTGGCTTTGGTTGTTTCAATTTTTATTTAACCCCTGAGGTTTTTGTGGAGTGACTCCGCCTTCTTTAAAGTTTTTTCTATTATACTTTTGACACATAGACTTTTTATACAATTTCTAGTGAAAACACATATGAAAACGAATTTTTATAAATTTAGACCAAATATGGAAATATTTAGGGTTCTTTAATTAAATATATATTTAGAAAAATAAAATAAAATATAAAAATATTACCAAATAAGGTATGGTTTGATTTTTTTGAAATGAAAAATTCCCACTAGAGGTTTTGTTTTATTATATAAAAGATATCCGGTTACTATTCAGTTTCCTAACTTTACTTTTATATATTTATTATCCCAGCAGCCCAATTCAACTTTACTCTTTATACATGCCCATTCAGCTTCCTAAATTCTACTGTATTTTATTTTATATATTACTTTTATTTTATTTTATTTAGATACACTCCAGTAAAGAAGTTACTTTAATGAGCAATACCCTTTTAGACTTTTAAACTAATATATTAAAAGTTTGATATTGTAAAGATTCGAATACAAAGCATGGCATTCAGTGGCACACACAAGAGAAAGTTACAGTAATAACATAAGAAGGACTTTAAAAGATAACTTGTCATTGTTCAAAAACTAGCATCATCCTCATGACAGCATAACTTAACCATCAAAAACTCAGGCACAAACAAAAGCACTGAGGCTTTGCTTGGCAATGTCTACCATATATCTAAACCATAACTTAAGGTCTGAATAACCAAGTACACCAAAAATACCCCAAAACTTTTAAGGCTCTCACACCAATCTAACAGTAGAACATAACGCTCTTCACATTGTCATGAATAACGGGAAGAGGACGCACTTCAGCCACACGATCTCTTGTTGTACGCTGTCCACGCGAACTGGTGTCTGACTGATCCCCCTCCATGTATGACCGAGCTCTGAATGCAGCTAGATGAGCATAGTATGCGGGTGGAACTGCAAACACAGGTTTCCGTTAGGAATTACTAATTAGTTTGAAATACAAAAGGAATGAGTCTAGCTAGTTAATCTATATAATGCCTTATAGAAAAAGCAAAATATGTAAATAGAATCACAAGGCATACCAATGGAGACAGATCGGGTGCACCTAGCATACCTGAAAGTTGAAATGCAATTAAGTTAGGTTTATGACAAAGTAAGTTTTTTAGAAAATTATGAAATGATAACAGGGTTAGTAGTTGTATTACGTGTAGCATAAGCTGTTTGTGAGCATCTGCAAGCCATCAGCAGTGAACTTGTTCTCATCATAGAGAACATGGTAGTGAGTGGGGCGACTCGTTCCCTTCAAAGAGACAACCAATTTAGATTAGCCAAAGGACGGAGACTTATTTTACTTGACACTTCACATAAATTACATTGCAAAGGAGAAATATGAAAAAGCTATACACTAAAAAGGGTTCACCTGAATGCCAGCATGACTGCAGAGATAGAAATCAAACTCAGAAGGATGACAAATCTTGGTATCCACCACAGTACCTGAAAATTTAGTCCATTAAAAAAGATTTATATTTAAAAAAAAAAAAAAAAAAAAAAAGCAGTTATCAGTACTATGTATTACAACAGCTAGCAAAAAATATATATAACAACCTGGAAGGATATTGCCACTCCTATCAGTGCTACCCCTATCACCATGCCTCACAGGAAAGAAACGAGTATGGTGCCTTTTCTGAACCACAATGAACGTCACAGGAGGCATGTAGTTCTCCTCCAACGAAATGCACGCCTGAAACATCAACATTATTTTTTAAAAGGGGGAACAGACAGAGCTTAAAAGCTATAAAACAAGAAAGAAAAGTACCTTGCGGATCTTGTCCATCTCATTTAGCAACACCTCACTGAATTGGCCCTCACTAACTCCATCCCTGAAATACAAGTGGTGTGTTAGAATCATCATGATGACAGAATAAGAAACAAATTTAAGGGTAGCAGAAAGATAGGAAATGTAATGAGTTGCACACCTGTAGAATATTAGGCGGTGTGGCTTATGTCCAGTTGCCTTCTTGAAGGATATCAAAAGCTCCCTGCAAAACCAAAAGGTGAGAAAAATATATAGAAATGACACGAATCTTTTTATCCTTTTATGAGGGGTTAGCTATTTACCTAATCAACCCTCCATGAATGACGCCCCTCTTGGGATCAGTACGGGTTGTGTACAAGTCCTGAATAATTTCTTGCCTATGTGGCTGTGCAGATACGAGGGCCTTGTACTTTGTCACTTGAGGCCAGTCCATCGAAGCAACAACCTGTACGATAATAAAGAAATCAAACATTTAAGAACATCCTGAATACAAAAACGGGTGAAAATGGGTGGGTCATGTTACGCATCAAAGTGGTCAGATAATACGGAATATATTTACTGGTCCATATGGGGCAGGATCACTACAACTTCAAAGAGGTCGAATTGGGCTAGCCCAATAACATTTTGTCAGATTTTTTTTATCTTAAAAATTATAAAACAAAGTACTAATTCAGATTATAAACACAATGTCAAGCCAGTGACACTTTTGAATTTAGGTTTGCTTTAACCCAAGCACTTTGGATGACACTTTTGACTCATTCAACATTAAACTAATCCAATATCAGTGTAATCAATAAAACTGCTACCTTTTAAATAATGCAATCAAGTAATAAGAATGGGCATAGCAACTTACAGCTGCAATCGAAGGGCTGGAATCCTCTCCAGGCTGGGGATGAGTAACGTCCGCACCAAAGATTATGGTTGGCCGATCAGTGACATAAGGAAGCCTACCATTCAGAGTTGCAGCCAAGACGGTGTTCCTCCCACCAACCTGATATGGTTTAACATAATCAGTAAATGTGGTAGACAATAAAAACCATAAGAGTTGTTAAACATGGAAAAGAACTTACTTTCACATTGATCTTCAGTGCAACATTCTCAAGATATTGATTACTCATCTTCATGACATGTTGTGGCTTACAGCACTGAGACACAATTCCCAACTCAGTTTCACATACCCGTTTGATCCTTGCTGAGAAACAAAAGTTGCAAATGTTAACCACAAATACGTCTGTAGACTATCACACTCTTTTAAGTATCCAAAAAAGCGAACTTACGGTAAGTTCCTTTAGTTTCAGGGAGTATCACAAACAGCATCTGCAAAGGATGTCCAGGTGCAACTCGTGCTAGCTGTGTTGAAGCCTGAGACTGGAGATCAACAAGAGCTTTCTCAATGTTGTGGGGCATGGCTGAACGCACTGGAATCAGCGGTTGGGGATTGAAAACCTTTGACAAAAAGTGAAAATATGTTAGAAGGATTTACTTATACATTAAAATGGTGAGATAAAGGAACATAGTGAAAGAATAAGATACATACAATGCCTTTAGTCTGACACATGGAAACAAGTCCATGAACAAATCGGCCAACTGCCTGTTCGTTGTGCCTTGAAAAGTTGATAATTGTCCAGTAGTTAACAGTTCCACCATTGATCACTTTCTGTATGGATTAAAATATCAGTCATTTTAAAAAAGTCAGATAGAACAGCAGACTATATTAAAAACTTTAAAATAGCTTATGAAGAGAAATTTACCAGATCAATCATGTTCCACTGACCAACAGATGGATTAACCTCAGATGTACGCCCTGACTCATGATAGCGCAGCTGAAAATGGATCCAAAGAGCAAGTTAAAATGGATAGCAGAAATGATATTACACGAATTAAATACTACTTAAAGAGTCAAAGAGTGTGAACTTACAGGTGGCGGCGGTAAAACTCGGGCCTCAATGGAGGTGAGCAGCTCTGTTACATTCATTTCAAAATCCTTGCTTACTAGAGGATCCTTGTTGTACTTGTTTTTTTTCATTGTCTGCAAACACCAACGAACAAGTAAGCAGAAAGTATTTATATTGAAATGATAAAATTGAAAACGTTATACTGTATTAGTTCATGAAATGTCAAAATTCATACATTATCTATGCTATACTCCCTATCTTTTGGCCGCTGGCACGTTGCCCTTAGGAACTGAGTCACTTGTCTTTCATTCAGCTTTAGAGCGTATCTTTGACCAGGAGTGACCCAACAGATCTACAATTAAACACATCGAAACAAGCAAATATTACTACGAATTAGTTGTGATAAAGTACATAAATAGCAGAAGGTAAAATATAATATGTTTATCTTGTTCAGGTTTAGCTTTCAATATAAACATCTGCTTGGGAAAAAAATGATAATCTTTTGGCCGATTGTTACAAATACAATACTCATAAATGTTCATGTTTACCAAGGATAATGTTATCTTTTGTATTTCAACATCTAAAGAGATTTTATATGAAAGCCAAAGAGTAATAATATAGATATAAAATGTTTTTCGATCAACAAAAGTGTAAAGCAGCAGACTCGGAAATGGATTTTATATCGTGTTCAGTTTTTGCTTTCAAAAAATCACCCTCTTGAAAAAATTCCAAAGAAATGATAATCATTTACCTCAATTTTACAAATCAAATACTCAGAATAGTTCATGTTTGCCAAGTATAGTGTTTTCTTTGAAATTGTAGCAAGTATAAGAGGTTTAAGAAGTTTTCAAACAACAAAATATAAAGCAGCATACCTCCATTGGAAGATAAGTAGGCTTTGTATCTGTGCCAGCTTGAACAGCAGGAAGAGCGGGAAAACACAGCTGAACATTGTATTTCTCTCGGAAGTACTGAACTACAGTTTTGGTGGCTCCCGTCTCATCAATAAAACTAAAAAAAAATTAACAAGAAAAATATAAGCGGATATAAAGAAGAGGATCACACGTAAAAAAAGTTCTCTAATTTATTGAGAGAACATAAAAAACAACACAAGAGCAACCATTTAATTGCTCTAACATATTTTTTTCGAAACAAAACTGTTCCATATACTTTTTTAAAATTAATCTGTGTACAAGCATTTTACTTGCCTTTAAAGTTCAAAGTCTACTTTCAATGCCCTATAGTAAAAAGTAATTCTGGGTTTTAATTGCTTTCAAATAGTAAGAGTAAAACGTAACACTAACTACAAAACAAACTTACTTCAGCTGGCTAATCGGTTGAGCCGTTAAACCTTGAACCTTGTACCGTCTCTTGTAATCCTGACGGCGAACCTCCACCCTAACTCCTTTGAGAGCTCTCTTCACCTGAGATTTAGAAAATACCATGTAAGAACCTATGATTTTTTTCTCACCCATGTAAATAACAAAAGGAATAGACAAACTGTAGTCAACATAAGCTAATAACAAAAGGACTATACAAGTGAATACCTTGATCCTTTCTTGGTCAGACAGAGGTCTTGACATGTCTCTTGATCCCAGGAACTCACCAACAAACTCCGATAACAACTTAGGCTCATAAAAAGCCCTTGCTGACATATCTAAAAGATAAGATACTTATATAAGCAGATTATCATTTATCAACAAACTAAACAATGCTAGTCAATGAACAGAAATATAAAGCAGAAAAGTCAAGAAACGCACCAATATTGAGTGACAGTCCCATCTGTGTGGGTCGAAGGCTCTGATAGAAACCTTTCCAGTACTCGATCCCATCACCAAGAGGCCCTCTTCCAAAATCAGTGTGGAACAAAGATCTTCCAACTATCTCACGGCTGCAGTTCATAAGATATAGTTAGAATCATCACATTAAGAATGTGTCAATGACATAAAGAAAAAACTGCTAAAACGCAAACAAAGTTATGTTAATTACTCTTTAGAAGCAGACTCTCGCAGAACCACATCGAGAGCTTGAATTGTTTCCTGGGGATTATCATGTTGTCTCCCAGCCAAGAACTGCCTCAAATGAACAAGCTCTTTTCTTGCAGCAAACTTGATGGTTACTTTAAACTCACGTTCTCGCCTAAAATACAAAACCAAAATTACAAACGAAAACATTTTTGAAAACACAATTATTAAACACAAGATAGAGAAAAACAAAGTGTACCCATTCTGTTCAGCGAGCTTAACAACAAACTCTTTTGAATCAAACGGCAAAGGCCCAGCAGCAAATGCACTCTTCTTCCCATCATACGCTAGCAGCAGATTACCCAAGTGGGAAGCACCGTATGAATCACTAAGAAACTTCATAATATCTCGGCTCTTGGTCTTGGAGGTTACCTCCGGAGCAATTGTCACCTAACACATGGAAATTCCATTATGAGCTGCATATCATTTCATAAGCATAAAAAACAGAATACTGTAAACAATACAGATTTGTTTAGTATCAGATAATCATTTTCAAAACAACTTAAGCCCTTTTTTCAATACCAGTTACATATACTTTAACAAGCGAAATCAGGTTATCATAACAAATAAAACTCAGCATACATATATTCACAACATTTTTTCAATAACCTCATAAACCTACGGAAAAAACCAGTAAGCGTATCAAATATTACTAACAATTTTTGTAACACAGAGTAAAACACAAACTGAACTCACACATTGTAAAACAGAAACTGTAAATTAAAGTAAAACCTCAACGTATATAGATTTCCACAAGATATCACCATTCTTTTTTATCTAAACTAAACACACAAAGAACAATATAACATGAAACACAGAGTAAGATACTGAACAACACAGATTTTTTTATGCCCAAAGTAATTCTATACATAAGTCCACAGAAAGTGAATGAACAACAAAAACAATTAGTTAGTCGCAAGATTAAAAGACGTTGACTATAAAAATATATAAGTGAGTACACAAAATCAGTTATGTACTAGAACAAGAACATCTTTGTTTTCATCCAGAAATGAAATGACTGTTTTATAAAATCACATCTACTTATCCTTAGACTGTAACATCCCAAATATGGTACACCATCAAAAATTTCTATCTTTAGCACTTTCTTCAACATGTACATAAGCAGAAACACTATAATCAATGCACAAACACCATATAGACTATAAATACATACAAGTCACTATCTAATCAAGAAATGAAACGTACATTTGCATAACCACTATAGACATTTTACAAATTCACTCATTAATACAAACAATTTTCAATCTTACCACTCTTAAATATTTGAGATCAAGAAATGAAACGATAATTACACAACCAGTTTATAAAATCACATCTGCATATCCTTTGATCAACATTTCAAATCATTATTACCTAATCAAAATCACTCTGCCTATCACATAGTATTTCACCTAACATGTACATGTGCATAACCACTATAGACATTTTACAAATTCACTCATTAATACAAACAATTTTCAATCTTACCACTCTTAAATATTTGAGATCAAGAAATGAAACGATAATTACACAACCAGTTTATAAAATCACATCTGCATATCCTTTGATCAACATTTCAAATCATTATTACCTAATCAAAATCACTCTGCCTATCACATAGTATTTCACCTAACATGTACATTTGCATAACCACTATAGACATTTTACAAATTCACTCATTAATACAAACAATTTTCAATCTTATCACACTTAAATATTTGAGATCATGTAAAATGAAACACAACATACTTATATCAGACCAATATAAATACAGCTTAAAACCCCTTTTGAAAACCACAGAAGACCTATTATATTATTAACTAAGCAATCTCAAGCTATCAAAATTCAAAATAAACAAAACTCAACATACACGTCCTGAGTCGACTGACACGAGTTTCTTCAATCAAAATTAAGCACATGAATAACCTAAACCTCATAGAAAACCAGTAATCATTATTGTAACAAGTATAACAGAAAATGATGATTACTCATATCTTAAAAAACACATTGAACAATAGCAATCTGCAACATACATATATTTCCACAAGGTATCGCCATACTTTGAAGTAAGATTTAACTATGCAAACAAACCAATGAGTCACTTCCAAGAGACATAGAGACTATGAAAACATACAAGTCACTGCACAAAATCAGTCATGCATTCAAACAAAAACATTATAAGATTTATGAGTAATATTTTACAAAATCGCATCTACTTATCCTTTTATTAACATTCCAAATAACTATTACTCAATCAAATCCTCTATGACTATCACATAATATTTCACCTATAACGTGTACATTAGGCAAGACACTATAGAAAATCTACCAATCCGTTCCTACTTTAATATTTGACAATCATATACATTGAAAACTAACATAATAAGAGTTTTATACAGAGTAGCTTAAAATCCTTTTTAAATACAGAGTTTGAAGGAAACTTGAATCCCCTTTTGAAAAAGTACTATTTGGTTAAAATTTTGCAAATAAAATGTTTAAAACCCTCACAAAAAACACAGGGTATATACTTATTTTTTTTTACAAAATAGCATCAAAAGCCTCACAATAAGCAGAAAATAAACCATCCGTGTAACACACATTTAACAAGCACAGAGTTATTCACCATATCTTCAAACAGAAATTAAAGAACAATATTAACCTCCCATTTCACATCATTTTTTCCTAAAGTCTTTAGAAAAATGTCTAAAACCCTCACCTACTGAGACACACACTGAATAAAACACATATAGACTGTTTTGAAATGTGATTTTTGAAGAAAAAAATTTGTTAAAACCCTCATTTATTAACAGACTATTAAAACACACACTTTAGATTTTATTTTTTTAAAACCCTCATTTATTGACAGGCTATAATAATAAAAAGGGTAAAAGCCATAAAATAACAACGTACTTTTCAAATTTTACCGACTTGAAACACTTACTTTTTTATTACCTTAGTTCACCAACGAACTTTCAAAATTTGTTTCGAATTCACCCATATAACCAGTTTATATTAAAATAATAATTGAAATAACTATATTACCCTATTATTATTTTTAAAACTTTGTTTCGACTGATTTCATTAATAAACAAGTAAAATTTGTTCCTTCACCCATATGCCGAGGGTAATATAGTCATTTCAGTTGTTATTTTAATATAAACCTGGTCATATGGTGATTTAAAACAAATTTTGAAATTCAAGTTGAACTACAAGGTACAAAAAGTAAGTGTTCAAGTCAAAATTAAAGACGCATATTTTTGGCTTTACCCTAATAAAAACACACAGTAAACACAGACACTTTCAGATTTTTTTAAAACCCCTCATAAACCTCCGTTGTAACACACACTGAATAAAACACACAATAAACAGAGTAAACCCAAACAATACACACGGTCTAATAATAAAAACACACACAGTAAACACACTCTATAAAACACACAATAAAAACAGAGTAACTTTACTAAAAGTATTGTAAAACCCACACAAAAAAACACATAGTGAAGGTGTAAACACACATAGTTAAGAATAAACTACAAAAACACACAGTAAACATAACAGATAAAACAGTAAATTTCACAAATATTATTTTGAAACCCAAACTATAAAAATTATTTTTAAAAAAAAGTACACATAGTGAAGGTGTAAATACACAGAGTGAAGCATAAAAAGAAGAAGACATACATCATATTGATGAGGGTCTTTGTTCCCAACACCAACCAAGAAATGGTTTGCTTTTATAACCATTTTCCTCCCAACCGACCCGAACCCACTCCTCGCCGGAGTCCGAAGCTTCTTCGCCGCCGACGGCACCAACGGCACCATCAACGGCGGCGCCGGTGTCACCAACGACAGCTTCTCGAGCTCTTTCAACGGATGAGCGTTGACCGGCGGAGGCAAGGTGGTTTGACAACCGTGATCAGACATTGTTGTTGGTTTTTTTAAGAGAGAGAAAGGGTTTATGTGTGTGTGTGTTTTTGGAGGTGTGAATAGTGTGTGTGAAAATGGGGAGACTGGTGAGTGGGTTTATATAGGGGGGGAGGTAGATGAAGGGTAGAAATGGTTAAAAATTTGCTTTTTTACAAAGAGGTGAGTGAATGAGGCTGGCTTTTGATTATTTGTGATTTTTTTACCCCTGTTTTGTCTCTATATAACGCTACAAGATATTTTTACCATCTATTTCGGTATTTTTTATTTTTTATTTTTTAAATTCTTGTCACTATTTTTGTCACACGGCTCAAACCGAAAATGGTTGATTTTTTGTTATGTTTTCAGAAATAGTGTGCGAGTGAATTATATTGTATACTTGTGTTTTATTGTTGTATGTCATCGTCACCGGAGTTTAATGGTTAGCTTAGTGACATGTCGAATGATTATGTATCACGGTGGTTTGACATAATGATCATTACATCGAGTTTTATATAATTTTAATATGTGATTTGAACTTAAAGTAACTTTTTACGTGTTTATTTTAAATTCATTTGGTCGAAATTATGGCTTTTTCTTTTTTTGGTTACATTAATCTTGTCTCATAAAATTCCATTATGTTTGATTTTTAATTCAAAATTTGTGACATTTTATAAGCAGTAACTCTTTTAAGGAGTTTCTTAATTTTTGAGTGTGGGTAGAACCGCCAATATCATTAACATATCGTCTTTGATCTTGCATATGAGTGTGACTCGGTATTGTCGTTGTTGTTGTACATTGATTCATTAGGGACAAAACGAGTTTCAAATCGATACCAAATTGCTAACTTACGATGCAGTTCTATATTCGAAAATTGGGTGGGTAGCATGTGATATGGTTCTCGTTGCAGTACCTTTTGGATATGCTTCAATCTGGTCTATTATTTAGGTTATTGCAAACCCATAAATAATTTGTTATTTGGTTTTTAGCTAGAATAACATGTGTTTCTTGTTATTCATTTTAGAACGCCATACTCAAATATAACAAATTAGTATGCACTTATGTTCTTAGTATGTGAATTACGCATATGATTTGGCCTGCATTGTGGCTAATGTTTTAAAAACCGGATCAAATCAGGCGGTTCAATCGGTGAACCAGACCGGAATCGGTTCGACGGTTCTTTAGGTTCAACAGGGAAAATCATATACAAAAAAATCTGCATAAAAACAGAAAGAACGATAATTGAAAAAAACTGGTTCGATATTCGATCCGGTTTTCAAAACATTGATTGTGGTATCCAAGGAGTTGTGACTTGCGACTATAGAACACGAGGAAACGAAATCTTTATTCATAATTATTCAAGTGTTCGAATTGAATTCATTCATTGGTTTAGTGCTTCGTTATTCAGCCTTACCACCGAGACTTAAAATACTTTTGAATTTGAGTCTTTGCTAGAATGTAGAATTATATAAAAATGTGTAGTATAATGATTGTTAATAGAAAGTTGAAAAGTGACAAGTATATACTATAATATCAAACTTTAGCCATTGATGGTTGTCTAAGTAGTCTTTTTTTTATTGCATTGATATGTTTAAGACTATTTTAATGATACATATTACATAGTACTCGTATCTAATCAATAATAAAACTTAGAATTAAAAAAAATGACTAGAGGATAAACAATTGTTTTGGATGCTCATTAGTCATTATGGAAATTACCACAAAATTGAGAGTGAGTAAACAAATGAGGGAGGCGATGCGTTTTATATGTCACTATTCACCATGTCCCTATCAAGTTATAATTTTTTCGTTATCTATTTCACGTCGAACTTGTGTTGAAAATGCCTTTATAAATAAATGATTGCCATTTTAAATCTTAACTAACAAAATGTTTTTGTAGAAGCACAAAATTATTAACAGAAACCACACATGATAGACTAATGTTAAAATTATTGGCTTATATATGGAAAAATTCTTAAAAATGCGAACCTAACTTATGGTATGTTTGGCGCAAAGTGATGTGGAGCTTTTTTGGGCGGTGATCAATGAACATTTTGATTTTCAGTGGTCGTTTTACAAAATAGCGGTGAATTGTGGCTATTTTTAGGAAGGCCAATTATCCATGTTTGTTTAGAAGCTATGGCAAAAAGCTATTACCCACTTCATCTTCATAATTCACTGTTCTTAACAAACACATAAACATGCAAGCACATTTTGAGATAGATGAACGCTTTTGATCTTTGTTTGAACCAAATCACATTGTATATAAAACCTAAGGCCTTTGGTCTAGTGGTTTGTGAGTTGTCTATTGACCTAAAAAATATGGGTTTAAGCTTTGCTGGAGGCACTTGTCAAATATATCGTGAGATATGTGGTGTAGAATGTGAAAAAAATGCTTTAAAAAAGATGTATATAAACAAAAAAGAACACTTTAGGACACATTTGATCACGTATTAGGTGACTGATTAGTACTTTGGATCTACTTTGAATCTCGACTCAGCTCAATAACACAAGCACATTAACTCCACAAGCTTTTGTGGCCGAGTTTTTCAGTGTCGACTCTAAACTAGAGTAGCTACAACTTGAAATTGAGTTGATCGTTTTCAATCTTTATATATTTGCATCAAATGTTTATCCGGTGCGGCTTGAACTTTAGTACATTTGATGATAATTTTGTAATTGCTAATGTACTATATTATTGTTATAGGATATTTAAACTTTAGGGAATTAATATATCCACTAAAATCAAAATTTGCATATTTCCTCATAATACAATTTTAATACATGATTTACAATGAGCTTAGTGTTTTGGGTATATATCAAATATCAAATTTTAATGGGTATATATGCAATTGACCCTAAACTTTAAGTACTTGATTAATGAAAAACTAGTTTTATCTAATAATTTAAACACCTTTTAACTCCAAAAAAGATATACTTGCCATCATGTAACGGTAATGGTATGTATTATGTAACATATAATTTGCAAACTTGGTTATAAATGACATGACATGCTTCAAAACTATAGTTATAGATGTATTTTAAAATTATTTTTATTAACATAAACTTAATTTTAACTCGTAAATCAAACATGGATTTGTTAAAAGATCATATATCACTTAATTATTGTTTGTCTCGTAAGCTAGTACAAATATATTGTGTTTATCTTTAAAAATGTGGACTCAGCTGTTACGACATGTCACAAGTGTAATGAATACCCGGGTCCGAAAAAGATTGAGCAAATCATGTGAGCCGCCGACAAAAAATCAAAAAACATGAAACAATGAGGTCATACGTTGTACGTACCACCACTACATATTTGTTGGATTATTTGATGCTCCATGAACAAATAGAGTTGCACACCCACTAACACAACCCACCTCACACATATTTGCTTTTTTTACTTTTCTTGTTTTTATCTTCATGCTCCTACCATAATGCAAATATCATGTGATAAGAATTAAGAGATAATAAAAGTTGTATAAGTATTGTGAGTTTGTGACAAAATGAGAGCATTGCTGTATTTACGAGATACTAACTTGGGGTTAAGTTGTGATAAGTACTGATTACATAAACATTTGTATAAGTGTTTGATAAAATTTGATTATTCAAGAATTTTGTTAGAAAAATATTGATAGTTTATGAGGTTGCATTGTGTTCTTCTTGATAAAAGCATGCATGTGTAACGAGATATTCTATGTTGTTTAAACAATCGTAATCTATAACTCAATATTATTTCAGTTAATTGATAGACGAACAACAGATTGGCCTAGTGGTAGACATCACGTTGTCTTTGTAGAGCTTTGACGTTAAAATATCACCAGATATTAATTTTAGACGTGACTTGGAAAATGGTTGAAAACGGTCACGAAAATACTATATTCAAGTGTAATTTAAACATGCAAACTTATTTTGAGACATACAAAATTAGCTAAATAAATACTTAATCATCGATTTGTTTCACTTTTTTGAAATAGAAAAGGTAATAATCAAATAATTAATTCTTAAGACACAATGTCGCAATGCCTTTTGTTCTTAAGGAAGCAATGTGTGTTGAGGTTAATAAATATTGCCTCACAATTACAGTGAAAAGTGAAAACTAAATTGGTAAATATGACAACTGGCCATGCATGTGGGACTGTGGTAGTGGGATCCAATGGTGGCCTGGTGCTAACCGTTGGAGACACGAAACTTGGAGGCCACGCATATGGTTTTTCAATTTTATTTTGGCTTTTCTAAAATGAACTATAATCGATCTTTGTTTACTAAACGCGTTACCGCGAGGTATTTACGAAATGAACTTTTCCGATGTTATTCGTTGGATCTTTAATAAAATCCCAACACTACACGTGTATTATACGATTTCCGGGGCGAGTTGTGGGCGTGGTACAGCCAGCGTTGGCTTTGGCGTGGTCAGCCAGAGCTTAGAGATTGCTTCTGGCGTGGTCTTCTTGGCGTTAATGCTGGCTTTGGGCGTGGCTGAGGAGTGGGGAGGAGTCTTGAATGATGGTGCTTGGCGAGGCTCGCTTTCTTTGGGTGTTCATGGCGTAAGAAGAGGAGCACTATGTTCAGTGGAGATCTTTGAAACCGTGAAGATTACATCAATGAGCTCTAATATCTATCATTTTGTTACATGAACAAGTCTGGAATCAACAAGATCACAACATTTCACAAGCAATAACATGAAAACAGGAGTGTTTGAGATTAGCTTGGTATGTGGGTATGTGAGAGAATGGAAAGCAGGCATGTAAGAGAATGGAAAAGGTGATTGTGACATCTTTTGGTCACTTTGGTAAAGATACCTGAAAGTTCGGTTCGTATACGACTTGATATGGATTGTTTTGGTAATTAGTACTTTATTTTTAGTATATATCTCTACAAGATATAAATCAAACATGCTTTCTTTTAAAACTTAGTTAAAATTTTGAAAATATAAGAAATGTTAAATGCGCGTTTAGTCGGGGAAAACAATCTTATTTTCCATAAAATGTTTTGTGGAAAACAAGAAAAACAGAAATCGCGCTTAAATCAGTATTTTTCAACAAAATATTTTGCAAAATACAAAGTAGGATATTGTTTTCTAATTCAATAAGGAAATTTACAAAACAAATTATAGTTGTTTTCGTTGTTTTCTTTTGCAACCCACAACTCTCCCCTTTTTTCAAAATAGAAAATACAAACATCAACTAAACGCGTTTTTTATATTTTCAAGTATTTTGTGGAGATAAATTTCTCTTTCAAATTTTTACAAAATAGAGATAGAAAACAAGAGAATATTTTCGCTAACTATAAGGCACCCTAAATATAAAACTTAAATTAAGGGTTTTTTTTTCTTTTTCTTTTTTTCTTTTTTTTTTTTACATTCCCATAAGTATAGAAACGAGCCAAGTTGAGCACGAGCGTGACAGAGCTTGAGCTCGAGCTACTTGTTCGAGCTTTTCTTGTCCGTTTGAGGTTTTCATGAAGCTGCTCAAAGATATTTTCACCCACTGGGATATGAAAGTCTTTGAGATATGAAATCTTGCAAGACATGAAAATCTTTTGTAACAAAATCTTGGAAGAAGTCAAAGAGTCAAAGTAATCGCTAAAGACAAAGTCAAAGTCTTCGCACTATGAAGTCAAAGTAATCGCAAGAACAAAGCTGTATATTACGTTTATGGAAAGAATTGTATTCTATGTTTAGATTACTTGTCGATACAAGGTTACAAATATGAACCGACTAGAATATTCTTGAGCCTATAAAAGGACTCCTAGATTGGCATTAGAGGCATACGATTCGAAAAGAGTTTTAGAGTTTATGAATTAGTGTTTTAGAAAAAAGTTCGATTATCTTAGAGTTGTATTAGAGTATCGCATAATAAGCGATTTAGAGTTTATAATAAAAGTTATTCTTCTTAGCTTTGTTAAGTAAATTCCGCATACTTGATAAAGATTGCTCGGTGTTTCTTTGTTAATAACTTAGATTTATCGAGGTTATTAAACCTTAACAAGCTAGTTAAGTTAGTTTGATTAAAGTATATCGATCCAACAAGTGGTATCAGAGCTTGTGTGAAACTTCGACTAGGAAGAAACCTTACTTCAACAATATTCAAGATGTCGATCGGAAGTCGCTCCACCATCAATCACCTCACTCGTAATTCCAATAATCAAGAAGGGAGAATATGATCTCTGGTGCATGAAGATGAGGCAGTATATTGCCATTACAGACCATGCTCTATGGAATGTAATTATGAATGGGAATGAAGTAGTTCAAGATCCCATTAATGTTCCTGGACAACCAATAGCACCAAAGGCAGCCTTACCGGAGAACCCTAAGGAATCAAGAGAAGGCTCTAAACATTCTCTTTGCGCCATTCCAGATGGTCATCTTCTCAAATTTCCGATGCTAAAGATGCTAAGCGATACAGGTCGCTCTCAAGACCAATTTGGAGGGAATGAAGCCTCTAAAAGATGCACAATTTCTTTGAAACAATAGTTGAAACTTTCACATTAGGTGAAAGAGAGAGTCTTGATGTTGCATATGATATGTTTCAAAATCTCCTCAACATGTTGGAGTTATACAAGGCGAAGTGTGGACTTGAGGATGCTAACTTGAAGTTTGAGGTTTTTGTCTACATGGCATGTGATTGCTACCATGATCAGAGGACAACAAGGATTGGATGTTATGGACTTTGATGATCTCTATCATCAATTGAAGGTGTATGAACATGAGATAAGTGGTCAACCCAATTCCAATCTCACATATTGCTTTTCTATCATTCGAAAGAAGAGCAAGACTTCCAAAAGTACCGCTTCTCTCAAAATCTTGTTTCTCAAAGCTAGCATTTACAATCCACCTTCATATGCTCAAGAGCCCACCATCTACCACTTTGCACTAGGATGAAATTTGTGCTTCTTCTGCAAACAAGAAAGCTTACGTCACTTATGAAGAGGATCTATACAGTTGAAGAAGATGCACTTGAAGAAATTGATATCGTGGCAAGTTGCTATGATCCTTGCAAGGATCAAAAGTACATGAAGAAGACATGCAAAAGTATTGATTTCAAACCAAAACAAGGAATAACTTTTGACAAATCTCAAATTGAATGCTTCAATTGTCAAAATACTGGTCACTTTGCAAAGTGCGGGTTTGCTAAGTATCAAGCAAATAGAACATCCGAGAGCCAAAACTTGAGCTCAAAGAAATTCCAATAACTGAAACAAAGGCTTTGGTTGCTCAAGAAAAGTTATCAGTTGGTGGAGTGAAGTTTGATGATGAACCGTGACTTACTTGTATGATAGCAAAGGGGCTACTGCTTGAAGACACATGGAAGCATTGACCGAACCTTTATTTTTTGAAGAAGAATCAACATCCGCTGGAATCTGATGATGGTTTTGGAGGATTTGATTGGAGCAAAGTGAAGATGATCCATTCTTCTTCTATGGTGGCTACTTCACCAACTCATCTCCTATCTCCGAGGTATGCTCAAACTGTTATGAGTTTTATCTAAAATTGCTTAACAATTATGTGATTGAAAGAGATAATTGTATTAGGGCTAGGTCCGAGTAGCGAGGTTATCAAATCACTTTAGAGTCCATGGAAGCCAAAATATTAACCCATGAAAATAATGAAATGGCTTGGGGCGAAAAATATGAACAACGGGATTACCGCTAAAACTTAGTGAATGGAAACTAAACTGTAAAATTGTTTGAAATTGAGAAATCGACTAAGGAAAGAGATGATTTGTTAGCTAAGTTTGTCAGCTTGGGAGAGTCCGCCTATCCCGTGCTTATGTTGAAAAAAAACAGAGAAGGGCTTACATTAGAACAAAGCTTAGGATTTGGAATGGACTTTAGTAACATAGATGAAAACCAACCTAGTGATCAGGATGATGGTGTTTTTGAGGACATAACTACTAGTGATGATGAACTCATTAATTATGTAGATACATCTAGTAATGAGGGCTCAATAAGTACACCACCACCTGAGTATAAGAAAGACAATGGTTATCATGCTGTTCCTCATCCCACTGGCATTCATCAACCCTCTAGGCCTGATGTTTCTCGCTTTGGAGTACAGATCTAGAGTTTAGGAAAAGCTTGTAGCTCAATCTAGGTGAGAAACCCAAAAAGTTGTTGACAATAATGTTCAAAATCAAGCAAGACCTTTAAAACAAAATCATCAACAAGCGCATACCTTCAAAAAACCTTTTCAAAAATCTGCTAAACCTTTTGGGGATAACTTTGGTCAAAACAGATTTTATCATCGTAGAAAGCAAAATAATTTTGGTAGACATAGAAGAAATCACTTTGGACATATGGGTCAAAACTGTTTTGTGTATAGTCCTAATCACTTAATCAAAGATTGTGACAAACACTCAGAATATCTAAGCAAGTTTCCAAGGAATAAGTCTACCAATCAGAAACCTAGAGAGCATAAACAAGTTTGGAATAATTCAAATAGGGTTAATCACAGAAACTTCACACCAGATCATAGATACCCACATCGAGAAGACCTTCAAGATCTCACAATTACTTTCAAAGTACTTTCGTAAAAAGTAATGATCACTACTTGGAATAGAAATCCTAGGAGATCTCACTATCAACCTAGAAGGTATTACAATTCACATAGTGGATCTAGATCACAGAACCACCTTAAAACTGAATGGGTTAAAAGGGAAAGTACTGGGAGGACAAACAGTACGTTCAACAAAAAGTGAATCAGATGTTTTTGTGATACAAGAAAATGCTAATAATCTGGTAAAAGAGATTTATGTTGAAAAACCAGAAAGTTTTGAAAATCCACATGTTAAAGATCATAAGATAATTTTGGATCATCATTTGAAAGATAGTGGGAATTACATACTCAAAGAATTTAAGTTTGTAACTCCACAAGGGGAACACAAGTCAATAATGGCTCGGTTCCTAAAATTTTCTAACTCTTTCTTTGTGTGCGGGGCAACCCGTAAGAGGAGCTTAAAGATCATCTTATGTGGATAGTGGTTGCTCGGAAGTATGACAGAGACAAAGAGATTACATGCGATTTTAGAAATATTAGTGGAGGAAGAGTTGCATTTGGGAATGATCCCAATGGAGGAAAGATTACTGGCAAAGGAACTATCAGCGGGGCTTATTGACTTTGAGAATGTTAGATATGTAAAGGAGCTTAAGTTCAACTTGCTCTCGCCTCTCAAATTTGTGATAAAAGCATCCTGTGTTATTCACTGACCTGCAATGTCTCATCCTTTCCTCGACTTTAAACTCGTTGATGATGACTTGGTAGTACTTAGAGTACCAAGGACAAATGATGTGTATAGTTTAGACATGAAGAGTCTACATTCTTGTGGAAGAGCCACATGTTTGGTGGCTAAAGCAACATCTGAAAAGGCACATCAATGGCATAGAAGATCGGGCCATGTTAATTTTAAGAACATCAACAAACGGTCAAAGCAATCTAGTTAGAGGTTTACCTTCAAAGACTTACAAGAATAATCAATCATGTTTGGCATGCAAGAAGGGTAAACAACACAAAGCTTCTGCAAGCTTGAGGAAAGAACTATTAGAGAACCATTGGAGTCATTACATATGGATTTATTTGGACCTGTCTGCGTTTAAATAAGAAAAAGTATTGTTTGGTTGTCTATGTGCAAGATATCAAGTTTCACCAAAGATCTCTCACATGAATGCAAAAAAGAATTTTACATATTTGAAACAACAACCTAAGTTGGGGTTGTGGTATCCAAAAGAGTCACCTTTTTACTTGGAAGCTTTTTCGATAGTGGCTATCAGTGATAATTATGATGAAGATCAACAACCGGTGGATGCCAATATGGGACGAAGGTTAGTCTCCGGCAATGCAGAAGCGAGACAATTGCGGCAGCATCATCTACTGAAGTTTAATATGTAGCTCAGCTAGAAGTTGTTTGTGGACAAGTTTTGTGGATGCATAATCAACTCTTGGACTATGGGTTCAATTTCAAAAATACTCCTATCAATATTGATAATGAGAGTACAATATGCATTGTGAAGAATCCACGTATCATTCCAAGACAAAGCATATTCGATTCGGCATCACTTTATCGAGATTGTTATGAGCACAGGCTCATCAATGTTGTTAAGGTTCACACGGATGACAATGTAGCTGATTTACTCACAAAAGGTTTTGATGTATCACGATTCAATCACTTGGTCGTGAGCATTGGCATGATTAACTACTAAGCTATGTTTGAGGGGAGGACTATAAGGTGTTAGTATAGTCCCGTGTATTGCTGAGGGAGGATACTTGTTAATACTGGTTTCTATGAAGGAATTTGGCAAAGTACTATTTTTTCCGAAATGCTACCGAAAGGAAAGCTAACTTTTGAGAGAAATCTCTTAATGGAAGTGGAAAATTGTTGTCGTTTTAAGTAATGCTCCAACGGTTATATTGAGGGTAATAATGCTAATCTGCTATTTTATTTGGGCGTGATTTTTCAAATCTCTCCTATAAATAACTACTTCCCGATTTTTCCTCTCATATTATTACTTCGACTCTTTTCCATACTTATCTCACAATCACCATTTCTTTATTATTCGATAATATCTTTTCATTGTGCTCAATTATTCATCAATAATCGATTAACCATTTCAAAGCACAATATGGTGGCTAATTTGGATAGTGAATGTGGTTTTATGATATCATTGATTATCTTCTGGGTCAGCCCATTAGTTATGCTCTTTTAGTTGAGCCGGATATCATTGCACCTTGGATTCAAGAATTTTGGGCTAATGCTAGAGATAATATGGAAGAGGATGAATAATATATTAGATCAACATTCTTTGGGCGGACTATCAAGATTACAGAGGCCTCTATTCAAGATTTATTATTTGGTGTGACGATGGGGCTATTCGATTTGACAAGCAACCGATTTGGAATACTTTAGGGATCTTGGTTATGAAGGATCTTTGTGAGAACAAACATTCAAGAAAGCATTATTCGTCCCAATGGAAGTTCTTGATTCATGTCTGCTTCATTGCATAAGTTCTAAAAGTACTTCTTGGGGCAGATTGGGTCAAATATAGCATCTGCAGTGGTTGGATTAGCTACCAACAGAGTGTTTAATTTTTCAAGGCTTATTTTGGATGGGATGCTTTCACATATATCATTTGGGTCAAAATGGTTGATGTACCCAAGGTTTGTGCAGTTTTCTTAGACAAGCAATTGGTGATGTTCCAAAACCTGATTTGTTTTTGTCATTATGCAACAAGCCAAAATATTTACATTTATGGCTAGGCGAAGTGATTTGTTCAGGTGGAGATACTCATTGACTCCTACAATCTGGAAGTTGTTCAAGTAATGCGTGATGAAGCTGGAGGATGAGGAGAGTGAAGGTACTGATTCTGTACAAGGTACTGCTTCACAAGGTACTACCTCTGCAAGTACTGCTTCTCTTGAAGGTACTGCATCTTTACAGGGTAATGTTTCTCCAAGCCCTGAGGTTCAAGAAGAGATTGTTAGAACACCTACTCCATCTCCACCACGTTCTGTTCCTATTTCATCAGAGGCACATTCACATATTCCAAGTGAAGATCCTTATACTATACCTCGTGAAGGTTTGTCTTTGGATAATTATGCTTTGACTAGGGAGATTGTTAGGTTGAACAAGACTACTAAGTTTCAAGCTAAGCAGATAACGAAATTGAAGAAAAAGTTTAGAAGGCTAAAAATTTTTGTCTGGCCTTTGATTAAAGAATTTCGTATCTGGCTTAAATCAAAGAAGAAAGCGCATAGGCAGTCACAGTCTCGTAAAACCAAGAAGGTTCCTCAACCATCTTCTGTCAACTTGGGGAGGAATTTAGAAAAAGAAAATTTGAAAGAAGATGTTATGAAGAAGAAAGAATCTGAAGGTACTGTAGATTAGATTATTTCAGATACTGAGGAACAAGAAGAACAAGTTCAAGTTCAAGTTCAAGGTACTGATGATCAAGATCTCTAACATCAAAGTCCGCTTTTCAAGATATTTCTAGGCAAGAGGTAATAACACCAAGAGTATTGAATTTTGAAGAAGAAACTGGTCCTTCTACAACTTATACAAAAGAAGAGGAGGAAGCTACATTTAAACCTATTCATTCTGCAAGTGATGATGAATTAATTGCGACAATTTTACAACCAAGAGGAGGAGTTACTATTAGAGATGTACAAGAAAGAGAACAACAAAGAACTTCTCAACCTGAAATTGATCCTAAGGATAAAGGGAAAGGTGTTCTGGTTGAAACTAAGAAAAAGAAATTAACTTTAGCATAACTTAGAGCAATTGAAGTTGCTAGGAATGAAGTCTGCACTAGAAAGCTTCAAGAAGAGTTAAATGCTAAAGATAGAAAAGCTCAGGAAGCTCGGCTTCCGAGAATAGAGAAGCATCCGAGTTGCATGAGGAATTGAATCTGGCTGGCGAACAATTACAATCACTGCTCCAGTTAGATTTATGCCAAGACTTAATAAAGCTAAAGACAGAAATGCTATGATGGCTTATCTGAAAAGTCAAGGGTATAAAGGATTGTAGAAGTTTAATTATTTTGAGATGAAAAGATTATATGATCCGCTAGGGAGGATTATAAGAAAGATGTTGCGAGCATTAAAGATTTTAGAAGAAGCTACGGATTGAAGAAAGAAAGAAAAGTTTGAAAAGAAAAAGGAAAACTGAAGTTACAGATGTTCAGTTCTCAAAGAAAGGAAAAGTTGAATTAAGATCTGAGACTAGTGATGAATTAAAGAATTATCTCAGAGTGGTAGATTTTGATTATACAAAGGAAGATGATGACATGAAGATGAACAGATCAAAGATTAGTGTTTTTAAAGTTGTGAAATCCAAGGATGGAGATTACATGATTTTTCATAAAGAAGATGAAAGCTTCAAAGTTTTTAAAAGGCTATGGGATTTCTCGCACATTATAGATAGAGTAGACCTATTCTACTTATATCATGTTGTGAAGGGTTACTTTGAAGATAATCCATTAGAAGGGATTGGTTTGGTTTTACATGGTGATCTCATAACTATGGAAACCTGAAGAAGCAATTGATGATATCCGGAAGAATCAAGAAAGCCGGAAATTGTTTGGAGATTCTTTGAAGAGTCTGGAGTTCATGTTTTAGAGTTGGAAAATGGAACAATGATACACATGTTTGCAGAAAGAAGATACCCTCACGCTTGAGCTCATGAGAAGAATGCTAGAGCATGGATTGGAAGTAGAAGAGGATAATGAAACCGCTTGCATGGTTATCAACTTATTTATCAACCGACTACCATTGCAAGATGATCAATAACCGTATGAATTTTATTTGAATAAATATTTTTGATATATCAAGACTTTTTATTCAAAATGCTGCGATCGACAGACTCATCAAAGTAATCTTGTTTTGCGAAATAAACCGCTTAAATGAATTTTAGAAGAAACCTTGTTGCTAAGTAATAAATATTTTGAAATAAAGGTTAAATAAATGGTTTTGTGATGATAACATCAATAGGTTATCAATCCACCATGGTTACAAAAGGATTGTCTAATCCATGAGCAAAAATACGGTAAAGATATATCAAACTGCTTTAGTTGACAACTTGCTAATAAGTTGGATGGTAATCAACTCACCATATCAGTTAATGTGAAGAGTTGGCTAGCCCACAAGAAAATGGCTTGTGATAAAGGCTGTGGAAAAACTATTATTGGTAGTTCACCATTAGATAGAAGAACTAACTAGTCCGTAAGGTACAACTTTTGGTAAAGACACATCAAATCTGTTGATAAGTGGTGGTTTGCTAAAATCATATGGTTATCAATGTACCATGGTCTTACACACCAAAACATTTGGCTACTTCAGAGATAATGGCTTTGGTAAAGAGATCTAAATCCATTAATTTTTCAATGATTCACTTGAAAGTGATGAGAATAGTATGCAACTTAAACTGAATGTACAATTTGTCATATGTTCGTCGTTCTTTCGAAAAGATGGAGCTTCTTTGAATGATCTTTGTGGAAAGAACAATTCTAAGAAATACTTTGACAAACAGAGATACAATCTAAGACTAAGAAACAATACATTTTTAAAGATGGAAAATTTGTTAGAGATATATT
>OU343217.1:261259770-261427955 GCA_910596185.1 Chrysanthemum makinoi
AATAATTAGTGTTTGGGATGTGCCTTTTCAAAACACACAACCGATGAGCTTTTAGGCAAAAAATGTGTACAAAGCTTTAAAGATAGTAAAAACATTTATAAGCAAGAGGAACGCTTACCTAAAGTGTTTCGGGTCAATAAGCAAGCATGATAATTGTACAAAAAGATGAACAAATAATCTGATTTCTATTTTAGATAGCCAACCTTTTATGCCAGAAAAAATCCCATCAAAGTTTCGAGAATCTGTAAACAAATTTCGATGCAAGGTGACATGACTTGAGCTCACTTGTATGTAACTTTTGACCAGGTTGACTTTTTTTTAATCTAATAATAAACTACCACTAATAACTATCTACCTGTAGACCAACATCCTTCACCTTCTCTACATATTTTAGTTGTTCTTCAAATGAGGTGATTCTAGTGTGTTAACACCCAATTTGTTTCACCTGCTCCATATCTAAAGTTCCACAACCACATCCTATCTCAAGAAGTTGCCTCCAGCACTTCATCATAACTACTAAAATACTCTTTCAACCACGCCCCATCCGTATCTCATGATATCCCACCAATAAACAACTTCCCAAAATATGCTTCTATCTTTTCCACAATCTCATGCTGAATTGCCATCAAATCCTCAAAATTTCCAAACTACAAAAAAAATAAAAATAAATAAATAAATAATAAAATAAAATAAAATCACAATCCTCATTTAAAAAAACAATAGATTTCATTAATCCACACATAATTCTATACAACTCAACAAAATTCTACACAAATAATATTAAAACATATCAAAATGTGGATATGAAAAAGATCAAAAGTAAAAAATGAACAACATGCTTTTTTATATGTACCAATATGATAGACATGTCAATTTAAGTATCAATATGCTACTAAGTTCAAATTTTGTACGTAAGTGCTAAACTATACTACTAAACTTGGTATCGTTAGTCCTTTATACTGCTAGTAAATAACTTATAATTTGGTTTTCTTACGTTTTCATACGTTTTTATAATTTTTCATCCGTTTTTATACGCCCTCGCTTACGCCGCTTTCATACGCTTTACGCCGCTTTTCTTACGTTTTCATCCGTTTTATATGTTTTCGTCCGTTTTCTTACGTTTTCATCCGTTTTCGTCTGTTTATACGTTTGTCCGTTTACTTATGTTTTCATACACCTTTTATATGTTTTCGTCCGTTTTCTTTACGCTTTCATCCGTTTTATTCGTTTCATCCCTTTTTATGTGTTTCGTCCGCTTCTATATATTTTTATACGTTTTATCCGTTTTCTTACGTTGTCATCCGCTTTCATACGCGTCCGTTATTATAATGTTTTTGTCCGTTTTCTTACGTTTCATCCGTTTTATAACGTTTTCATTCGCTTCTATACGTTTCGCCCATTTTCATATGTTTGTGTTTTTTTGTCCGTTTTTATATAAGTTTTCGTTCGTTTTTATATATGTTTTCGTCCCTTTTTATACGTTTTCGGCCATTTTTGTACTTTCTCGCATGTTTTTCTTATGTTTTCTTACGTTTTTGTCCGTTTTTATATGTTTTCGTTCATTTTTATAAGGGTAATAGAAAAAATGAACAACATACTTTTTCATATGTACCAATATGATAAACATGTTCATTTAAGTATCAATATGCTATACTAAGTTCAAATTATATATACATAACATTTATCATGTACTGTTCACCAAAGTTTCAACCCGAATTGTTCATGTTAGATTGACCCGGTTAGTTTTCACCGTTAGATTAACCCGACCCAAATTATTTCTCCATATCTGCTGCCTCTCACAGTTCTTGCTGTTGGTTTCCACCATTTTCCGAACCTCCTATACAGTAACATAACCATAATGAAAACCCAAATCACCAAACGCTTTTTTCCCCATATTTTTGTTGTTTTTTTGTGCATTACGATGTGATGACCCAACTGTCTATTGGTTTGAGTTACGATGTGTGTGAAAAAAAAGTTTAAAACATAAACGAAGGTAAAATTAGTTTTTGATTAATGGGGTTCTAATTAGTTTTGTTTATCTTTATAGGAGGTTCTTTGATTTTTCGAAATGATTAGGGAAAGAACAATACACATAGGTATAATTAGGTGTTATAATTTGTGGTTTTTGTTAGTTTTATGTTTCTTTTATAAATTTTAGGGGTTCATAGGTTTGACCATTAGTTTTGTTGTTTTCTTAGAGGGTGTTTGGATTGGATTATTTTTCTAGATTATGAGGTTGTTTGATTCTTGGAAACTCGATGAGGTGGTTACTTTTTTAGGCTTACGGAATACTTACTTTAGCTTATGGTGTCAGATGTTGTTTATGATTGGTTAGGATTGCTTTTTTGATGCTTTTCTAATAATCTTCTTCTTATGCTTATAGTGCACTTTTTTAAGTAATAAAATTGTGGTAATAAATAGTAACTGTAGTTGGTGCGTATAAGTGTGGTAAGAATTGCTTATTTTGAATGGCGATTGATAAACTAGGGGTTATTTGATTATTTTAGTTGTGTATGTGATCGTCTGATTATTGTCGTTGTTTTTTTTCCGGTCTAAACTTAAATAAGCTCAAAGTCAGTGACGAAACTAGGGCGTGTCCCGGGACACCCATGTATTTTTTTGACTTAGTGTTAGTTTTTGTTAAAAAACATCGATTTTTTGAAAATGCACCTGGTCTCTAAAAATTGTATTTGTTGTATTGTTTAATTTATTCTAAGTGCACCTGGTCGATTTGTGTCCTGGTTCCGTCCCTGGCCAAAGTGATGAGGTCATGTGCATAGGAGTGTGTGTGGATAAATGCAAAGGCGCTGCTGATAAAGTATTTCTTTGTGTTATTGTGAAGGAAAAATTAGTAGATGGGCTAAATGGGCCACTTCGTTGCAATCTTTACAGCAATGTAATGTTGTTTTATAACTTTCGTTACTTTATTTTGTTGCAATGCTTCTATTTAGAACTTATGCTTATGATCTAAATAAGCTCTTTTACCTAAACGCATCCAGTTATAGCCTGTTTGGGGTACTAAAAACAGTTTGTTTTGTTTTCACTGTGCAATTAACAATAAGTTGCTGAACTAAGCTTTTATTGACCCAAACAACGTTTCACGTAACCTTTTTTAATGATTATGCAGGGTAAAATAGCAATTGAACCACACACAGAGGGTTCATCTCAAAGAATCGCATGAGGAAAAAGTAATTAGAATGTATCTATTGATATTGTACGTTGATTGACCGGGTCGGCAGATGATTCTAAAACATCGTTTTTGGCTTTGTCGCACTTTATAGGTGAAAGGAAGGTAAAATGTTATTTAAGTCTTTGGTCTGTGTTGATGGCCAATATATTTTTATGTCTGTGTTTATAATGAAATGTGTTGTGATGTCATAAAACGAACTATAATAGAATGTTTACGTACTTTAGGTTGTCTTTGTTTATGCTTATTTCGTTAGCTTATGGGTTTTTTCAACTTTTAGGAATCTAACAAGCTCAAATTTTTAGGCAAATGACCTGATGACTTTGAGCTTAAATAAGCTATAAGGTTAGACAAGAAAACATGAGCTTATGAGCTTCTAAAAATTGCAAAAAATTCATACGCCCAAAATAAGCATAACTGCTTACCAGTCGTGTCGTTTGTTTATGTTATGCTCTAGCGCCCATGTTTTATATAATTTTCAGATTATGTTCTATATGTAATAGGCAAACGATGGTGTATGTGCTTCTAAGCAAAGTTCTGCTTAAGGTCATCTCAGATCTTAGCGGGGCAAAAAATTGAATTTGCAGCCATGGCAGGTTGACTCTTCTGTTTACTTTTGTTGTTTATAAAGTTCAGTTTTTGTGGATTTTATGATATTGGGCTTCTTTCATTATTGGGGTTTATTGATGGGCTATGATGGTAAACTGATTTTTTTTCCAGAAACTAGAATTTGTGGGAGAACACTGGTTTTTTAATTGTTTGATTACTGTTGTTTAACTCACAATTTGTAAAGAATGTATGGGTCAATCTAACATTTGGCTCGGTTAACCTAACGGCTCCGAATGTACGGGTGAATCTAACATTTTTCGGTTCAAAACTTTTATGAACAATACAACGGTTATTGTTATATTTATATAATGAAGTGGGTCATCGAAAATTTAATCCGTGATTTGGCGTCGCGAGGACCGGATTAAAACCTCAGGCACGAACCTTTGAGTGTGTCACCTACCTTACATTTTATGGGGCTATAGTGAATTTTCCTGCACATTAACTCTTCCTTGAGTGTCACTCACACATTCCCATATCTTGGAGGGGTAACCACGAATGTCACGTGGTTGCAGCCATGGTAGGTGTGTCGAGTCACCCAAGGAAAGCCAAATTTGAGCCTTATTTTTAGTTCAATAGTTCAGCTATTGTTTTCTCGTACATACATCTACAATACTCTGTACACAACAAATAGATTACATTTATGTGTGGAAGCTGGCAATCGTTGACGTATGTTTGTTACCCATGTCTTGGTAAGGCACCCGCACAGTGTTGCAAACATGCCGTTATTCGTGGCTCTTTACATTTTCGCATCCAAGAGAATCATTGGATCCCAAGAATGGAGAGCAATATATCTTAGAATCATTGGATCCCGAGAATGAAGAGTAATATATCTTAAATCCAACTTTGTTGATTGAATGGCATGTCGCACTGTGATCATCTATATATTAAGGCTATTAAAATCGAAGCTACAAACGATGATACAGTGTCCGACATGGCATTCAATCAACAAAACTGGATTGCAACTAAAACAAACGATCTCCATTGGTTGTATCGGTGTGCGTCATTATAGTCTGTGCGGTGATCAAATGATATTTTTTTAATCTTTTCTTAACGCCGTAATTAGTAAATCACTAGTAAAGTATCAACTTTAATCACGTCGCATGTTATATTTTCAGCGTTAAAAGATGGTAGAATAGATAACAAGAAGCCTAACGCGTTCGATAAAAAACAATACTTGAGCAGGTTATTTATTTATTATTTTTAAGTTGGAGCTTAACTTACTTATTTATTCATCGTCAACTTATAAATAAAGACTATAAGCTACATGTTTCAAAATAAACTTAAATGAGCTTATGAAACATAAGTTGAAAAACACATAAGCCCAAAAAAAAAAGGTTACAAACACTCCTAACAATGTGTTATTTAGAAGTCTCTTTTGAATTAAGGAAAATCTAAAGGTCGATAATATTATGATGCAAGAGTTTGACTATGGTTAAATTAGTTTTACGTCGAGTAAGTTGTATGATTTGCCAACTAGAAATATGTTCATTGTGCGTAGGAAAATATCTTTCTCTAAATTTGAATTACGACATAATTGTTTTCCTATGTTATCCGAGTTTGATTGATTTGGTTCAATTTAATACTGTCATTTATAAGGAAGTACATCACTCTCAGTATAACAGAATTAAGTATTGTTATCATATTTAGCAACAACTTTTCTTTCTAATTCAGGCTGGAATGGATGAAGATTAATATAGCAATGTGAATCTCTTAGGTCAGTACATTGACGAGGAAAAGAAAGCTTCTGAAGAACGTAAGGTCAGTTTCATGTTATCGCAATAAAGTAATACTTTTTTTTTTTATAATAAGTAACAATTTGCCATTCACAAGGATGGGAGCGATCTGTAGAAATGAGGCCCAATCTACTCTCTGGAGAACAAAAAAGGTTCATTTTTTAAAGATACAGTTAAGGTTAGAAGTTCTCCATTCGTCTAAACATATTTTGACCATATTTATTATATTTCGAGGCTCAAAAATTGTCCAATCATGTGAATAAACTAAAAAATATAATTTAGTTCTTTGTAACATGCAAAGTTCGCCCCCGGGTATTTATTGCTAATATTAGTAAATTCATATTAACATTATTAATTTTATTAAATGCAGTTAGTTAAATATTTCTTTATTACAAAGTAATAAAAAAAAATCTTGCTAGTGTCTTCACCGGACAATTATGTACGTCAACTCCTCAAGATATAATTAAAAATGTCTTGCTTTAAAATTTGCAAGGCTTTCTTTACTATAAGTAATAAATAATTCAAATAGAGTATGGATCTTTTTGGCCGCAAAACTCGAAGAAAAACTTTTATGTCATTTGAGTCATGATTTAGTGCTCTTTCTTAGGTAGGATATACTGTTGTGACCCTAACCCATTTTTATATCAAAAACACACATTGATTTACACACCCACATCCTTTTTTTAATCAAAAAAGACACACTCAGATCCAAACACCCATGAATCAACAAAATATATCATCACTCAAAATGAAAAATTCAAATGGGGGCTGATCACATGTTGAAAATCGGTAGATAGTTGGTTTTTTTGGTGCCAAATGTGAATTATATTAACTCCAAAAATTTTGTACATGATAACATAAAACTGAATTGGACAACCCCCAAATTTAGAAAGCAAAAACAGGAACAGACTTATTCAACCGATACTCCTATCCTTTGTATCTGATAACAATGAACTCTGACCAAACATAGATTTTCGCACCTCACTTTCTTCAACATTCAGACATAGCATTGAGGAAACTTGATTCACCTTTATTTGAACCTACCATCTAACTACATTTCCATATCACCTTCCCACCAAGACATTCAACCCGCATCCACAATGTTCAAGGTGGGAAAAAGAGTATGGCTTCGTTAGGTACCCATATCCCCTCTCGGGGGCTCTACCAAATGTGATACATTTCCATCTCTACGAATGGCTTCACATATATGGTAACACACACCTTGAGGGAGGACCAACCCATACCTCCTGTGGGGATGTAAAGAAAGGACCATGAAGTTTCATCTTTCATAACTCTTAATTCCATTCTTCTTACACCCTCCTAGATCAGCTTACCCTTCATATAGGAAACCTACTTTATGAGTGCAAAATTATCCAAAAGCCAAATCAAAAATTGCAATTAGGGACTAATTTTATGACTGGCATCAATGAAGAACAATTTTGGTTATTATCACCAAACCACAAAAATGATCTTTGTAGTATACTCTTGTTTTTGTTTGTAGCAAGAAAATGGCTTTTATCTGATCATATTTTGTGTGTAGGTTGTTGGAAGTTGATCATAAACAAGAAGAGGACAAGAACGATAAGATGGTCAAAGTACAATTAAGAGTGACGGGGTTAAATTTAATGACATGACAGGGGAATCGCACTTGCTCAATCTTCCATTTGATGTTTTGAAGATGATTATGGAGTTTAGTATTGGTGTAGAATACATGAAGTTCCGTGCTTCATGCAAACTATGTCATTTAGAGGCACCTGTCATACAATGGAGCAACCAAACAAAGATCAAAGAGGTTGCAATTGCGGCATATTCTAATTTCACTTTACCGATAGTTATTAAAAAGCACACGATCACTCTTTTTGATCCGATGTTTGGTGACAAGTATATCATAAAAACTCCTGGAGAATTAGGATTGATTAGTCAACTGAAAATACATTGTTCAAGGTATGGTTGGTCTAATGCGAAAATGTTATGACGGACCCCTCATTTTCTTTAACCCCTTCACAAGTGATACACGCAAGCTTCCACCTGATAATTATTTAGACTTCTTTGGTTTCTCAGCACCACCTACTTCTCCTGATTGTATGGTTGTTGGAATTACAAGGTGTGGTCGGCGAGTTTACATCCACGTTGTAGGTCGAGAATCACCGTAGCGTGTACTTAATCTAAATTTAGGTGACCACGATTCCAATTCTTACCGTTTCCCATGGTTCTATGGTCGAGATGTTTATGCCTTGGGTAACGATAATGGACTTGATGTTTTCAAAGAAGTGGGCTAGGGGGATCTCACTCGGGACTGTGTTCTAAAGGAAGCCCCAATAAGTTATTGCACATCAAATGCACAATGTTTCCTAGTGAAATGTGATCATAATTATAAATGTGAACAACATTTTATACTAGTAATTGTGGGCGAGTTTGGAGGATCCGTCGAAGTATTCATACCAAATGAGGATATTGGTAAATGGGAGAAAATAGATGATATAGGAAGGCATGTGATTTATATTGGTGATAAAACATCTCTATGTATGGAAGCGAAAACACCGGAGATGGAGAACATGATATATTTCCCAAGATTGCGTTCCGGGAAGATAGTGTTCTATTCTCTTAAAACATGCAAGCTTCACACATTCAATGGTAAAAATATCCAGGAAACTATGAGGAGAGTTATTTTACATATCAAACTTTTCTTACATACAAAGGGACTCCTCTCCACCATCCATCTAAAAAGAAATCAGTGGCTGAGATTAAAAGCATTTTATTATTTCACTAAATTTTTATAATTTAAATATCTTTATCCGTTAATCGTTAAGAAAAACATTAATGCATAACGAGCATTTAAATATCTTTCTATAGATGGAGCACTTTGATATTACAAAAAGAAAAAACGCTTTTTTCACTTTTTTGTCTTTTTTTTTTTTTTCTTCTCAAACTGAATTTGCATGAAATATCATATATGATTTAACATTAATTTGAAGATCACATGTGATATAATGTTAAATCACATATGATATGTAATATCATATGTGATACTAGTGTTAAATCATATATGATAAATCATATATGATAAATCACATATGATATATACATATCATATATGATAAATCACATGTGATATACATATCATATATGTTAACACTAATATCACATGTGGTATTCAAATTAGTGTTATATCATGATATTTTAGTGCAAATTTCAGTAACGTAAAAAAACGAAAAAACTTAAAAAAAAGAGGTGAAAAATAATGATTTTTGTCGAAGTATATCAAAGTGCCTATCTATGAAAGATAATTAAATGCTCGTCGAATGATATTTTCTTTTCACTTAACGATTAATTTTAAAGTTATTGATATTTTAAAAAAGATGATGAAAGTGAGTTTTTTAAATTGTTGGGATTAATCTCATCCATTTGATCAAATAAAAATGGATGGTGGAGATTGATCCCTTGGTATATAAATATTCTTTTTTCCTCAAATGATCTTAAAACGGAAAGTATTGCGGATTTTTTTGGAACAATAAACCATTTCTCAAATAACGCCTGGATTGAACCAAGTTGGTCCTAACTAAACAATATCATTATGTTTTGTAACAGGGCAAGTTAACATTTTTCACATATTAGTTATTAATTAAATGTTTTTTATTGAAGAAAATTATTCAATGTTTCTATGTATCTTTTTGTGGATTAAATTAACATAGACCATCAAGGAAAATTTAGTTTAGTAAAGGTTGATTTAAGATCATTTGAGGACAAAAGATTATTTACATACCAAGGGATTAATCTCCACCCTCCATTTTTATTTGATCTAATGGATGAGATTAATCCCAACAATTTAAAAAACTCACTTTCATCATTTTTTTTCAAATATATCTTTAAACCGTTAATCGTTAAGAGAAAAATATATTATATTGAGCATTTAATTATCTTTCAATAGATAGGCACTTTGATATACTTTCTCATTTAATTTTTATTATTTTCATTTTTAAGTTTTTTCGTTTTTTTACGCATCGAAATTTGCATTGAAAAGTCATATATGATAAAACACTAATTTGAATATCACATGTGATATTAGTGTAATATCATATATGATTTAACACTAATATCACATGTGATATTCGATTTAGTGTTTTATCATATATGATTTTTTCATGTAAATTTCGGTAACGTAAAATAAACGAAAAAACGTAAAAAACCAGTTTTTTCTTTTCAAAGTATATCAAAGTGCCCGTCTATAGAAAGATAATTAAATGCTCGTAGCGATGGTGTAAATATTTTCACTTAACGATTAACGGTTTAAGAGATATTTAAATTATAAAAAATAGGTGAAATAATAAAATGTTTTAATCTCAGAATTGATTTCTTTTAGATGGATGGTGAAGATGAGTCCCTTGGTATGTGAGAAAAGTTTGGTATGTAAAATAACTCTCCTCGTAAAGGTTATCTATACTATACTAGTTATAATATTCGTGCACACACGAGATTTTTTCTAATTTTTTGAATAATGTAGTTTTATCTATTAAAAAACAAATAATCTAATTAATGTTTTTTAAAATTATGGTTTTTTAGTTTTGTGTTATACGAATAAGAGAGCTCGACTATATCTAGTTATAATGCTCGTACATGCACGATGTTTTTTTTTTTTTTTTTTGAATAATGTATTTTTATATATTAGAAAACCAAAATGTTAAATCTTTTGACTTAGTCTTGAATAAACTTATGTTGATACTTGATAAGTTTTATATGTACATATGTAGAAGTATTAGATGAATAAGTTGTAAGAAGTATCAATTTACTTGTACTTACTTGATTAAGTTCGGTCAAACATATGTAGAAGTATTATTTTTGCACATATTGTGTTTGGGGCCTTTATTATATTGACATTTACAGCAAATACACAAACACTTTTACTCGTTAAAATTGTCTGCTGATAATCAGATGCTCGATTTTAAAACACAATGCCAAAAAGCCTTTATATGTAAGTTTTGGTTCAGTTTTATGATGTACTACGTAGTATTTAATTTGTGCACATCCAAACACCCCTTTAATATTCATTACTCAAACTTACCATTTTCTAGCAAAATCAAAACCAAATGCAGTCATCCCTTCCTTTTGTAATGCATTTGCAACCATGTTGTTGGTTTCCTTCATGCATAAAAAAATCAATGGACCACACCTGGTTACCCGAATGGACATCACAATGGTTATTTTTTAATGCAATAACCCATTTTAGCAGGTTTTCATATGATATCATAAACATATATAATCAATTAATAATGCTCATGAAAGTGTATTTGGGTCAAGCAAGCCTTTTTGACCCATTCTCTAAACACACATAGATACGCCATTCACATTTCCAGAGATATTATTATCCCATTAATAGAGAGCAACGTTTCAAGTTCATAATTAGTGTTTGGGACAACTTTTTTGAAACACAACTAATGAGCTTTTAGGGCAAAAAAATGTGTACAAAGCGAAAGATAACAAAAACATTTATAAGCAATGAGGAACGCCACGAATGTGTTTCGGGTCAATAAGCAAGCAGGATAATTGTATAAAAAGATGAACAAATAATATGATTTATATTTTAGCTAGCCACTTTTTTATGCCACAGAAAATCCCATCAAAGTTTCGAGAATCTGTAAACAAATTTCGATGCAAGGTGACGTGACCTGAGCTCACTTGTACGTAACTTATCAACTCAGAGACCAACATCCTTCACTTTCTCTGCATATTTTAGTTGTTCTTCAAATGAGGTGATTCCAGTGTATTAACATCCAATTTGTTTCTCTAGCTCGATATCTAAAGTTCCACAACCACATCCTGTCTCAAGAAGTCACTCCAAAGACTACATCATAACTACTAAAATACTCTTTCAACCGAGCCCCATCCGTATCTCATGATATCCCACCAATAAACAACTTCCCAAAATCCGCTTCCATCTTTTCCACAATCCGATGTTGAATTGCCATCATATCCTCAAAATTTCTAAACTACAAAACAGCTACAAAAAAATAAAAATAAATAAATAATAAAAAAAAGCCACAATCCTCACTAAAAAGACATTAGATTTCATTAATCTACACATAACTCTATACAACTCTACATAATTCAATACAAATAATATTAAAACATATCAAAATGTGGATATGAAAAAGATCAAAATTTTACATTATCTAGATAAAATCAACTCATTTTATGTATTTTTTTCCGAACATAATTACTAAAACTTTAAATAAAGAAAAAACAAATTTTTATCACGGGTTGTTGCGTTATAATCCCTGTTAGGAATTATTTAATATGTAATAGTTGTTGGTTCCTACTGATGGTTCCTGCTGGTACCTTTAGTGGTTCCTGTTGATAGTTCATTCCTGCGGATAGTATGAATCCGTATTATTAGTAGATTGTTAGATGAATGGATATGCATGAGTTATATTAGGAAGAGATAATGCTTATCTTCTTCACACGTTTTCTTGTAATGGGCTGGATTAGGGTTTCTGGTAGTATAAAGAAACTCATGGCCATGAACATTGTACGACCTTAGAAACAATTTCTAGCGATTAATATAGATCCATAGAGGATCAAAGTGTTTATTAGTATTTCGTCTTTTTTAACTCTTGTGTTTACTTTGCGCATAAACGTAAGTTTATTAGATATTCTCCTATAGTTTACTTGTGATTACATAAGTATTCTATCCATTAACAAAGGCTCAAAGATCTATCTATGACTGATCCAACAAGTGGTATCAGAGCCTGGTGAGAGTCTCTATCAAAGAAGAACATTTTTTATCTCTTAAAAACCCTCAAACACTCTTACAATGTTAGAAGGAGGATGACACTCAAGGGAAAACTCAGACACAACAAGTTCAACAAGTGGCCACCACCACCTTGTCAAACAATAATGCCAAATTTCCTTAACTCAAAAAGGATGAGTACGAGATCCGGCGCTTGAAGATGGAGAACTGGATCACAAATAGTGATTACAACCTTTGGAATGTCGTTCAGAATGGTAACAACAAAAAGAAAACTAGAAGAGACACTAAAGGGAACGTAATAATTCTTCCTCCTGTTTCTATTGATGAAATTATTGCTGTCCAAAGGGAGACCAAGGCAATAACTATCTTGCTTCAGTCACTCCCAGATGATCATATAGGTGATTTTCATCACCTTGATGATGCTAAGGAAATATGGAAGGCTATCAAAGCAAGATTTGGAGGTAATGATGAGTCCAAAAGATGAGAAATACCATGTTAAAGCAGGAATTCCAAGAGTTCAAGATCTCTGAAGAAGAAGGCTTGCACAAAGGTTATGATAGGTTTTAGAAGATCTTAAGTCACCATACAATGAATATTGTAGTACCAAATTCTTAAGAGCACTACCTCCTTCCTGGTCACAAGTCTGCATCACTCTCAAGACAAAGGGTGGTCTTGAGTACTTGAGCTTTGGTGATCTATACAACAAGCTCAGGACGCTTGAGATTGATATCAAGGGACACTCAAGCTATTCTCCTACTCCAACTAATTCAGCATTTGTTAGTACTACCAGTAATAATAACAAGATGTCATATGCTGATAGCCCAAGCTCATCATCAACATGAATTTCATACACCACTGCTGGACCAAGAACTCATTCAAAGTCCTGTAATGTTTTCGAAGATGTGCTTTATTCATTTGTTGCTGAGAGTGAACCACAACAACAACTAGCTTATGAAGATTTTGAGCAAATTGATAAGTTGGACTTGGAGGAGTTAGACATTAAGTGGCAGATGGCTATGCTTTCAGTGAAAATCAACAGGTTTGAAAAGAATGCTGGAAGAAAGGTCCAATTCAAGGGAAGAGATGCAACAAGATTTGATAAGAAGAAGGCTAAGTGTTACAAATTTGGTCAACTGGGTCACTTTGGAAGGGAATGCACTGAAAAGAAGGCAAATGACAAGACCAGATATCATGCATTCAAGATCAAAGAACATAAGGAGCCTAAGGCCTTAGTATCTATTGATTCAATGGCTAATTGGACTGAACATGAGCCTGAAGATGAGGAAAGTGGTGCTTCTCATCAGCTTGGAATGCTTGCTGGATATGAGACATAAGATGATGCTGAGGAATCTGCTTTGATGGGTATATGATCTCTGTTAGGTCACTAGTTTTACAACACAAGCATCAATGAAAGAATTAGAGAAGAGATAGAGGTCGGTTGAACAATAAACAAACACACACAGACGATATACTTAGACGGTTATGCGTAGAGATGTGAATGAAAGAGTAAATTGAACAACCAACCCTCAAGTGAGGGTTATACAAGAGTATTTATAGGAAGGGGAGCTAGGGCAACACTCCTACTCCCTTCCTTTCCTTAATGGACATGGGCCTAAGCTCATGGGCCTTCTACATAAGCTTAAGGCTAATAATAAACATAAAGGCCATAATTAAGCTAACTATTACATATGAATTACTAACACTTGATTAAGGTTTAGGAGTGATTCCAACAATCTCCCCCTAAGTGTTAGTGATGAAAAATATAAACGGTGAAGGCGATGATGTAATAGTAGCTTTGACGTCTTCTAACATTCTTCTTTCTTGTGAGAAGAATTGCCTTGTTTCGAACAATCTCCCTAGTGTAGAGAAATTGTCTTCTTTGAATAGTTCTGCTTTGACATCATAATTATCTTTGTTCTTTGTTCATTGTTCTTTGTGATGGAAGTGATAGTATGTTGTTGTTGTCTGCATCAAGTCTGCCTCAGGTCTGCTTCGTTGCTCCAGTGTCTCCACGTCATTCTTCAACATGCTCACACGCTCTTTGACGTTGGAATTCAATACTAATGAAGTTCTTTAAGTCTTTAACTTTGTAGATTCTTTGGCTTGACGAAGAATCATTCTGACTTTTGTGTTGCTTTTGGATAGAACTTCCATTAGTGATGATGTTGGCATGAGCATGAGAAGAATCAGCACGATCATTCCGCTCCGGAGCTTCCATAAGAAGAAAACATTAAAACGGTTAGTAATAAGCGGATTCCGACACTTACAAGTTTGAACTTTGAGAGTGTTAACAGCATAGTGTGAAAAAATAACTCTAATTCTTACAAAGGCCGTTCTCAACCTGAGTCCCACAAGTGAGATAACGCGATGTACCGGTACATCTACAGATTCGATGAGTCGTTGAGGTACACCAAGCATCACCTCACGCATCAGACCGTTTGAGACACACCTGCGTAATCCACGCAGGAGTTACCGAAGTGACTCCGCCGTGGCTGTTTGATGTTGACCTCGGCAGAGTTTCCATTCAATCACCGAGGATCACATATGTGAACCTCTCATAAATGTTCTCACAGCATTGCTAAGATCCTGAAGGACTCGATAATTACCACCGATGTTCTTATTGTTGAACATCAAGTGATGAAATGTCAAGTGTACCTAAGAGATCGTTTGATGAATCTCGTGGCTCTAGACTCAATTGTGCATTTTGGTTTTCCTGAGCGGAGACTAGGGAGAGGGTCTCCTTCTTCAATATCAGAATCTCTAAGAGAAAGCCGATAGATTATGTAGGGTTCCCCTGTGAGAATGAAACAATCTTCGCTGAGAGAAACTTGAGTGGCTAAGAAGGTTTAGTGCATGCGCCACCTGGGTCCATGACAACTTTTAATCTTCAATACGGTGTCATCAAGTGACAATCAAGAGCATATGAATTGAACCCGTTCCGCCCCTAAGTTGAATAACTGAGGGCTATTTCTTTTCACCCTTTTCTTTGCATTTCCTTTTGATTCTTCAACTCCTTCTTTCTCCGATTCTCATTTTCTCCTTTTACAATCATACCTAAGGACTTCTAAATACTAACTATTTGTGGTGTCCTTGTAGATCCTTCGCTCACGGATCATAGGATGGTCATTCCTAACCTTAGTCACCTTATAACTCCATGACTAACCTATGTTGCCATAAAACCATTTTCGTGAAAATCTCTCAAAATGTTTGTGAATGAAAAACATTTTAGTATCACTGTTGAGAGATGAATATTTTGCATAATTACTCCCCCTCCACATGTGCTTAAGAGTTTTTACGGAAATCTGCACAGTAAGGAAAGAGCGTGCACTTTTTGAATTGATCAACTCGAGATAAACAATCCCCCGCGAGACACGGTTACGTTGCATAGTTAAAGAGTTACATTGTCAGCTTTTAGGTGACAACTAGCTCTAATAACTATCTTGAAGGTGTAGGCAAACCTCGAAAGGTTGTCAAACCCGTCAGAGTTAATGTCTACCAAGAGTTTCTCGAATGGTACATTCTACTCGGACAAGTCCTTTATGAGACACGTTTACATCACTAGCGAACTAGCTTGAAATTATTACTGTCCCGACAAGTCTCTTTTCGAGTTACTAACGCTAAGTGTCACAATTCGTTGGTTAAAGTCTATAGCACAAAAATTCATTTGCATTTACACAACATATTTCTTATCACATATTTTCTCCCCCTCAAAATGGCATATAAAATGTTATTTTTGAAAAGTTGAGAATAAATATGACCATTTCGAGTGTTGCGGGAAGAAGGACACAAAGAACATTTTGGTGAACAAAGTTTTAAGTCAAATACTCCCCCTCAACAAGTGATATAAACGGTTGAGGTTTTGAAAATCATAAGAGGAAGTACTTATTATTTTGAGTAAAACCTTTGAAAAGTGAAAGGTTTGATAAGGTTTACTCAAAAGTAAGAAGCTTTCGCTCCTTATATAAGGATTGTGGCACAAGCCGCACCACGGGTCCTTTCTTGACAATTACGGTTGTACATCGTTATGTGCGTACAAGCCATTGACCTAATAAATCACACATCCAAAGTTATAATGAAAGAAGCAGTTCAAGGTATCGTAGTCCGGTGATGTTGCGTGAGTGCGAACAGGCGCTTGATAGCCGTAATGTTAATCCGGGTCCACCACCAACAAAGCTTTCCAATGTTCGAATCGATCCTTTGATATAACCGTTCATCAATCAACGTGATGATCCTCTTCACATCCCTTCGATCCTGAGAATTCCATCGCTTAGGAGACCCAATATTTTGATGTATATCCTTCAACCTATAAGCCAATCCATCCCTAACCATCTTCAAAGTGTGATCCCCAAACTTGTGAAGATCTCTACACGCCATTAAGCAATTTCGTTGAAGTTCATCTGGTAAACGACACGAATAATGGTTTGCGATGAGTGTATATTGTTAAAGCCTGGTTGATGTCGAAGATCAAAGTGAGGTGGAGTGAAGTTGACACGGTCCGATATGATTCAACAAGTAGCGGAGATCTTCTACACGCTCTTTGATGACTATGCATCTGATGAAGATAAGCAAGGACTTGATGAATTCACATTGTACTTCAGTCAAAAATTGTCTCATGCGACCTCGAACTTTTGCAAGATACATGTCTTCAATGTCGTTGAGAGACAAATTCTCAAAGTCCGCTTCAGAGAAAACATAGTCCCTTTCGTCTTGCCTTTTGACCACAATATTCTTGAGAAAAGTGTAGTCCCATTTGGACTAAAGGTCAACATGTTTAATGGCAACGATACTCTTAGTACTAAACACTTCATGTTGAGACTTTTGAACCTGGCAGCTTCTGTAGTAGATTCTTCGGCGTTCCGGCCAATGGTGAATCCCATACATTGCATCACGGTCATACTCTTCCACTATGTTGGAGAACATGTGGTTAGCTCTTTCCTCGATGGCTATGCAGTTAGAGTATATGGCTGCTGGGAACAGAAGTGTCAAGGATGTAGCGTATTTCCTTGAACCATCGCCACCGTGTAGAAGAAATTCCAAGTCTTTGTTGAAGAAATATCGAATGGAATCCTAGGTCTGACTGGTTGGCCAATTATTGGTAGAGGTTTAGACCATCCGGTGTAATATGGAGGGTTGTCCCCGTTTGGTGAAGTCGATGTTTGCTTCTAGGTTGAGCCAATCCATGTTGTTAGACATAGCTCGTGCTATATTATCAAGGTGATATCACTTCAATAGCACTTTCCGAAAGCGCCTTTAGAAGTTGAAATGCTTCATTCTTGATTCGCTTCAACTAGGATTTCAGCCATCTTCTTCACACGGAATTTTTCTTGTAGTTTCATGCTCCAATGTACTACATTCTGTAACCTCTTGACCTTCAACTGGGTAGGGAGTGGAATTAACAAGTGTAGAAAACCATTCAAATTCCTCTGTGTTATCTTCATCTAGCCATGATAACGACATCCTCAGCTTCTTCTTCTTCTTCTTAGGCCTAGATGAGGATTCCGGTTTCTGACTTTGTCGGAGAGGCGGGTTGTTGTTGTGGCTCATGGAATTCCTCATCGTCACCACCCGAATACTCAAAGTGATCACCGGTTTTCTGAGTCTGGGGTGGTAACTCAGAATCCTGAGGTTTATCAGTAGAAGAACGAGGAGGAGATCTTTGTTGAGCAGGAGTCCTTTGGGGTGGAGGTAGCATAGAAGATGATTCACCAGACAGTTTCGGATGTTTAGGTTGATTGTCCTTGTCCTTATCCTTGTCGTCATCATCTCTTGAATGTTTATGCCTTTCAGCTTCGACTCTACATGCTGTTTTGAGTTGGTAGTCCAAAGAATGCATCAAACAATTTTCCTTCACGAAGTAAATGTCGCAGATCGTTTAGACATCTGTGTTACTAGCTTGGAGACCAATTCAGCATCAGAGAATACTACAGGATCAGTTGGATTGATTATGACGGTTAAGGGTGTTGATCTTATAGTTTGCTTGGCTATCTGCATGAGATTCGGATATAGTTATCGGTAAACATCTCCTTTGTAACTCCGTGAACGATGTCAAGAAGGAATTTGTGAGTGTACCCTCTGATCATTTCGTCCATTTTCCCTTGAAGATCATCTTGCATGAGCTTCTGGATGTATTCCCTTTCAACTTGCATCTTGTCCTTCTCATCGTGAAGATATCAGTACTGTCGCCAAGGAAATTCAGCTCTATATAGAATGTCTTTCTTCAACCCGCTTGACGATTTTGATGATTCGATTCTTAGCTTGAGACATCCAAGATAGAGTGGGCTAATTTCATCGATTTGGATGTTGATTTGGTTGATCTTGTTGATGGTGGTGGTGAAGAATGAGATGATGAATCTGATGAGGATGAGACATGAGGAGACTTCGGTCCTTAGAGGCTCGAAGTTTCCTCTTTAGAACGTTGTGGACTATCTAGAAGAAGGTTATCATAATTGGTTTCTTTATCATTTCCAGAGATAGTCTTTTCATCAGCCTTAGTCTCAGCACCAGAAGTCTTTTCAGTCTTTTCCTTTTCTCGTTCTTCAAAGTCATACTCAATAGTATCCTCCACACGCGTTTGTTGTTGTTCCAAAGTGGTGGCACCAGATCCCTTATCGGGTTGATTAACCGTGATCGAGGATTTGGTGTAGGTTGAACTGCACCACTTGACCCTCCGGGGCCACCCATTTGATCCTTAGAAAATTCCTTAGCAACGTGTTGGAGTCTAATGAATTTGAACTTTTTCAGTATGATGAATCCGGTTGCTCTTCATCCGAGCCTTCATAAGGCACAAGTACCGAGTCTTCCCTTTTCCTTGGTCACGGAGGACCTAGAGGTTTGGCACTGAAGGAGGTGCTTCGGTGCATTCAGAGTAGAAGATCTCCCGTCAGTATCTTCGTGAGCTTTCGCCCACAAGCTTTGGTTCAGATTTGGGAATGGGAATAGGAACAACTTCCTTAGCGGGAACAATCCTTTTACTTGGAGGATTCCTCTTGGGGTACTTCCTCTGACTTTCAGTGCTTGCAGACTTCCCTGACGCTTCTTCTCGGTTCTCCGTGTAGGTGTTCCAAGATTTCATCAAGATGACCAACTTTTCCTTCTTTCAATGCTACCCGATACCTTTTATGTCTCGAGCTTTTTGATTTCGTACCGGAAGGTGATCAAGTAACACAACACCCTCGTTTCTTTGTTGTCGATTCTTTGATTCTCGACTGATAGGATAGGCCTGCACAACATGTCGTGATTATTGGGGTCATTGAGCCTCTTGGGAATATCAGGATGAAGTCCAAGTGCTCTCTGGATCAACATTTTGTGTATCCGACATAGGAATCTTTAAGCCAAGTTTTTTGAGAAATGACATCATGTCATCCCATATCAGAGCTTCAATTTCGATGTCCTTCATATTGATCAATGCCCAAAAAATTTGCAATTCCATGAGCTTGGGATGCTAATAGCCACTGTCACGACCAGAGACAGATTTGGTGATGATGATGTAGAGGATTCTTGTTAGGTCACTAGTTTTACAAACACAAGTTATATAGAAAGAGATAAGGCGATTGAACAAGTAAACAAACACACACACACGTTATGCTAATAATGGTTACGCGTAGGAGTATGTAGTGAAAGAAAAACTTGAACAACCAACCTTCAAATGAAGGTTTACAAGAGTATTTATAGGAGGAAAGCTAGGGCAACACTCCTAGTTTCCATCCTTTCTTAAATGGGCTTGGGCCTAAGCTCATGGGCCTTCTACATAAGCTTAAGGCTAATAACAAACATAAAGGCCATAATAAAGCTAACTATTACATAATAATTACTAACACTTGATTATGGTTTAGGAGTGATTCCAACAATCTCCCCCTCAAGTGTTGGTGATGAACGGTGAAGGCGTTGATGTAATAGTAGCTCTGACGTCTTCTGACATTCTTCTTTCTTGTGAGAAGAATTGCCTTGATTTGAACAATCTCCCCAGTGTAGAGAAATTGTATTCTTTGAACGGTTATGTTTTGACGTCATCTTTAACTTTGTTCTATGATCATTGTTCTTTGAGGTGAAAGTGATAGTATGTTGTTGTCGCATCAAGTCCGCCTCAGTTCCGCTTCGCTGCTCCGGTCTCCACGCATTCTTCAACATGCTCACACGCTTTGACGTTGGAATTCAATATCGATGAAGTTCTTTAAGTCTTTAACTTTGTAGATTTTTGGTTTGATGAAGAATCATTCCACTATTGTGTTGCTTCAATAGAACTTCCATTAGTGATGATGTTGGTATGAGCATGAGAAGAATCAACATGATCATCCCGCCCGAGCTTCCATAAGAAAACATTTCAAACAGTTAGTAATAATCGGATTCCGCACTTACAAGTTTGAACTTCAGAGTGTTAATGAGATAGTGTGAAAACACAACTCTAATTCTTACATAGGCCGTCCTGAACCGGAGTCCCACAAGTGAGATAACGCGATAAAAATCAAGTACATCTACGTTCGATGAGTCGAGGTACACCAAGCATCACCTCATGCATCGAGACCGTTTGAGACACACCCGCGTAATCCACGGGAGTTACCGAAGTGACCGCCGTCAGGCCGTTTGATGTTGACCCCGCGTGAGTTTCCATTCAATCACCGAGGATCACAGCTTGTGAACCTCTCATAAATGTTCTAGCAGATTGCTAAGATCCTGAAGGACTCGATATGAACCATCGATAATCTTATTTGGTGATCAACAAGTGATAATATGTCAAGTGTACCTAAGAGATCTTTTGATGAATCTCGTGGCTCTAGACTCAATAGTGCGTTTTGGTTTTCCCTGAAGGAGACTAGGAGAGGGTCTCCTTCTTCAATACCAGCGATCTCTAAGAGAAAGCCAATATTTTACGTAGGGTTCCCTGTGAGAATGAAACAAGCTTCTGTTGAGAGAAACTTGAGTGGTTAAGAAGGTTTAGTGCATGCGTCACTGGGTCCATGACGACTTTTAGTCTTCAATACCGGCGTCACTAAGTGACAACCAATAGTATATTAATTGAACCCGGTGTCTGCCCTAAATTGAATAATCTGGAGGGCTATTTCTTTTCACCCTTTTCTTAGCATTTCTTTTTGATTCTTCAACTCCTTCTTTCTCCGATTCTCATTTTCTCCTTTTTATAATCATACCTAAGGACTCCTAAGTACTAACTATTTGTGATGTCCTTGGGTAGATCCCTCCGGCTCTGGCGGATCATAGGACGGTTATTCCTAACCTTAGTCACCTTATAACTCCATGACTAACCTATGTTGCCATTAAAGCCATTGTTTGTGAAAAATCTCTCAAAGGGTTTGTAAATGAAAAACATGTTTGAACCACTGTGAGAGATAGGATTTTGCATAAATACTCTCCCTCCACATGTGCTTAAGAGTTTTAATAGTTTAAATGCACAGTGAGGAAAGAGCGCGCACATTTTGAATTGATCCACTCGGAGATAGAGAATCCCATGAGACACGGTTACGTTGAATAGTTAAAGAGTTACAAGCTTTTAGGTGACAACTAGCTCTAATAACTACCTTGAAGGTGTAGACAAACCTCGAAAGGTTGTCATACCCTCGAGTTCATGTCTACCAAGAGTGTCTCGAATGGTACTTTCTACTTGGACAAGTCCTTTGCGAGACACGTTTACATTACTAGCGAACTAGCTTGAAATTATTACCCGTCCAGACAAGTCTTTTCGAAGTAACTAATGTTTAGTACCGTCAATTCGTTGGTTAAGTCTGAAGTACACAAATTCATTTGCATTTTGCACAACATATTTCTTATCACACAATTTTCTCCCCCTCAAAAATGGCATATAAAATGTTATTTTTGAAATGTTGACAATAAATATGACCATTTCGAGTGTTGCGGGAAGATGACCACTATGAACAATTTGTGAACAAAGTTTTAATTCAAATACTCCCCCTTAACAAGTGATATAAACGGTTGAGGTTTTGAAAATCTTACGGGGAAGTACTTGTTCTTTTGAGCAAAACCTTGAAAAATGAAAGGTTTAATAGGTTTTACTCAAAAATAAGAAGCTTTCACTCCTTTTATAAGGATTGTGGCACTGAAGCGTACCACAGGGTCCTTTCTTGACAATTACGGGTTGTACACTGTTATGTGTGCACAAGCCATTTTAGGGAAAAGATGAAATAAGTATGAAACAAATTAACCTTTCCCCAATTGACGATGTTTCAGAAATAGCTCCCCCTCGAACTGACAACTGTCTTTAGCAGATTTGAAACTTTTGATGAAGTCTACATTTCCTCTAACTTTTGAAGTTTCAGATGCGCGGAATTTGTAGATGAGCAAGAAACCATACAAAGAAAATCTGACTAATTGCGGAAGATTCGTTCGAGGGAAACATGCCAGAAATCAACAAGATCTTCTCTCACGATGTAGACGCATCACATCAAACAAACCACGAAAGATGAAATGAAACGACTTTCCCCTGAATGTTGTGGTCTTTCTGAATACTAGTCACTCTGAATATGCAATAACTCGATACCAAGACCGTGTGTGAGGCATCTTAACATTATATTTGGATAACTTCACACAAGATAACCCGTGAAAGTTGAGACGATAACACTGAATTAAGACGTTTGAACCACATATCGTCTCATTTCCTCGCCCTTATGGAAGAAATTTTGGAAAGCATTAGGTTTTCGCAAGGAATCATGTGGTTAAACAAAAGAAGCAAGGACGCCTACACACTCCCTCGATGTTTTCAATGAATCTGAATCATACACCACGTATGTTGATGATGAATTGAAGACATCGAAACCATATATGAGGAGATAGTGAAACCATGTATGTCTAAGCAACCGAACAAGTGTGAAGTACCATAAATATCTTGAGAGAATCAATCACGACGAAAACATCTCAGTTCAATAAGTTGATCATCACCGTGACATTGTTGTAGGAAACACTTTTTCTTCTCGTTTTCAGAGATCGATTGGAGGTGCAGCTTACAGAACGGTTGTTGTTGTAGATTCGATGTATCAAAAATTAGAGTATTATCGGTTAAAGTGGAAACATCGATACATCCAAGCACGACTTTGGCGTAATCTTTAACCGTGAGGAGCAAGCAATGTTTCCAATTCATGATGATTAAGTACAATGGTGGAACAGCTGATGGATCATGATATTTTTTACGGTGAGAAACGGGTCCTACGCTGTTTTGCAGTAGGAGCCATAGCTGTTGTACCTGCATAGAAAAATAGAAAGGAGGCAAGAAAGAAAAGAAACCTGGGTTCCAGGTGTTAGAGGCATAAAGATGTAGTGTCAATTATCTTCTTGACACCTGAACATGCTATTTTGATGATTTCCTTTCCTGCCTCACGGATGGATGTAGTGGGTATCTCACTTGTTTTGGTGCAACTACTTAGTATCTTGCCTGTAGGAATCCACCTAAGACCAATAGTGTTGAAAACTTTACCCATTGGTATCCATCTAAGATTAGATCTAAGGGATGTTGAAACTTCTTTTGGGAAGAATTTGCGTCCTATATTGATCCACCTATTAGATTTCTGAATTTTTATGTTTAGATCAACGGGTTTATTTCTAACAATCTGTTGAGTAAACTTAGGTTTTGGTTTGCTACTACAAGCAGTGTTTAGTAATACACTCAAAGGTGATACACTAGGTCGTGAACCTAAGATTCCATCCTTTTGGAGTAGTGCCCTTTTCCTAGCCTTTTCTAGATCACAGTTCTTGTACGCGTCATTTGAATCATATGAATCTTTACGTTTAATGCTCGCTTAGACACGTTGTTTGAACTAGTCCTAGATTGGCCGGAGCAACCACATGTTGAGGTTTACCGTAAAACAGGTATTAAAGAAAACAAGCATTATTCAGTAGGCCGTGAATGTGGAGTGACTTGTTTTATCAAATGATTATTCTCAACAACTTGGGAGGGAAACCGTGGTTTTGAAGATTTTGAACGCTCAGATTTAAATGCAGTTGGTTGTCTAACTATGATTGTTTTCTCGAAGGTTGTAGAGACGATTTACCCAAGATTGTTGGTTTAGCAAAATTAGTATCCACACTCTTGTCAGTTAATCTTCTCATTTTGTTTTGTAAAGCAACATGTGCAAGCCCTTTTGCTTGAATTTGAGCCTTTAAATGCTCATTTTCTTTTACTAATGTATCCACACGATTACTTTGTTCATTTGAATGCCGACCATTGTGTTCGAAGAAAAAGATTTGTTTTGTAGTTTAAGTTCAAGAGAGATACAATGTGCCTCTAGTTTTGAAAAATCTTTATGAAACCGAGCAATGGTCTTTTTGAGAAGAATGATTTTGATTCAAGAGTTTGATTTGACGTTTCAGCTTGAATTGTTAACAAGTAAGGGCTCGACATGAGATAGTTGTTCGACATTGTGCAACACACTGGTCAACTCTCCTTCATTACTAAATTCAGGTTGCTCAGATGTTGTGTCGTGACGGCAAAGAATATGATCAATGATTGTACCTCGACCATCCGTGTCAGTGTCATAGGTGGGTAAGATATCTTCCTCAACCATTTGTTCTTCGTGACAGTTGGGCTCGGTGTCGTAGTTAAGTATGATATCTTCTCCGGACCTGCTTTCATCCCGCTTCCAATGCTACAACCTCATTGTCCGATTACCGATGATGCAGAATCACAACATTCTCACCGTCCATTTGAGCATTCCTTTCATGTACATCAACTCTTTCACCTTGCACGACTGCGAGATATCGGGAATTTGATGATGTCTGACGCTTCAATGCCAGTTGAATAGCCATGAATCCTTCTTTCAATGCCACAAATGGATCTTTATGATCAGAATCCATTACACTCCCCTCGAAGAATCAAAGAGAAAAGGTGCAAAGTCGATATAGCACACAGAAGGTCGATATAGTGAATTGCAATTTCCCTCCAAAAATAATTTTGAAAAATTTTGACTCTCAAAATTTGAAATTCACTATAAAATTCAATTCTAAGGTTGTAAGAAAAATTTGAGATATGACAATTTTGACGCCTACCCGAAAAATTTGAATTTAGGCCCAAAAATTTGAATTATTGACCAAAATTTTCACAGTTAAACCAAAATTTGAATCTCGCGTAAAAATTGAACATTTAGTCTCCCCTAAAAAATAAATTTCACAGTTAAACCAAAATTTGAATCTCGCGTAAAAATTTGATTTTTTTTTTTTTTTTTTTTGATAATTTGTGTTGATGGATCTTTGTAGTCGAATGAAACGATGTTGATAAAGTATCCTTAGGCGTAGAAATCACAATAAACCAAATAAGCTTATGCGTAAGTTTAGGGTTTTATCCCAAGTGATCTTTTACACTATCATAGTGCAAAGGATATCCAAAGTCGACGTTTTTCAAGCTTATCCAAGCAAGAAAACACGGAGTAAACCACGAAAATGAAGATCAAACCAAGGAAAATCTTACGCGTAGTTTTAGGGTTTTGCTACGCGTAGGATTACTCGTAATTTTGATTTTGCCCAAAGATGTTTCTAAACCAGTTTTTGTGTGATGAAATAGCTTCAATAACACCAAAAGACACAAAAGTGTGAAACTTGATGAACCAAAGCCTCTAAAACGGTTACGAGTAGGATGAAACCCTCGTTCAAAAACTAGATGAAAGACAATGATCTACACATAAAGTTCGAAACTTTTTGCCAAAAACAAGTATTTTAACACCTTAAAACGTTGAAAGTACAAGAATCTTGGATTAAAAAGTGTAAAAAACGAGTTTTTAAGCGAACCAAAGTATCAAACGTTGTTCTACCCGTAGGACCATAAAACCCACTTCAAGAAACAACGATTCACCCAACTAGTAGGCGATTGATACCACTGTCAGGTCACTAGATTTACAAACACAAGTAATATAGAAAGAGATAAGGCAATTGAACAAGTAAACAAACACACACACACGTTATGCTAATAACGGTTACGCGTAGGAGTATGTAGTGAAAGAAAAACTTGAACAACCAACCTTCAAATGAAAGTTTACAAGAGTATTTATAGGAGGAAAGCTAGGGCAACACTCCTAGTTTCCATACTTTCTTAAATAGGCTTGGGCCTAAGCTCATGGCCTTCTACATAAGCTTAAGGCTAATAACAAACATAAAGGCCATAATAAAGCTAACTATTACATAATAATTACTAACACTTGATTATGGTTTAGGAGTGATTCCAACAGTTCTCTACGGTTGAGGAATGTTCTTAAGCTCCACATGAGAGTGCTTAGTGATTATTCCTGAAGCTTCATCATAGCCAATATCAATCAAGAATTGCAGAACTGTCTCTTCAGTAGGTGTGGCATAGAAGTCGGTTGTCTCAATGTCAGAATGAGAAGAACAAACCGCAATGTGATGGTGACTTGTTTGTGATTGAGCGCCACTCAACGACTTTGACCTTTGATCCTTTGCATTGAATTCCGAATGGTGAATGTAGATCTCCGACAAGAGCAGAATGTGAGAGCATGTTCTGGTAAGGATGATTCTTTAGAATATCCACAACAATCAAGCAGGAAGATTCTGAGCAGGTGAGGGTATCAAAGTCAACTCGAAGGTTGTTCTTTCCAATCTTCCCAGGATAGCCATTTGGGAAGATATCGGCAACTGTGAGAACATTAGGTGCATCCACATTCATTTGGGCAGCCATGTCTTGATCTGAAATAACATTAGCCAAAAGAACCAACATATCGAAAGACATTACGTTAGTCAACAGATTGTTTTATTGTCTAATTATTGAATGTACAATGTCAATGATTGTTACGAGTCCAAAGTCACTTGTTTGTCCAATAGTCCAATGACGTTGTGATAAGTTTCATGAGTTAGTTAACTTTAGGTTTTAAAGTTTATGTTATCACATAATTTTTACAACACATTACACATTTAAGCTTATTAGTGACATTATTGGATTCGTGACGTTATGGTTTATTTATTTACAAGTTTGCACGCGTAACAATTCAAAATGAAGGTTTATTCAAGGCTTATGCATAGGAATGGTAGCTTATGCGTAAACAGGAGAAGTATACGCCAGAGGGCAAGCTTACGCTGTAGGATCCTTACCACGCAGGAAAAGGGGACCTTATGCAGCCACGTAGGCGATATGAAACCTTACGCCGTAAGGCTTTACTCTGTAAGAGTAGACCTTATGCGAGGTCATCCTAATGCATACCCTTCACAGGATACGTGTAGTCCCTTTGTAGAACCACGCGATAAACGCTTACGCGATAAGATTTCTCTTACGATAACATGCCGTAAGGTGATCCTTATCGTAGTTATCTAACAACCTTGATTACGACGCACGGTAGCAAACCTCAAATAAATCATCATAACATCAATATTTACACATTAACTCATTCAAAACAGATCAAGGCATGAAAAACTCATCAAATAGTTTACGCGTAAGATAAGATAACATGCGTAGACTTAAACCCTAAGTTCAAAGATACGATATGAAATCTAACCATAGGAATTGCACCAAAGTGTTTCTGGTAAGTCTTAGAGGCATAGTAAGTTTTTCTATCCAAGTTTTAACATCAATTTCAAGGCCAATCAAGAAAACCCAATTCGTATGAACTAGAACCCTAATTTTCAATTTATGAATCATTAGTGTTTCTGGGTATTTTCTGGGCTTAGATATGATTAATTCAACTTCAAAACAACATTGTACAACAATCTTTAACACCAAAAACATTCACATATGAAAACGCCTAAACCCACGCATAAACCCTAATTTCCAAAATCCATCAATACGTGTATCTGGGTGCATTTTGAGGATAAAAATGATGTTAGTGATGTAAAAGAAATGTTTTGACACAATCCTTTTAACCTCAAACACAAAACACATGATCATGTGTTCTAACCCTTACGCGTAAAACACAAAAGTCATTGAACCTTGAGTTTTAACCGTTGGATTCGCATGAAATTCAAAACCATTGTTTAAAAACTTGTTAAGAACACAAAATCACTTACAAATTGAAGATCAGAACACCGGATTTGAAGATTGATTTGTATGCATAGGATTAGTTTGGTTTATGTAATAAATGTGAAGTGAAAGTGTTAGGTGGAAGAGTTTTATTAAAATAACTTTAAGCTTTTGGTAGTTTTAGTCCCTCCACCTTTTCCATTTTCATCCAAAGCCTTTTAACTTCCATTTTGGTTACCAAACAAAAGATTTAAGGAAAGAAACTTGACGGCACTCCCCCTCGACTTAAGAAATAATGAAAGGTTATTGGTTTTAGTCCAAGGAGTGTCATTGAACCAGATAAAATTACCACCATTGATAAAAAGAATCAACCGATAAAAAGTAACATGCAAGTATACGGATATTTTGAAACAGTTAAGAATTTATTTTCTCCCCCTCAACACTTGATCAGAAAAATAATGAATTTTGAAAGATTAGAGTGTTGACGGAAGAAATGTACTTGCCATGTTGAAAGAAAAATAAGATAGAAGAATATTTTTGTTATTTTATCTGATTTTATATTTTTTTTGTATTTTGTTTTTGAAAAATTATTTACAAAAGATATTTTGGTGTTTGACAGGTTTTTAAGACTGTTTTAAGAGGTCATCCAGTTCCTCTTGAGTCAAACACCGCATACCAATTCGGTGGACCAACTCATTAAACCTAGCGGGAGGCAAGGCTTTGGTGAGAAGATTTGCCAATTGGTATTCTGTACCCACAAAGTATAATTCAACTATACCCTGTTCTACATGGTCCTTGATGAAATGATAGCGAAGATTGATGTGCTTTGATTTCGAATGTTGAAATGAGTTGCACAAGATCGCAATGGCACTCCGATTGTCGCAGTACATCGGGATTTTGTCAAATACGTAACCATAGTCTTTGAGTTGTGTTCTCATCCAGATGACTTGAGCACAACATGCCGACATTATGGCTACATATTCGCTCGGTTGATGACAAGCCGATGTACATTCCTGCTTCTTCGATTGCCAAGACACCAGTTTATCACCAAGAAATTGTAGTGCTCCTGAAGTACTATATCGTGAATCTAAACATCCTGCGTGATCAAAGCGGATCCTAAAAAGTATTAGTTCAAAACCAAGATCCTTCGGATACCAGATCCCCAAGTTAATGGTTCCCTTGATGTATCAGAGGATTCTTTTAGCCTCGGAGAGGTGGGTTTCAGTTGGTCTCGACCGATAAGCAGAGATAAACGGCAAATACAATATCAGGCCTGCTAGCTGTTAGATACATGAGAGACCCAATAATACTACGGTATTTTGTAGGGTCGACAAGTTTCCCATGTAAATCAGCGTCTAGCTTCTTGGTATGAGTCATGGGTGTGGCATAAGTGTCACAGGTTTTCATTTCAAATTTGTTTAACAATTCAAGGGCATATTTGGACTGACTCAAGAAAATACCACGGGGTGATTGATGAACTTGCAGTCCTAGAAAGAATGTAAGTTCACCCATCATGGACATTTCAAAATTTTTCTTCATTAGTTTTGCAAAAGCGATTGAGTACTTTTTATGTGTAGACCCAAAAATGATGTCATCCACTTAAATTTTAACAATTAAGATATGTGCCCCGTGATATTGTATAAAAAGAGTAGGGTCGACCGAACCTTTGGTGAAATTATTAGCAATGAGGAAAGATGATAGCTTATCGTACCATGCCCGAAGAGCTTGTTTGAGACCATACAGAGCTTTGTTCAGTTTGTAGACATGGTTCGGGAACTCGGATCAACGAATCCTTCAGGTTGGCTGACATAAACCGTTTCTTTAAGTTGTCCATTGAGAAACGCCGTTTTGACATCCATCTGATAGACCGTCATATTCATATGAGCCGCGAACGCGAGAAATATCCGAACAACCTCAAGACGAGCAACCAGAGCAAAAGATTCTTCAAAGTCTATACCCTCTTCCTGACGATTACGGATAAGGTTTTAAAAGGTACCATTTTGAGGGGTCGTTTTAGTCCTTATTTGATCACTTTTGTATCTGTTATTGCTTAATATCGTTCCTTTTCACTTTTTAGGTCTCTTGAAGGCAAAATGCTGAATGGCACTTATTTCGACGAAAAGGCGCGAATATATGAAGAAAATGGCTAAAGTCAAAATCGAGACACTCACAGCTGCTGAAATTAGAAGGCGACGACGTCAGGTGCTAATGGCGACGCCGTCCCAAAATTGTTGTGACGGTCCAGAACCCAAAACTCGTATTTTCAAGCGACGACGTCTAGTTGTGAAAGAGTAGGCCGTCGCTACTCAGACGGCCTAGATGCAATCCGCACGCACGCCAAGGTCGAAGAGGACGGCGTCACAGACATAAGGTGACGCCGCCGCAAGGTTAACGTGGCCAAGACGAAACCCTAATGACGGCGACCGACGCGTCACAAACATAAGTTGACGCTGTCGCATATGTAATCTTATATATAGAATCCGAATTTTTTAGTTTTAAAGAGAGTCTTTTTGGAGTGAAAACCTAAAACCGAACCTAAGGTGTCTTGCACAGTATTTTAGGGTTTTAAACCCTATCTTACACCAAGATAAGTCTTTACTTCATTAATTCAATTATGTCTTTGATTATTTGTGTGTATGCTTGCATGTTCTCCATGTCCGGCTAATTTATTTGTGTGTTTGCTTAGGAAGTATGAAACTTAATTATTGAATATTGATTGGTTGTTTCTTATCTTAGTTGATTAATGATCTAGTAATGCGATAGGTCATTCGTTGTGTACTTAATGCTTGATTCATCTTTGTGAACCTTAGAATATAATTACCTGAGTAGTTGTAGGCTAAACCATCCAAAGAGTGCCTTAGAGTAAGAGTTTATCATCCCTAGTGGGTTTGTAGACGAGACCCTTTGGTAAGTTCAAAGAGTTAGGGAGAAACGCATACCCTACAACTTTAGACACACAACGCAACTAAGAATAAGACGTGACAACTCAACCATCAATAGGAGATAATTAAGGAGTACTACAACCTAAGTAAACACATCTTTAAACTATCATACGAGCACACATTAATTAGACATAGACTCCCACAACCTTAGTTTAGATAATTAGATAATAGTAGAGTAATCGGTAGAAATACCAACCCCCTAAATCCAATACCCGAGATTCGTACCTTTCCATTTCATAAAACATAAAAATACAAAAAATAATCTTCCTCAACCTTAACCTTAGCGTAGTAACTCCTTACTAGCATTCCTATTCCCCTAGAGAACGATATCAATACCCGTGGCTTACCCTAATTACTACACTACAACGATTAGGTTCACTGCCTAGGGTGTTATAAAACTTGCTCGAAGAAAAGGAAGTTTCCTTGACCCCGAACGACGCGTGTAGCGTTATCAAGTTTTTGGCGCCGTTGCCGGGGAATAGAATAGCTAGTTAATAGTCCACCTCGTTTAGGTTCTTTGCTTGATTCCTATCAAGTAAATTTTTCTCATTTTTAGCTTTCTCTTAGTCTATCCCCCTTCTTCGTGACCCTCGTTCGTAAAAACCATCATTCACCATGATCCGTATCTTCCATCGAAGATTCTTCACTCTACCCGTTCCCAATCCCGAGATTGAGAACGCAATCCCACAAAACCCTTCACCCACTCACCATTTTGGTAATCACCTAGGGCATAATGAGATAAATTGGCAACAACAAAGTCCTTTCTATTACTCTGATTCTGATGAGGAATTTGATTATGGTGAGGCACTTGATAACGGAGAGGTTATTAATGAAATTGAGAAAGACCCCTCCCAATGTTTTGACCCTAGGTGTAGGATTGAGAAAGATGGCCCCTTTAACATGCAATTCCCTTGCAAAATAGGACTAGAAGGGTTCGATGCTTATTTGAATTCATTCTTACCTTTAAACTTAATCTCAAGGGACCTATACAACAAAATCAAGGTCAATGAGTTAACTTATCAAGGGAACAATGTTGTTGAAGCAGTCATTTATTTGCACGTGTTTGTCGGAAGTTTTGCTAATTTGGTTGAGTTCATGGTCTTAGAAGACTTAGGAGAATTTATAGATAAGGACCTCACTCAAGTAATTTTTGGAAAACCTTTCAAAAAATTGACTAGGTTGAATGAACGGATGATTGATGGTCTAATTACATTCTCTGATGAAGTTGAAGATTTCATCTACCAAATGCCACGCGCTCATCCTAGGTTTAAACATAAGGACATCGAGGTTTGTAATAGAATGACCCCTATTCCATTGCTTAGTGAAAGGGATAAGCAGAGTGGGCTTAGGTACCCATATGAGAAAACTAAGCGGTATTACAAAAAATGCCTTGAATTAGGAGATGATTACAAAAAGAATGAAAGAGCGTTAGAATGGCTTAAGTATGAGCACGAGAGGATAGGTGAGGAAACGTAGGAGCACGACTATGAGTCTAGCTACAAGACTCTTAAATAAAGAAAAGCGCTTCGTGGGAGGCAACCCATGCTTAATTGTTTGCTTGTTAGTGTCATATATCTTTTATTAATTGTTTATCCTCATGTTTAAATTTGTAAAAATGCTTTATTTTGTTTTTAACCTCGTCTTAATTGCATATAAAGGTATTTTACATAAAGGATAAGTGTAGGGAGGATTACACACGTTTTCAAAAGAAACGTAAACATGAGAATAAAAATTAACTAAAAGATATTTATGTTTGTTTGTTCGAGTCAAATGCCTGTATCGAGTCATAATGGATGTTTTGCAGAAATTTTTCCAGATTCTAAAGATGTAAATTTTCCAGAATTTTTTCCAAAAATCGCGACCAGTTTTTGTCAGATAACCTGACGCGTCCAGAAGGAGTAAAACATCAGATTACTTTTTTCTCGTTTTCTGAGCTACTTATAAATTTTTGGAATTTTCCAGGTCTTAATTTGCTTAGAAATTCTGTAAACATCCATTCCACAAGCATTATATCCTAGTTTAAATCGAGTCTTACATATATTATTACCGCCGATTTTACGCGAAGGTTTCGTTTGTTTTCTTCAAGTGTGCAGGTTTAGTTTGTCAAGAAGAAGTTACATAAAATTGGAAGGAGCTTTTCACGCAATAATTCTTCTTGAAAAGGATTTAACCACCACTTTACACGGATCCTACCGAGCTAATCAGGGGAGTATTAGTTTCTTTCTATTTTAATTACCTTCCATTATCATAACTTTGATACTTTCGGGGAACATTGGGGACAATGTTCAGTTTAAGTGTAGGGAGGGAAAATAAAACGGGAACTTTGAAACTCTGCTTATCCTTGACTATTTGCTTTGTCCAATTGTGATTGTGTAATAAACCATGAGGAAATGTCGGTTAGGGTAATTTTGGCACCAAATTTAAAATTTTTTATGACATATAGGAGTGGGCCATTAGTCTTAACAAAAGCGTCTCACGGATAGGAAGTTATATGACTAGCACAAAACCCTTTACCACCTAAATTCCACCAAAATGTGAGGATCGCCCTTAGATTAGTAGGAATTAAAAGCATTCATCTTCAATGCTTAGAGTGTGAACCGGTAGTATATTAGATTCTAGAACTTGTTTTGTGATGCATTCCGAGATCGCAAGTGAGGCTACACTTGTGTAGTTAGGAATAACTAAATGATAAGAGGCATTAGGATAACCCTTGTTTGATACCTGTAATATAATTACTTCTTCCATATCGGTTGAGTAATTCCCCACACCCTTTATGCTGTACTCATCTTTAGTACACGATACCCCTAGTTAACCCTTCCGAGCCTATCCTTTTCGCGGTTCTCGTGATGTTTCGGTTTTTCGGAATATCAATGAAGAGCATTGTTTACACCCCACCCCAAATATACACCCAAATTGCCTTAGCCTACCCCTTATGCACTCACTTTTAGTGCAAATGTTTGTTATCACCCTAAACCCTTAGTTCAATTATATAGTTGCTTGCATAAGTTGCTAAGTCGAGTCATATCCTTTGTATACAGTTTGGGACGATTGGGATTCATGGGAAAAGTTAAAGTTTATGAAATGACGGGAAGGGAACGTTAAAAATTCAAATTCCCTTTGTTTGCGTAATAATGTACCCCAAGTGTTTTAATCTTTTCAAATCGGGTCAAATTAGTGTTAGAGTAATAAAAACTCAAGTGTAGGGATGTGCCTATAAATCCCTATTATTTTGATGTTACCGTAGAGGATGGTAGAGTAAAAGTGTATGAAAAAAAAAAAAAAAAAATCGAAAAAAAATAGAAAAGGAGAAAAAGAAAAAAATAGAGTGTGAAAAAAAAAAAAAAAAAAAAAAAAAAAACATACGGGCTACCATCCTACATCTATCCTTTAAATTTATGTTTATTTATTTCAGTTATCTAGAGTTTAGAGTGTCGAGTCTTGGCTTAGCAACACCATTCTTCGTATGCTTGTAACATAGAGATTTTTGACTTGCCACCACTAAATAGCCTATCCCACCAAACCCTTGTTTCCCCACCGTAAGCCTAACATTATAACCCTTTAAAAGACCTCTTTGATAGTCTTTCCTAGGTGCTTACGCCAAAGCGATGAAGGTTTGATCTATTCTCAAGCCTATGGTAATCTATGTACTAGGACCGGTTAATGAGTGTTTATCTTCCATTTCCTATTTGTTATATTTCATATATACACCCGAGAGAGATGTGAGTATCCAAACACCCCATGTGAGGTGCTAGTATGTATTTTCCGTGCTTGTTATGACTTTTGCGGGGCTTATATGTGTTGTGGACCGTTTTGAATTAATGCTTCATGACCCCTAACTTATAAATTAATTGGTTAAAAGCACATTTGCTTGAGGACAAGCAAATAACAAGTGTAGGGATATTTGATAAGGTTTTAAAAGGTACCATTTTGAGGGGTCGTTTTAGTCCTTATTTGATCACTTTTGTATCCGTTATTGCTTAATATCGTTCCTTTTCACTTTTTAGGTCTCTTGAAGGCAAAATGCTGGAATGGCACTTATTTGGACGAAAAGGCGTGAATATATGAAGAAAATGGCTAAAGTCAAAATCGAGACACTCACAGCTGCTGAAATTAGAAGGCGACGGCGTCAGGTGCTAATGGCGACGCCGTCCCAAAATTGTTGTGACGGTCCAGAACCCAAAACTCGTATTTTCGCGCACGACGTCTAGTTGTGAAAGAGTAGGCCGTCACTACTCGACGGCCTAGATGCAATCCATGACGCCAAAGCTGAAGAGGACGGCGTCACGGACATAAGGTGACGCCGTCGCAAGGTTAACGTGGCCATGACGAAACCCTAATGACGGCGACACGACGGCCACGAAAACATAAGTTGACGCTGTCGCATATGTAATCTTATATATAGAATCCGAATTTTTCAGTTTTAAAGAGAGTCTTTTGGAGTGAAAACCTAAACCCGAACCTAAGGTGTCTTGTACAGTATTTTAGGGTTTTAAACCCTATCTTACACCAAGATAAGTCTTTACTTCATTAATTCAATTATGTCTTTGATTATTTGTGTGTATGCTTGCATGTTCTCCATGTCCGGCTAATTTATTTGTGTGTTTGCTTAGGAAGTATGAAACTTAATTATTGAATATTGATTGGTTGTTTCTTATCTTAGTTGATTAATGATCTAGTAATGCGATAGGTCATTCGTTGTGTACTTAATGCTTGATTCATCTTTGTGAACCTTAGAATATAATTACCCGAGTAGTTGTAAGCTAAACCATCCAAAGAGTGCCTTAGAGTAAGAGTTTATCATCCCTAGTGGGTTTGTAGACGAGACCCTTTGGTAAGTTCAAAGAGTTAGGGAGAAACGCATACCCTACAACTTTAGACACACACAACTAACTAAGAATAAGACGTAACAACTCAACCATCAATAGGAGATAATTAAGGAGTAGTACAACCTAAGTAAACACATCTTTAAACTATCATACGAGCACACATTAATTAGACATAGACTCCCACAACCTTAGTTTAGATAATTAGATAATAGTAGAGTAATCGGTAGAAATACCAACCCCCCAAATCCAATACCCGAGATTCGTACCTTTCCATTTCATAAAACATAAAAATACAAAAAATAATCTTCCTCAACCTTAACCTTAGCGTAGTAACTCCTTACTAGCATTCCTATTCCCCTAGAGAACGATATCAATACCCGTGGCTTACCCTAATTACTACACTACAACGATTAGGTTCACTGCCTAGGGTGTTATAAAACTTGCTCGAAGAAAAGGAAGTTTCCTTGACCCCGAACGACGCGTGTAGCGTTATCAATTACCCTTAGCAACTAGTCGTGACTTGTTTCGGATTACGTTCCCTTCAGCATCCAATTTGTTCTTCCAAATCCATTTGAGACCAATGACGTAGACCCCTGTTGGTCTTTCAACCAGTTCCCATACTTCAAGACGTTTGAATTGGTTGAGTTCTTCTTGCATAGATTCAATCCAGGTGTCTTTTGGCATTGCGTCTTTAATGTTTTTAGGCTCGATTGGCGAAGTGAGTGCATAAATACAATGTTCACTATCTCGAGTGAAGACGCTTGTCTCGTAACGACTAATTGATTCGGGTTGCCAATAATATTTTCCAGAGGATGGTCTTTTGTCCATCGATGTGTAGAGGGTTGATGTTGGTATACATTGTGCAGATTTTGAGGATTCAAATGGCTTGTTGAAGATTCCGCGACATCCGGTGCAGCAGTCTCATTAGCAAACGGGTTAAAGAACGCATTTGGATCAAAATCTACAGGTGGGGGTACTTCATTAAGAACATCATCAGCCGGTTCATCATTGTTGGAAGCGGTTTGTTCAACTGTTGTGTTGAGTCAATCGGTGGTGCTTCTTCAACAATAGTTGTTGTCGCAGTGTGTATCGTATAAGAGTATTATCAGGTTTAGCAATGGAAACGAAATGGATACACCTGAGCACGTTCGTCAATATCGTCACTGAACAGCGGAGCAAATAACCTTTCCATTTATTGACGAGTGAGCTGGGGGCTTTGTTCAAATGATGATGGGGTTTGGGGAAGTTTAAGCGGTTGTGACCGGTTCCAAGCCGTTATACCGGCCATTTCCGTAAGTTCATCAAAATGAGCATGAATCGTTTCCATAACCACCTTTGTTCGACGATTCCAGATCCAGAAACCTTTAGAATTATCACAATATCCAATAAAGACTCCAATGTCAGCTTTGGCTTTGAGCTTTCCAAAGTCATCACGACCATTATTCGGATAGCAAAGAGATCCAAATACATGAAAGTGTTTGAGATTCGGTTTTCTGTTGTGGACAAGCTCGAAAGGTGTTTTGTTGTGGCGTTTTGTAATCATAGAATGGTTTTGAGTATAACATGCAGTAGATACAGCTTCTTCCCACAAGTAATCTGGGAGTTTAGCATTGATTAACATTGTTCTTCCAGCTTCCACTAACTTTCGGTTTCGTCTTTCAACAACTCGTTTTGTTCGTGTACGTGCAATAGATGTCCTGATGTGAATTCCCACTTTCTCTTAAAATTCACGAAGAGTTTTGTTAACAAATTCAGTTCCTTTGTCTGTTCTTATTTGTCTGACGGTGTTTCGGAGCTGAACCTGTATTTTCGTGAGAAAGGTGATGGTCATCTGTGGAGCTTGGTCTTTGCTTCGAAGAAAGTAGACCCAATTCCAGCGTGAATATTCATCAACAACTACTAAGATGTAGCGTTTGCCATTGATCATTTGCACGCGCATCGGGCCACACAAATCCATGTAAAGAAGATGAAGCACATGCTGAGAGCTGTATTCCACCTTTGAAGGAAAATGAGCACGAGTGCTTTTCCCTTGTTCACAAGCTGAGCAAAGGTGATCTTTAGAATACCGAAATCGTGGGAGTCTTTCAACTAGTTTGTGTCGAGCAAGGTTGGTGATGGTTTGAAAGTTTAGATGTGAGAGACGACGGTGCCATAGCCAGGATTTTGTTGATGTTGCCTTTGAAAGTAAGCAGATGGGAGAAGAAGCAACCATGTCTTGCATAGAGATAGTGTAAAGACTAGAATTACGAGCCGTGATATAAGGTCGTTTCCTTGTAGATCACGAATGAAACAAGATTTCTCCCCTGAAAGCAACCTCCAAATCTCCATCACGAACTGACCTCCATGAAAACAGATTGTGATTGAGGCCTTCCACATAATAAACCCTGCTAATTTCGATGTTCCCATTGATATAGTCTCAGAGCCCATGATAGTGCTAAGTGTGATCATTCCCGAACCTGACAGTGCCAATGAACTTTGCAATAAAGTTTGATAATAGTTTAAGGTTGCCTGTCATGTCTCGGGAACATCCGCTATCAACAATCCAGAGAATGATCTGTATCACTCGCATTACCCACAGACGACACAGATGGAATAGAAGTAGATGTGGAACCCGACATGTTAGAGGGTTCCAAAGCAGTTATAGTAGACATACACATATCAATAACTTTAGGCATCCATTTAAATCCTAGTATGTTATATATCCATTTCTGCCATCTATAACTACTATTTGCTTTAGTCTTAGTGAATGCACTAGGTGGTACTACATTCTTTGGAGGTGAAACTGGAGCTACAGGGACAACAATGCGTTTCTTAGAATCTAAAGAGGGCGGTCTACCAAGCACATACTTAGAATGATTAGTGGGCCTAGAGGTATTCCAATTCTTAGGATTCCTTAAACGAGAGATGATAGCTTTAGCAACACATTTGTCATGACAATCAGAATTCATACTTTTACGACAAATAACACAAGGTGCATCGATGAATATCAAAAGTGTTTAACGGTTTAGCATTCGTTACATCACTATTTCTATTACATTTGCCAGACGCAATATCTATAGTGGAAGCAACGTGAGTCTTATTCATAGTCCTAGGGTGTTCTTTTACGTCAGCATTCTTTATTGTTCTTTTCTTAGGTCGCAACTTCCTATTCTTCCGTGTATTGCTCCTAGGCTGTGAAGTGCAGACTTTTGGAAAAGAGGCAACTATTCCTGTTTCAGTAGAAGGAAGCACGTTAGCAACTTGTGATTTGGTAGTAGGGATTCTAGGTTCACGATTACTAAGTGTTACTGGTGCTATTCTCTTAATCACGGTAGGCGGAAGTTGTTCATACTTTCCTAACATTTCTCTTAACTTAAAGATAGTGTGCACCAATTCTTGATTTTCAGAACGAAGATTTCAAATATTCATGACTTCCTTAGTGTGTGCAAGAAAATGATCAAGCTCGTTTGATGCTTCATCACGAGTCTTTTTAAGTAAATCAAATATGACACCATATTCCTGTTTAACTTTTACAAGTTCTTGTTCATTTTTTGAGATTTGACATTTCAAATACACGTTTTGATCATCCAGTTGCTCAAATTTTGGATTAAACGATTTAGATTGCAACTGGTTGATTTTGTTTTGCAAAGCAAGTTCACGATTTTGACAATCTTTTTGACACCATTGAAGACGACGTTTTGCATTTGAAAGCTCGTTAATCAATCATTCATTTTCAGCTTTTAAAGACTCGATTTGATGCACATTATCATAATTCTCAATAGTTACAACATTATCAACATTATCAGCAGAGATGAAATCAGATGCATGTCGCAAAGAATTGAATAACACAACATTGTGTATATCAGCACAGATAACATCTTCCAAGAGTCGATCAACATCTTTTCTCAACATTTTCTTTTTACGTTTAGTATTAGAAATAGATTTTTCTGTTTTCTCGAAAACGACCTTCATCAATCCAAGTTCCTTATGAAAGTCCCGTTCCCAAGACAATGCACAATTTTTCAAATTTTTAACATTAGGTAAAAGATTTTTCTGAAAAATGTCTCTTTGTTCTCGCGCTAGAGGCGATTGAAAATGTTGAACTTTGATTTTAGAATGATATTCTATCTCATGTTGTAAAGTTTTGAGGTCAGCCATGAAAAGGTCAAAATATCTAAGAATTTTGAGATTTTCAGGTTTTGAATTTACTTCACTGATGGAAGGTAAAGGACCATAAATTTATACATAATCTGGTTGGGGATTAACATTAGAAGACTCAGACATTTTAATGATAACCCTTGGTGTGTTAGAAGAATCCTTTGGTTGGACGAAAGTGACCGCTTGTGAATAAGTAAAAGGTTTGTTGTAAACAACTTTTTCTAATTTTGACCGACTCTCGTCTTCAGCATCTAATTCCTCTTGACGATGATATTCAACAACAGTCATAACAGAATCATCAATTTTATATTCTGCACTGGAAACTTCAGGATTTGGTTTGAATGTTTTGGGAGAAAGCTTAGGTTTGTAATCAGCAAGATTCGGACCATATCCATTTGGATTGGGTTTTAAAGTAAACTTTTCAATAGCTGTTACTGACTCACCATGTTTGTAAACAACAGTTTTAAACTCTTTAAGGTTGTTTTGCAAACCAACAATTTCTTCCAGATAGTCATCTATTCGGTTCGTTGAATGCTTTTTGTATGCAGAGAACTGTTTTTGACAGGTTAACAACTCAGCCTTAGCTTTTTGATTTTCCAAGGTGAGAGCGTTAATTTGCTTTTATGTTCATGTTTTCAGTTGTTCTATTTCGCACAACAAAGCATTCTTCGGCTAGCTAGATCACGACCGCTCTAAATATTTTTTTGTTTTGATGAGATTTAGCAAAAGCGGCTTCAAAACCTTTTTCACGTTTTTCTTGAGTTTTGAAAAAGTTGAGTTGCATTTTTAAACCTTCAAAATCCTTGGTTAACAGTGCATTTTTACTTTTTAAGTTCTGATTTATTGCACGACATTCTTCCACTATGGTTTGTTGGTCTTTTATTAAACGAGCAAAATCTAGATGAGGCAAAAGTTCAGCGTGTTCAACGTGAGTCACAACGTGATCATTATTTAGATCCTCAAGTATAACCACGGAGTCAATTTGATTATCAAAGGAAACCATAAGGTCATCTTGATAGTCAAATGTAACTACGGGGTCTAATTGAAAATCGTCGGAATGAGATGTGGAGGACTCATTTTGAACATTCTGAGCCTTGCCGGATTCAGATGTTGGCGGAGATATTAGAGCAGAAGTAAATATGGTTTATTCGGGTACCTGAGACAAGCGATCAGTGTCATACACTGGGCCTGTGTCCCTCATGTGTAACTCATGCATATTAGCCATCAACATAACTGCTGAGTTGGTCTGCAAGTCTTCCATATCATCATCTGAGTCTGCATCTGCCATAAAGCTCTGTTCTTTGTCTGTGAGAGTTCCACCAGCTTCATCCTTAAGAGCCAAAAGTAAAGCTTCCTTGTGATAATCACTGCCCCTAGTCCTCAGCTTTGGGCATGTATTAGCCAGGTGTCCCTTCTCATTGCAGTTGTAGCATCGAAGACCATTCAACCCATTCTAAGAATTTCCCTGTTCCACCACTTGAGCTCTGTTGTTATTCCTACCCACAACATTAAACCCTTGACCACCGCCCATCTGACGACCATAACCACGATTCTGAACTTTAACTCGTCCATTGTTTACAACAGCTTGATTCCTTGTGTTTGATGAGGAACGAATGCGATTGTTGGATTTGTTGGTATAACGGCCAAAAGCATTAGCAATCATAATAAATCCTTTTTGCAATGCTTCGAACGGATCGGTTTCCTCAGTAGCTTCACTGACAAGTGCTTGCGCATTGTTGTTGTTGTATGGAACCAATTGAGTTTGTTGAGATTGTTCCTGTGAAGGATCATATGGTGTGATTGTAGCAGTTGGTTGAGTTGCTGGTTGAGGAGAATAACTGTTTTGAGCATACAAGGCAAGTTGTTGATTTTCCGGATGTGATGTTGAAGCAATTTGAGCACGGAGAATCCTATCCCTATCAACTTCCTTTTCATGAGGCTTCAAGTAATCGTACAACAATCCGTATGTAGAATGATGCATGTTCTTCGCTTGACGGAGAAAAATGACACACTTCTCCCATTCAGGACCAAGACTACTCAGGAACTTAGTATTAACTGCAATTTTTGGCATGATGATGTTGTGTTTATCCAAATCATTTATGATGTCTGAGAATCGATGATGATAAGACTCTAGTGTCTCTCCAGGTTCAATCATGAAGTGTTCATAAGCCAAGTAAATTTTGGATTCCATATCCTCCTGATTGAGTGCAGATCCTTCCATAAGTAGATGTGTCACACCCCCAAATTACCTGTTTTGCAACGGAATGGAATTCCTGGAGATTGACTGTCATAGCATCACAGTTACAGATATATTGAATGACCTAAAGTGTCGTTTAAAAAGAACATCGTTCGATATATTAAAAACATTCAGAGTTAAAAAGATAGGTCCCAAATGAAAATCAACATGTGCGGAAAATAAGTTTGGTACAAGTCAAACGATGTTTTAAAAATGTATAAATCCTTGTGTGACCCAGCCTCGCCACCGCGACTCTATGATAAGTCCTCATGCATGGCATGAAGTGAATGCCTTAGTTACCGAAATACAGCTGTCAACACAAAGTTGAGTGAGTTCATAGATTTCATGTAAAACTTTTTATACGACTACCACAAGTATAGGACATGTATGACAAATATGTCACATAAAATGTTACAATTGCTATAAGCACGACATCGAAATGTTCATGATGTTCGCCCCAAAGAGTGTTTGCCAAACAACTCAATAATGATAAATAAATGAAATGCGCGATCGTTGACAGTGGAACTACCAACACGCGATGGAGGAGTCACTCAATATACTCACTACCCTAGCTTTTCCGAATTCGTTCATGATTCGTGAATGGGGACATTTAACTGGCAACGCAATGTAATGAATTGGTATCGTATTGTGTGCGATGTGCAATGGTATTAAGGTAAAAACTTGTAAATCGGGCTATGAAAACAGTGAGTTTTCATAGCCTCGATTTATTCAAGTTTTTACTTTATTTCAAACCTACGGGAGAGAATACATTGCACATCATTTTTATTACGATACCAAGTATATCAAATTCATTACATTGCTTAAGTTACCTCATTGCTGCTTAAATGTCCCCATTTCACGAATCATGAACCGCAATTCTCGAAAGAAGCTAGGGTAAGTGGATAGATCTATTGAGGGTGACTCCTCCATCCGTGTTGGTAGTTCCAACTGGTCAACGGATGCATTTCATTTATTTATCATTATTGAGTTGTTTGGCAAAACACTCTTTTGGGGCGAACATCATGAACATAAATTCGTGTCATGTGCTTATAGCAATTGTAACATTTTATGTGACATATTTGTCATACATGTCCTATACTTGTGGTAGTCGTATAAAAAGTTTTACATGAAGTCTATGAACTCACTCAACTTTTGTGTTGACACTTTTAGCAATGTATTTTCAGGTAACTAAGTTTTTATCGTAGAGGTCTCGATCATGGAGAAAATCATAGGTAAAGTATGGTACTTGTGTCCAAAATATTGTTTAAGGGTGGTTTTCGGCAAAGTTTAAGTGACCGTATTTTATTCATTACAACTCTGCTTGACGAACAGTTGGACATTTTGGAAAGTATGCTAGGCGATCTTAGTTTTACTAGAATACATCATGTTATAAAAAGTAATAAATCAATGTTAAAAACGACCCTCAACATGGTCATTCGCGGCCGATATGTTTGTTTATTAGAAAATATATTAGTTATACTTATATAAAATAGTTACGGCAACTTGTTTAAAATGTGAATAACTTAGTCGTTATAAGTCCGGTTTCTATGTTCTTTATATCCACGGTTTCGTATTAACATATACTAATATATTTTTGATAAGTCGACACATTTAATAACGCTTAAGACCCATTTTTGACTCGTAAAAAGTTGAGAATACATGCTGAATTTTCTGAAACAAATAGTTTTCGTCGACAAACTTGAAAAATTCATATCTTCTTCGTTATAACTCCGTTTTAACCCGTTCAAGTGACCACGTTTTCGTTTTAAAGTATATTTTCTAAATATCTAGTCCAAAAATTTTTACCTATTGTCGAAAATTCCAGAATTCAAAAATATGGACAGACCCTTAAGTAAACTTGTCGAAATGAGTTTTTCTCGCGCCAAACCTATTCTAACCAATTCAAACCAACTCCGAAGCTATTCTAATCCTACCATACACCTTTTTAGGGTGTCATGGGTTCCTAGACATCACCAAAAGTGATATGTTTCAAGGATTAATTATAGGATGATAAATATATACTAATAACTCTTAAAAACAATAAAAAGTGGTATAAACATCAATATGACTTGCATGTTTTTCTTAAATATGATGTAACGAACATAAAATAAATATGAAAGATGAACATGAACATGAGATGCTTACTAGTAATTTTATGAGGTTAAATGAACAAGGTTAATCCTAACACCCTAGGTTTTTATTTCAAAACCTTAACTAAGAGTGTGACTAGATTGTGAATTAACTTGACTTGAAATTTTTTGGTGATCCTCCTTGGTCTTTCTATGGTGGCCGGTTATTTGGAGAAAAGAGGAAGATAGATTGTTTTAATTTCACTTAATGATATATGTAACTGTGTGTAAACAATTGGTATATAATTAATATCTAGAAGATATTTTGTACTCAATTTGTATGTGTCATCATACATGGGTCGACATACTCAACAAAAAAATAATAATAAAAGTATTGCAATTTAAATAGTTAAATGTGTAAGTGTATTAGTACATGTGTAATTGATTAAGTATAGTTGATAAGTTGTATATAATTAAGTATTTGGAGTAGCGTTAGCTAAAAATAAATTTTAACGGATCAAAATAAAATATATTGAAGTCATAAAAATTATAAAAATACATTTCTTGCAAAAATTGAGTGGAATAATAATTATCGTGTAGTTTTTACGAAAACCGTCGTAATTATATAAATATAACAATTTATATACCAAATAAATTTAAAACACTGGGTAAACTCATAATATTATTTTTATAATCTTAATATGAGGATAAAAATATATCGGGATAATTTTTGGAAGTATCGGATCAATTGTTCAAAATAATAAATTACGCGATAGCGTTTATTTAATAAGAAGTTATGCGTTTAACGTAAAATGCAAAACCATGCATGAACTAATATGATGATAATGATGCTAATGATATGTAGACTAAACCTAGTCTATATGAAATGTCCTTGATGATTGTTCATGAATTCGCAGCTAAACCACTAAGGTTATGCGAATTTGACACTCGTAAACCTAGTTTACGATAAACGATGAAATAGTGAAGCATGAATAGTGATTAATGAATAGTGTTTCGTGAATAGTAAATTTTGAAATACGTTCTCAGAATATTACTTCGACTCCAAAAATGATGAATAGTAAAATTTTGAATAGTAACCGATGAATAGTAAATTCCCGAGATGAATAGTAAATTTGAGAAATGACCTGAAATTGCGAGTTGTCACATTCGCCCATCCAAAAAGGAATTCAGTCCCTGAATTCAGTCCATGATAGGTTCTACAGTGTTACTTGTGAAAAGTTGAGGGTATTTGAGTCGCATTGGGTCGTCCAATGTTTTCTGAATCGTTCCACGCCTTGCCAAGACGGGACTTTGAACATAATCTGTTGCCAACTTGAAATTCTAATGGTTTGCGACTTATGGAACATACCTCCAATATTTTGCGTCGTATATCGACGTAGCTTATCTAGCTATATGTTGTTACTTGTAACTGATTTTTGATTTGTACGATTTCTGTATTGTTTCATGAATAAGTCATGGACTAATGAGTTGAACTTTCCTGATTTTTGGCCAGTGAATAAGTGATTGACACCTCAACCATAAAGTGCCTCAATTGGTGTAATCAATATGTTCATGTGCTAACTGCTATTGTAAAGCAACTGGTTCGATGAAGAATGATTTGCCTAATCATTTCTAGAAAATCACACATGCCTTGAGCATATCACCTAATGTGGGAATTGTTCTCTCGCTCTAACCATTGAGCTGAGGATAATAGGCGGTAATCATGTCCTAGTAAGTTCCATGGAAATCTTGAAATGCTGTCAGCAGTCTAAGGTGAATCGAATAACTTATAATAGATACAACTGGAATTGATACCACGTGTCTCGTGCCAAATATCAAAATATTAAGTCTGTCGAAAAGGACCTTATTGAAAAGAATAGATTATGGGTAACGTTCCTCGTCCTAGCGAATGTCATGACTTGAGTCTTCCTTGACTGAGGTCTCTTATCAAAATATTTCCATGCTATATGTTGTAAAGTCACAATACCTTAAATATTTAAGTGATGTGGTGTGGTGGTTGATTTTCAAGAATTGTTTCAATATTGAGTGCTTCTAAAATAATTCATCACTTAGATTTTTATCATGCTAGCATAGACATAGATATCAGCTTATACTATGTCAAAGAATGTTTGTTCTAATTTCACTTGTAGATGGAGTGTCATTGATTGCCCGATATGTTCAAACCTGTTGCATCTCTTGATATAGAAGTGAGGTTACTTGGAATTTCTAGAGAACACAATGCCTTAGGGGAAGTTTATATCGATAACCTTAACTTAACCAAATTTTCCTTTAAGGGAAACTCATTGTAGGGAAGTTCACATATTGTTGAGGCCATATTTAATGAAATGTTCTGTAGTCTTGGTTAGAAGACTTAGTTTATCTCTATAGTGTTGCTTCGTGGGTATTCGCTTCGTATTAAATCTCATAACTCGGTCTAGCTAGTACTTTTGAAATGACAGAGTTTGGATTCTAATCCAAAATAGTGGTTCGGATTGTCTCGTGATGTCTTAAGCTTTATGTTGAGTTTCGAATCATCTTACTATATACTTCTAGTCCCTGTTGGTAGTTCTGAAATCCTTTCATTGTTTTCTTGTATCGAGGAATCCTCTTCGTAGATGGTATAGAAAGCCTTTCCTAGGAAGGTCACTAGTAAAAAAAATTTCAACTTATCGATTGAGTGAGTAACGAATGGCGTAGGTATCTATAGAGTGTTAACAAAAAGAAATGTTTATGAACAATTTATCTGATTACAAAGCTTTGCTTTTGAGTGAAGATTGTTTTAAGAGATTTGAAATGATGCTTGTTACTTTCATGACATAATTCTTCCTGAATTATACATAGGTGATCAGGCTATGTATAATCAAGGACAAATGATGCGATGATTGGTTTTTGTTGAAATGGTATTATGTTTCTCCAAAGTTTTAGATGGTATTCAACGTTTTGTTTTGTAAGATAATGGCCTAACAATTTTGTTTTCAAAATAACATGAAAATCGTTTCGCATGATGGTAGTAAATAGTTGATAAAATGACTGAAAGTCAATTGATAGGGTGGTAACAAAACAACTTGTTTTAAAACTTTATAAAACAATGTTTCTAAGATGGTGTAAAATAGCTTGAAATAAAATTAAGTGAAATAATGTTATGAAGTAGTAGCAAAGTAACTTGAAATATAATTTATTGAATGGTTTGCAGGATACATGGAAGAACCTCATAGAATGGTAATATTATCCTAATTAGTCAAGAATAAAGTTGGCCTAACCCCTAGTAAGATAGTGAGGTATTGTCGCGAAATGATTGAAAATTGGGCAATTGGAATAGGGAATGAAATAAACAAAGGTTGTGATTATCGTGGAGATAATAAATGATAAAGATTACATTAGATTGAAAGGTACCTATTATCTGTTCATGTTGATGGTCTAATCATGTTTCAAGTGTAGGAGCAGTAGGCGGTCTAGCAGTAATAGCCCTAGAACTCTCACAGTCCTCAAACCTATGAGATGGTGTAGTGTCTATAGTCTTAGTATGGTAATGGTGTGTTAAATCATGCACGCTTCCCAAGCTGCAAGTCAGATGTATGAGTAGTGTCTATGAAATGTGATGGCACGGATGGTACTCTAAATGACAATGATGATGAAAATGATGAAAATGATGATACTGGAAATCCTTGTGGTGAGTTAAGAAAATAGGTTCATAAGGACTAAGCCTATAAGTTCTACCAAATGGTATAATCTGTCCCAACCGAATGATAAAAACTGTCCCGATCCTACGGTGAATCAATAGTGATCGTGATGGTGTAGGTGCAACTTTGTCCTCCTAAAAGGGTTCAGTCTCATCATCTGATGTTATCGGTGTTGAATCAACTGGTGTTAAAATTATGATAGGGAATGATAGGGCATTCTCCATGTCAAAGTGATGGGATGGGTATCTGAAGGCATTAATGTGACAATCGATTTGAAATGAAAGTAAATAACTCGCCAAATGTGCGTATGAAACCGCATGTATAGTAAATATGCACTTATGATGAAATGATGAGATGCTACGAAGATGTAGTTATAGTCTAGGGTCAATGATGCAACCTAGTTCTCTATAACCGAAGCTCTGATGCCAATCTGTCACACCCCCAAATTACCTGTTTTGTAGCGGAATGGAATTCTTGGGGATTGACTGTCATAGCATCACAGTTACAGATATATTGAACGACCTAAAGTGTCGTTTAAAAAGAACATCGTTCGATATATGATGCGTGCCAAACCGTCAAGTTTTCTCACTCAAGCCGGCCACTTGTGAATGGCCGACCGTAAGGAACTTAAAACGGTTCAAGCACGAACTCAATGAAGATCAGGGGAGTATAGTGTTTCCCCGGGTCGTTATGCCCCAGCGAGCTATGCAATGGATCACCCAACGAATAGTGATCGAGAGATTTGAACGGAAAAAGGATTTGGAATGATTATAACTACAGAGAAACCCAACAAATTACAACGGCTTAAATGCAAATTAAAGGAAATTAAAAAGATAAAAAATATTAAATAAACGCTATCACTATATTTAAAATGATGTTTTTGTTTTTATGTTTTTACAAAGCTGAAATTAAAAACTATGCTACGTACAAATAAAAATGTGAAACTTACACAATATTAACCCTAAAAATATGAAAATGATATTTTTACAAACCTAATGATAAAATAAAATTAATAGAAAAAGAAAATTATTTTTATAACTAATTATCTAATTATTATTAATTAAAAACTAATTTTAATTATTAAATAATAACCTAAAATACAAGAAATTAGGAAATGAAGCTAGAAAAATAAAATTTTGACTTAGAAAAATCTAAAATAATAAAATAGAATTTTCAAAACTATTTTTGTAATTTTATGATTATTTTTCTATTTTTTATGAATTAAAAACTATTAAAAACTAATTATATTACTTAAAAATACAAATTTAACTAAGAAAAATCTAGAAAAATACTTTTTTGGCTTTTTATATTTATCTAAACTTAAGAAAAATGAAAAATTATTTTTTTGAAACTTTTCTTAATTATTTGTATTAAATGCTATTTAAAAATGCTTAAAAACTAATTTAAATCAAGAAAAATAGCAAACAAGCTTGGAAAAATCTGAAAATTTCAGGAAAACTCTAAAATAATATAAGGAAGCTAGGAAAAATGGAAAAACATGGGGTTATGTGGAGGGATTTGAAACTGATGCACAAAGTGCTTATGAAATAAGCACTTGGATAAGCTAAAGAGCACCAAGGGCCACCAAACCAAAACAGAAACTCAAATATGCTAAAAGAACTAAAATGCAACAAGAATCAACAAGCTATAACCTCTGGATATCAAGCTCAAAAGATTTGATGAATGAGCTTATGTATGTAAAAACAGATTTAGGAGGCTACTTTGGACAAGAAAATAAGTACCTGAATAAGATGGAAACTGAAAAGCAAAAGAAGGGACCTACATTAGACCTGGCTGACTATGCATAAGCCAAAGAACAGCTTCTCACAAGCTCTAATAAGCTCAGTGCAAGCCTAGCAAGAACTGCATAATCCCTGTGCAGGCTCAGTGCCCTGCACAGGGGATTCAATCCCATTTTGACAAGCTAGTTTGGGGCTTAAAATAAATTTGTAAAAATCTAGAAAAATGGTAATAATAAAATAGACCAAGAGAGTTTTTTAAAACCACAGTTTACACTGACATTGGCCCAGAGATGAATCCATGAAAATTCCTTCTAGTTGAGCCCAAAACAGGTTTTGTGCAAATTTGACTTTTGAAGAAAAATGAAATGTTGACTTAAATGAGCTTTGATCTAGATTCAAGGACTGAATATGATGTTAATGGCTAAATAGAAACTAAAGCAAGCTATTTCTAAGTTTTTTTTTAAACACAAAACAAGAACTTGATCTTGCAAAATCACACAAGCATGTGGGATGATTAATGGGAATTTTGACTTTGAGTGTTTGTGGATGCAAATTTAAGACAGCATTAGATATATAAGAGTTAAACAAACATGAAGCAACAATAATCCACCACTGCACTAACCTAAATGACAGCTAAATCAGCAATTCCAAACACCACTTTAATGAACTGATAAGCAAGTAACACTGACCAAGCTGCTAAACTGACATAAAACATTGATCAAACTAGGCTTATATGACCTAAATACATCTATATTAACAGGTTAAAACTAGTGGTGACCAAAGAAACAGATACAAGCATACTATGCAAATTAGACTTGAAAATGAAAAGTGAAATATTCACTTATAGATGACCAGCTGATTTGCAGACTAAAACCAAACCCAATACTACACTAAATACAACTAATCCAACCCAAATCAAGGATCTGCAACAACAATATCCAATTCCATTGCAATTTGAGCTCTCTGTTGACTTTCATTGACCATGGAACATTGTTAATTGAAACTGAATTACAAGCTTATCAAAAGCTAAAGTAAGCTTAAATAAGCTTGTTTAAACTTAAAAAGATTCCAATAGGAGATTATAAATAAGAGAATGAAACTGAGATTTTCAACAGTAAACCATAAACTTGGAACTTATATGAAAACTTGAATTGATGCTCAAAAGTACAATACAATGTTGTTTTTAACTTAAATGAGATACAAATACACTGAAACTACAACATTTTGATTAAACTACAACATTAATTTTAAAAAACGACATTAAGAAAAAAACTTAAAACTAGCTACCCCCTTTTCATTGTTTCTCCTCCTTCCTTTTATACACCATAAGCTTTCTCTCACTTCCCTGATTGAATCCCACTTGAAATCAAGACCATTGGTTAGCTAGAAAAGATATTGGCCATAGGATCACTTTTTTGGCGGGAAAGGACTTTTGACAGTTGTGGGTTAAGTGAGGGGGGGGGGGGAAAGGTGCATTTAATGATTCTTGTTTTGTGTTGATGTGGAGGGGACAAGGAGGGTGATATGTTGAAGTGGAGGTGAGGGGGTTGAGTGATTTCAGGTGGGCAGTTGGGAGGAAGGAGGAAAAAGGCGCCAAGGGTGTCTGTTTGACTATTTGGGTTGACCGGGGTATTAATAATAGGGGGGGTCAAAAGGGGTTAGTGACAGGGGGTCACTTGGGTGGCAGGGTCAAAGGTTTATGATAGGGTCCAAGAGCTATTTTGACAAGGCTTGTATTAATAAGCATAGGGACCATTTTGTATTTTCTGAAAATTGCAAGGACCAATTCTGCCAATTCATCAAAGTTGTTCAAAGGGCTGAAAATGACAAGCTTCAAAAGTACAGGGACCAAACTTGACAATTTCCAATTTCCAGGGGCCATTTCTGCCAAATTTCAAACTTGAAGGACCAATTTTGTAATTTCTCAAAACTTTTGATATTTTTCACCAAAGGACTAATTTTGACAAGTTATGATTTTAAAAGGACCTTTGGTGATTTTTCTTTTGAAATTATGGCTCAGGGACTATTTCTGACAATTTTAGAAACTTGGGGGACTGAAACTGCCAATTATGCAAACTTTGCTCATTTTTCATCTGTTTTTAAACATTTTGCATCTGAAACATATAAATTGCAATTTTGGAATATTTTCAGTATTTTGATGCATTTCTGAGCATTTTTAGACGTTTTGCAGTTCAGATAGACCCAAAAATGATGAGTATTTACACACTCATCAATATATTAAAAACATTAAGAGTTACAAAGATAGGTCCCAAATGAAAATCAACATGTGCGGAAAATAAGTTTGGTACAAGTCAAACGATGTTTTAAAAATGTATAAATCCATGTGTGACGCGTCGTCACCGCGACTCTATGATAAGTCCTCATGCATGCCATGAAGTGAATGCCTTAGTTACCTGAAAATACATTGCTAAAAGTGTCAACACAAAGGTTGAGTGAGTTCATAGACTTCATGTAAAACGTTTTATACGACTACCACAAGTATAGGCCATGTATGACAAATATGTCACATAAAATGTTACAATTGCTATAAGCACATGACACCGAAGCTGACTGTTCATGATGTTCGCCCCAACAGAGTGTTTTGCCAAACAACTCAATAATGATAAAGAAATGAAATGCATCTGTTGACCAGTTGGAACTACCAACACGAATGGAGGAGTCACCCTCAATAGATCTATCCACTCACCCTAGCTTCTTTCGGAATTAACGGTTCATGATTCGTGAAATGGGGACATTTAACTGGCAATGAGGTAACTTAAGCAATGTAATGAATTTGATATACTTGGTATCGTAATAAAAATGATGTGCAATGTATTCTCCCCCGTAGGTTTGAAATAAAGTAAAAACTTGAATAAATCGGGGCTATGAAAACTCACCCGTTGCAATGATAATGATGATATAATGGCAATACTAAAATGAGGCGCAACCTCTAACCGTGACCTATTATGAATGATATGTTCTATAATAAGTTATGATGAAATGTTATGCATGCAATTCGTATGATATCTAGACCACTTGTGAATTTTTGAAAATAACGTTTATCGTCGAAAAATAATCTTTTAACGTCTTGACAATTCATAAATTACTTTATAAGTATATACGTTGAAATGATATCCTACGATAATCATTTAATGATTTATTATAAAATTATAACTTTTCGTCGTAAAATAATGTCATTGAAAAATTCATAAAAGTGACTAAACGGCCTTGGAAAGCTAGTCGTAAAATGGTGCACATCGAGTGTTAGGAAACAAACTCAACGGTTTTGGGAAGCTTGTATCATTATCTCAAAGTTTTAGCATTTAAGTTTTTATCGTAGAGGTCTGGATCATTGTTGGGAATTATGTGAAGTAGGATTTCTGCTGACATTACTGCCGAAGGTTTCTGCCGAAGTAGAAGGAGAATCTGCTGAAGAAGTGATTCTGCTGAAGAGTACAAGCGTTGCCGTGTTACTACTGAAGGGTGAAAGCTGACTAGGATTAGCATGCGCTTACTATATTAAATGCTAACTCTCCATATTCTTGTACTGCCCAAGGTTGCATGGGTATAATTGTACTGCTCAATATAGTTTAGTGTATTAGTCATTAAATGCATGCTTGCATGTTTAGTCGATTAGGTAGTAATAGATTAGGGTTCCTTGTTTATAAAAGGAACCTCATAGTTTGTAATAGAGAATGAACTCATTCGAAACATAGAGTTTCAGTGAATAAAAAGATCCATAGAGGATCTAAGTGTTCTTAGTTATAACAACTTGTATTCACTTTCCGCTATAGAATACAAGTGTTAGAGACTGTCTATTAGTTTGCTTATGATTACATAGGCAACACTAACGATCCACGAGTGCTAAAGATCTGTCAAGGTCTGAGAGTTTTCAACAAGTGGTATCAGAGCTGTACAACAAACTCAGATCTCTTGAACCCAACATGATGATGCATGTTCCAAGTCCATCTGGTCATTCAACCTTTGTTGGGACATCACACTCCAACATGATGATGCATGCTCCAAGTCCATCTTACTTACCATCATCATCTTACAATCGTCCCCCTCCTCTGGTCATTCAGCCTTTGTTGGGACATCACACTCCAACATGATGATGCATGCTCCAAGTCCATCTTACTTACCATCATCATCTTACAATCGTCCCACTCCTTCCTACCCTCAAGCTAAAACTGGTAGTGTATTGGAGGATGTGCTTCATTCATTTGTTGCAGATTATGATACTCAGCAGCATCTTGTTTATGAAGATTTTGACCAGGTGGACCCTCTTGAGATGGAGGAGATGAAGCTAAAATGGCAGATGGCCATGCTTTCAGTAGATATCAAGAGGTTTGAGGAGAAGGTAGGAAGGAAGTTTGGGTTCAAGGGAAAGGATCCATCTCGTTTTGACAGGAGAAAGGTCAAGTGTTTCTCTTGTCACCAGATGGGTCATTTCTCTAGGGAGTGCAAAGACAGGAAGAGTGGAGAGGGAGCTAGCTACCACTCATATCAGCAGAATCAGAAGGGAGCTAGCACTTCAGCAGCTCTAGTCACCATGGATGAGCAGGTCAATTGGGCTGCACATGAACCTGTGACTGAGGAAGCTGCTGATACAGAGAAGCTTGGATTGCTGGCCAGATGCACTTCAGAAGATAGGCATGATCAGTTTGCCTTCATGGGACTTTCTCAGGTACACAACTGTATATTTGGTTGTAGTGAAAGATACAATGAACTGAAAGAAGCTTATGATACTATGAAACCTAAGTACAATGCATGCTATGTTGATAATGAAGCTTATAAACTCTCGTTAAAAACATTAGAAAGACAAAAGGTTTGGTTTCAGAAGAATCAGATAGCTTATGAAGAGAAGATTAAGGTGCTTCAATTTGATCTAGATATTGCTAATATTAACATTAAACGCACTGAAAAAGAAAAAGCTGATACTATTACTGAGAATCTAGAGCTTAAAGAGAAACTTGCAGAGGAAATAGCTAGACATAAACAATGGTTGATATCAGGTGACAATCTAGCTAGAGAACTCTATAATAGTCAATCTGTGAACTCAGGAATAGGCTTAGGTTTTCAGAAGTATGTAGGATTGGAAGCTAGGTACGATGGGCGTAAATCTACACCTGCAGGCTTAGAACACTATAGAAAGGAAGGTGATTTACATGCTGTCCCTGGACCTATTAGAGGTGAATTCATGCCCACTGACTTATCTATCACTGTTGACTTTGATGGATCACACCATTTGTATGGCAGAAAGTCAAATGACTTACCAGACTCAGACGCTTCATCTTATGACTTTGTCTCTTTCTCTGACAGTGACAATTCATCGGATCAAGGATCTTCTGCTAGCTGTGATTCAAGTGAGAAGTCAGACCCTCCCAAGCCCTCACCTGAGCCTACTCCCAAGCCTGCACCCAAATCTATCTACAAGCCTTCTAGGATAGCTGCTGAAGTGTCCACTTCCAAGCCTGTTTCCCCTGAAGACTTGTCTTTTCAATCTTTGCATAATTTGTCTGTTAAAAACAATTACTTTAATGTTTCTGTTTTAAGTTCTTCTACATGTAATCGAACATCTTCTTTGTTGAATACATCTTCCAAAAGAAAGACCTGTTTTGTTTGTGGAAGTAAACTACATTTGATTAAGGATTGTGATTTTTATGAGCAAAGATTGGGTGTTTATTCTAATCAGCAGAAACCAAGACCAGTATGGACCAATGTTAACAATATTCCACCTTATGTCCCACAAGCTAGAACTGACTCTCCTTGGAGGAGATCAGCCAATAGACCTTCTGTGCAACCCACTAGCCCATACTTTAAACATGGTTATTGGCCTACATATGTTGACTCTATGAAAAATGGGAAAGGATGTTGGGGCACTGCTGTCAAGTCCTCAGCAGGTTGTTCTTTGAATCATAAGAGACCTAAATATCAATGGAAACCCAAGAACAATGGTGGATCTTACTCTTTTGCTAAACCTAAATCTAATGATCCACAAGGCAGGTTAAAGTCAGCAATGACTTGAGCCTCCTCGGTATACTAACATTCTTTTGTATATATGTTTGTTTCTTTAGGATCATCCCCTTAAGGATAAAGATATTGGTATTGTTGATAGTGGCTGTTCAAGAAGTATGTCTGGAAATAGAGATATGATGCACAATTTTGTTCCTATTGAAGAAGGAGGGAATGTGACCTTTGGTGGAAGTGATGGTAGAATTAATGGAAAAGGCACCATCAAGACACCTCTACTGAACTTTGAAAATGTGTACTATGTTAGGGAGCTTCAGAACTTCAACTTGTTCTCAGTATCACAAATTTGTGACACCAAGAACAAGGTACTCTTCTCTAAAAATGAATGTCTTGTGCTTTCTAAAGAGTTCAAGCTTCCAGCAGATACTTCAATTCTGCTGAGAGTCCCTCGAACTCACAATCTATACATATTCAACCTCAATGAAGTTCACCCTGAAGGTGACCTCACTTGTCTGCTGGCTAAAGCATCATTGGATGAATCCAACAAATGGCATAGGAGAATGGCTCATGTGAATTTCAAAACTATAAACACTCTCTCCAAAAGGGGACTTGTCGAAGGTCTTCCCACCAAAGTTTTCTCCAATGATCACAATTGTGTTGCATGCAACAAAGGGAAGCAACACAGAGCATCCTACAAAGCAGTCACTGCAGTGAGCATCATCTCTGAGCCTCTTCAGCTATTACATATGGATCTATTTGGTCCAACTCAAGTCAGAAGCATCGATCACAAGTACTATTGTTTGGTTATCACTGATGGTTTTAGCAGATTTTGCTGGGTGTTCTTTCTAAGGACTAAAGATGAAACAACTCCAGTACTGAAAGACTTCATCACCCTCGTTGAAAATTAGTTGAACAAGAAGGTTAAGGGAATTCGGTGTGATAATGGGACAGAGTTCAAGAATGCTATTATTATAGAACTCTGTAGGTCTAAAGGTATAAAGAGGGATTACAGCAATCCAAGAACCCCGCAACAAAATGGGGTAGCTGAAAGAAAGAATAGGACCTTGATAGAGGCTGCGAGATCAATGCTTACAGACTCTAAATTGCCCACCATGTTCTGGACTGAAGCTGTTGGCACAGCTTGCTATGTGCTTAACAGAGTCTCCATAACTAGACCTCACCTCAAAACACCATATGAACTTCTCTTTGGGAAGGTTCCAGTCATTCATTATCTCAAACCTTTTGGTTGTCAAGTGACCATTTTGAACACCAGTGATCCTTTGGGGAAGTTTGATGAAAAGGCTAATGATGGTTATATTGTGGGTTATTTGGCTAATAGCAAGGCTTACAGAGTGTGCAACTTATCTGCCAAGAAGATAGAGGAGACTTTGAACCTCAGATACCTAGAAGATAAGCCAAATGTTCAAGGACAGGGTCATGTGTGGTCTTTTGATCTTGACTACCTAACTGACTATCTGGGTTATACTAGACATATGGCTAACTAAAGTGCAGGCTCTCAAGAAACTCCCACTAACAATGCAGGTACCTTGGATGCTGACTTTGGGAGTGAATTTGAAGATGATGAACAACCCATTCTTGTGCCTTCTTTCTCCCCTAACCACGTTGCAGGTAACTCATCAAGAGATAATTCAGCTGAGAGTGAAGATGAATCACACTATGCTGAGGACCTTGCTAGGCTTCAGACTCAAGAGTTTGCAGCTAAGCTTGATGCCGAGAAGGTGGATGGGGAACTTGCAAATGAGGCCGTCAGTGGGAACCATGTTTCTGCTGACACTGATGCAGTCTCTCCCATCGTCATCAAATCTGTTGAAAGCTCGTCTGTTACTACTCCTATTCCTGCTAAAGTGTCCACAGACTTTGGTGACCCGTATACTCGCTTTCCAAGTCCTTCAGATCTCAGAAATCATCAACCTAAATCTGGCATTTTCACCTCACCTTCCTATGACACAAATTTTGTACCAACTGTATCTAATCTTGAACCTACCATTGATGTCAACCCCACTGCTACTAAAAGAATCAACATCACTCACCCTCAATCCAATATTATTGGTGACATTCTAGCTCCTGTTAGAACTCGAAGGGCTATCTCTAGTCCTAAATTTGGACAGGTTGCTTTTCTCTCTTATGTCTCTAATTAGCAAAGAGACAATCACACAGACTTCAAGCATTGTCTGTTTGCGTGTTTTCTTTCACAAGTAGAACCAACCAGTGTCTCTCAAGCTCTTGAAGACTGAAGTTGGATTGAGGCAATGCAAGATGAGATGCAACAGTTCCAAAACCAACAAGTTTGGATACTGGTACCTTTACCAGATGGGAAATATGCTATTGGAACTAAATGGATTCTGAAGAACAAAAGAGATGCACGGGGTGTGGTGATTAAGAACAAAGCAAGATTAGTTGCTCAAGGTTACAGGCAAGAGGAAGGAATTGACTATGATGAAGTGTTTGCACCTGTTGCTAGAGTTGAGGCCATTCAAATTTTCTTGGCCTATGCATCCTACATGGGCTTCATGCTGTATCAGATGGATGTTAAAGGTGCTTTTCTGTATGGTGAGATTGAAGAGGAAGTATATGTCACACAACCAAAAGGATTTGAAGACCCAGATCATCCTAATCATGTTTACAAAGTCGTTAAAGCTCTCTATGGACTTCATCAAGCACCAAGGGCCTGGTATGCTAGGCTTTCATCATTTCTGCTGAAGCATGGCTACAGAAGAGGTTCCATTGATAAGACTCTTTTTCTGAAGAAGAACTCGACATACATCATACTTGTGCAAGTGTATGTGGATGACATCATTTTCGGATCCACTAAAGAAGCTTGGTGTAGGGACTTCGAGGATCTGATGAAGGGAGAATTTCAGATGAGTGCTATGGGGGAGCTTACCTTCTTTTTGGGTCTCCAAGTTCAGCAGAAACAAGATGGGATATTTATCAGTCAGGATAAATATGTGAGGGACATGTTGAAGAAATTTGGTATGGAAGGTGTCAGGACTGCCACAACACCTTATGAAGCTCCAAAAACAAAAGCCAACAATGATCCAGATCTTCCTGTGAATGTTCATTTATACAGGTCAATGATTGGTTCATTAATGTATCTAACAGCTTCAGGGCCCGATATTACCTTTGCTGTGAGTGTGTGCTCTCGACATCAAGTCACTCCTCTTACTTCCCATCTCAATGCAGTCAAGAAGATCTTTAAGTACCTCAAAGGCCAACCTAATTTAGGCCTTTGGTACCCAAAAGAGTCTCCCTTTAAGTTGGAAGCATATAGTGACAGTGATTATGCTGGTGCAAATCTGGATAGGAGATCCACAACTGGAGGCTGTCAATTCCTTGGAAAGAGGTTGATCTCATGGCAGTGCAAGAAACAAACCATTGTGGCTACCTCAACTACTGAAGCAGAGTATGTTGCTGCTGCAAACTGCTGTGGACAGGTGCTTTGGATCCAAAACCAATTGTTGGACTATGGGTATAACTTCATGAACACAACTCTTTTTATTGATAATCAGAGTACCATATGCATTGTCAAAAATCCAGTTTTTCACAGTAGAACCAAACATATTGAAATCAGACACCACTTTATAAGAGATGCATATGAAAAACATTTAATAAATGTGGCTAAAATTCATACAGATGATAATGTGGCTGATCTGTTAACAAAAGCTTTTGATGGGCCAAGGTTTCAACACCTTGTGGTCAACATTGGAATGCTTAACCCTTAACTGCAAAGTTTAAGGGGAGGCATAGGCCTCAGGGGAGGCATATGCCTCAGGGGAGGATTTTGTTTTGTCATGTTGTTTGATTTGTTTGTTTGTTTGTTAGATTCTTAGTTAAAAAAAAAAAAAAAAAAAAAATTAACTTTCTTTTGCAGGTTTGTTGTATTTTTGATGGTTTTTAACTCACCAGATATACCTTGTGTGTATCAAAGAGTTAACTAGTCCAAAGGGTACAGCTTTGGTAAAGACACATCAAATCTGTTCATAGCTATAATGATTTGCTCAAAATCATAGGGTCTGCAACCACCCATGCTTAATTGCTGAGTGTTGTATGGTCATCAATTCACCATTGTCTATTCCTTGTTGGAATCCAAGAATTGGCTAGCCCACAAGTATATGGCTTGTGGTAAAGGCAACTATCTCCATATTTGGTTATCAATTCACCAATTCTAAGAATTGACTAGTCCTGAGCAAACGGCTACAGGTAAAGACACATCAAATCCGTTTGTATGGTTTCTGGTTTGCCTATAAATCAGATGGTTATCAGTGTACCATAGTTTTCGAATTTAAACATTTAGCTACTCCAGTAGAGATGGCTATTGGTAAAGAGACATCAAATCCATTATTTTCAATGATTCACCTCTCACAGGAGTTCACACACCTGGAAGTGATGAGAATAGTATGCAACTGATAAGTATTGATGTACATTATGTCATTTGTTGCTGCAAAGACCTGGCGTTTCAAAGTTTGATCATCATAGAGATGAGATTATTATTGGTTCTTTGCTAATGATGTGAGAAAACAATCCTCTAGTACTGAAGTCTCAAAAGATCTTTCAAGGTCAGGAAACTGGAACTTAACCAAGTCAAATTCCAGTTTAGGGGAGGATTGTTGGGAATTATGTGAAGTAGGATTTCTGTTGACATTACTGCCGAAGTAGAAGCAGAATCTGCTGAAGAAGTGATTCTGCTGAAGAGTACAAGCATTGCCGTGTTACTGCTGAAGGGTGAAAGCTGACTAGGATCAGCATGCGCTTACTGTATTAAATGCTAACTCTCCATATTCTTGTACTGCCCAAGGTTGCATGGGTATAATTGTACTGCTCAATATAGTTTAGTGTATTAGTCATTAAATGCATGCTTGCATGTTTAGTCGATTGGGTAGTAATAGATTAGGGTTCCTTGTTTATAAAAGGAACCTCATAGTTTGTAATAGAGAATAAACTCATTCGAAACATAGAGTTTCAGTGAATAAAAAGATCCATAGAGGATCTAAGTGTTCTTAGTTATAACAACTTGTATTCACTTTCCGCTATAGAATACAAGTGTTAGAGACTGTCTATTAGTTTGCTTATGATTACATAGGCAACACTAACGATCCACGAGTGCTAAAGATCTGTCAAGGTCTGAGAGTTTTCAACAATCATGGAGAAAATCATAGGTAAAGTATGGTACTTGTGTCCAAAATATTGTTTAAGGGTGGTTTTCGGCAAAGTTTAAGTGACCGTATTTTATCCATTACAACTCCGCTTGACGAACGGTTGGACATTTTGGAAAGTATACTAGGCGAGCTTACTTTTACTAGAAGACATCATGTTATAAAAAGTACTAAATAAATGTTAAAAACGACCCTCAACATGGTCATTCGCGGCCGATATGTTTGTCTATTAGAAAATATATTAGTTATACTTATATAAAATAGTTACGGCAACTTGTTTAAAATGTGAATAACTTAGTCGTTATAAGTCCGTTTTCTACGTTCTTTATATCCACGGTTTCGTATTAACATATACTAATATATTTTTGATAAGTCGACACATTTAATAACGCTTAAGACCCATTTTTGACTCGTAAAAAGTTGAGAATACATGCTGAATTTTCTGAAACAAATAGTTTTCGTCGTCAAACTTGAAAAATTCATATCTTCTTCGTTATAACTCCGTTTTAACCCGTTCAAGCGACCACGTTTTCGTTTTAAAGTATATTTTCTAAATATCTAGTCCAAAAATTTTTACCTACTATCGAAAATTCCAGAATTCAAAAATATGGGCAGACCCTTAAGTAAACTTGTCGAAATGAGTTTTTCTCGCGCCAAACCTATTCTAACCAATTCAAACCAACTCCGAAGCTATTCTAATCCTACCATACACCTTCTTAGGGTGTCATGGGTTCCTAGACATCACCAAAAGTGATATGTTTCAAGGAGTAATTATAGGATGATAAATATATACTTATAACTCTTAAAAACAATAAAAAGTGGTATAAACATCAATATGACTTGCATGTTTTTCTTAAATATGATGAAATGAACATAAAATAAATATGAAAGATGAACATGAACATGAGATGCTTACTAGTAACTTGATGAGGTTAAATGAACAAGGTTAATCCTAACACCCTAGGTTTTTATTTCAAAACCTTAACCAAGAGTGTGACTAGATTGTGAATTAACTTGACTTGAAAAATTTTGGTGATCCTCCTTGGTCTTTCTATTGTGGCCGGTTATTTGGAGAAGAGAGGAAGAGAGATTGTTTTGATTTCACTTAATGATATATGTAACTATGTGTAAACAATTGGTATATAATTAATATCTAGAAGATATTTTGTACTCAATTTGTATGTGTCATCATACATGGGTCGACATACTCAACAAAAAAAAAAGTATTGCAATTTAGATAGTTAAATGTGTAAGTGTATTAGTACATGTGTAATTGATTAAGTATAGTTGATAACTTGTATATAATTAAGTATTTGGAGTAGCGTTAGCTAAAAATAAATTTTAACGGATCAAAATAAAATATATTGAAGTCATAAAAATTATAAAATTACATTATTTGCAAAAATTGAGTGGAATAATAATTATCGTGTAGTTTTTACGAAAACCGTCGTAATTATATAAATATAATAATTTATATACCAAATAAATTTAAAACACTGGGTAAACTCATAATATTATTTTTATAATCTTAATATGAGGATAAAAATATATCGGGATAATTTTTGGAAGTATCGGATCAATTGTTCAAAATAATAAATTACGCGATAGCGTTTATTTAATAAGAAGTTATGCGTTTAACGTAAAATGCAAAACCATGCATGAACTAATATGATGATAAAGATGCTAATGATATGTAGACTAAACCTAGTCTATATGAAATGTCCTTGATGATTGTTCATGAATTCGCAGCTAAACCATTAAGATTACGCGAATTTGACACTCGTAAACCTAGTTTACGATAAACGATGAAATAGTGAAGCATGAATAGTGATTTTCTCCGGAAATGAATAGTGTTTCGTAAATAGTAAATTATGAAATACGTTCTCAGAATATTACTTCAACTCCAAAAATGATGAATAGTAAAATTTTGAATAGTAACCGATGAATAGTAAATTCCCGAGATGAATAGTAAATTTGAGAAATGACCTGAAATTGCGAGTTGTCACAAGATGAATGTGTTCCCACATTGCCTTTGCAGTCTTCTGAGCATCAACACTTCGAAGAATTGGGTTTGGTAATCCTAAAAGGATATATTGCATTGCAAGCTCATCAGCTTCATAGTGTAGAAGTTCGTCTGGATTCAAGTCTGCAACAGTAGCAATGTTCGATTGTTCATCTCTTGGTGGATTAGCAGTTGGATCTCCGGGTACAATGACAGTAGGCATTTGAAATGGACCTTCCAAGATAACATTCTTTAGGAACTTTCCATGTGGCTTCTTCAGATCACAAAACCTAAAGAACCTTATCACCCATTGATCGTAGGTTCGTGGAGTGAGCATTGGAGGTCTATCAAGTGATCCAGCCTCATGAATTGATTGTTGGCTGCTTAAAGCTTCACACATCTTTGCAAACCAAGTGGGTTCCTTCATAGTGTTCCTTGATGGATGTTGATTGAATTCATTTGTGTAGGGTTGAACTTGAAGACTTGGCGGTGGTTGAACCATTTGAGGTTGTGGAATTGCAGCAAGTTGTGGAGTATGTTGTTGATTAAATTGTTATTGATAAATTGCTTGTTGTTGATTCCATTGTTGATGTTGTGGACTTAGTTGTTGTTGACGTTGAGAATAAGTGTAAGGGAAATAGTTAGAGTATGGTGGTTGTGACATGTTGAAAACTTGTGTTGGTAAAATGGATCTTTGTAGTCGAATGAACCTTTGTTGATGAAGAATCCTTAGGCGTAGAAATCACAATAAACCAAGTAGCACTTATGCGTAAAAACACCAAAGTTACGCGTAACAGTAAGAGTTACACGTAGGTTTAGCTTACGCGTAAGTAAGGAAAAAACACTAAAGTTATGCGTAAAACAAGAAGTTAGGCGTAGAAAACTTAGGCGTAGGATTACCTTATGTGTAAGACTAAGCTTAGGCCTAAGATAAATCTTATGCGTAGGATTTTCTACGCGTAAGCTTTATGCTTATGCGTAATTTTAGGGTTTTATCCCAAGTGATCTTTTACACTATCACAGTGCAAAAAATATCCAAAGTCGACGTATTTTCAGGCTTATCCAAGCAAGAAAATGCGGAGTAAACCACAAAACTGAAGATCAAAGCAAGTATAAAGTTACGCGTAAGTTTAGGGTTTTGATACGCGTAGCTTTACTCGTAAAAATGATTTTGCCCAAAGATGTTTCTAATCCAGTTTTTGTGTGATGAAATAGCTTCAATATCACCAAAAGAACACAAGAGTGTGAAATTTGATGATCCAAAGCATAAAAAACGGTTACGCGTAGGATGAAACCCGCGAACAAAAACTAGCCCAAAAACGATGATCCACGCATAAAGTTTGAAACTTTTTGCCAAAAACAGTTATTTTAACACCTTAAAACGTTGAAAGTACAAGAATCTTGGATAAAAAAGTGTAAAAAACGTGTTTTTAAGCGAACCAAAGTATCACTCGTTTGTTTTACGCGTAGGACCAAAACCCACTTCAAAAACAATACGATTCACCCAACTAGTAGGTGATTGATACCACTGTTAGGTCACTAGTTTTACAACACAAGCATCAATGAAAGAAATAGAGAAGAGATAGAGGTCGGTTGAACAATAACAAACACACACACACGATATACTTAGATGGTTATGCGTAGAGATGTGAATGAAAGAGTAAATTGAACAACCAACCCTCAAGTGAGGGTTATAAAAGAGTATTTATAGGAAGGGGAGCTAGGGCAACACTCCTACTCCCTTGCTTTCCTTAATGGACATGGGCCTAAGCTCATGGGCCTTCTACATAAGCTTAAGGCTAATAACAAACATAAAGGCCATAATTAAGCTAACTATTACATATGAATTACTAACACTTGATTAAGGTTTAGGAGTGATTCCAACAATCTCAGGTACATACTTGTCTGTTTGGTTGTGACAATAAATATGCTTAACTTAAAAAGGAGTTTGATGATATGGAAGCTCAATATAAAGATTATTATGTTCAGGTTCAAGCTTATAAAAATACACGTAAAACTTTGGAAAAACAAAAGGCTTGGTACCAAAATAATGAGTTGGCTTATGAAGAAAAGATTAGGGTTTTAGAAAGAGACTTAGAAAACACTACTAATTTGTTAAAATATTCTGAGAATGAAAATGCTAAGGTGAACTTAGAAAAACAGGACTTGAAGGCTAAGTTAGATAGTGAAGTGGCTAGACATAAACATTGGCATGAACAATCTAAAAATCTAGCCAAGTTGACTAATAGTTCACAATCTGTAAGGTCTAGAAGAGAGTTGTGGTATGGATATTATATAGGGCCATATGAAGTTTATGACCCTGATGAGCCAAGTGTTTTTTACCCTACCCCTGAGGAAGAAAATTATCAAATTCCTGTTAAGTATGTTAAAGAAGGAGCAATGAGTTCAGTTTCTCCACCAATAACAGGAACATTTAAGCCACCCTCCACACACATAGACTTTGATGAATCACATATGACTTATGGCAACAAGTCTAATGACTTACCTAAAACTGGCAGTGAATCTAATGACTTTGTCTCTTGTTCTTTTAGTGACAAGACCTCAGAGACCAATACCAATGACTTTGCGAGTTGTGATTCAAGTGACAAGTCTAACTCACCCAAGTCTGTTGACCTCTCCCTAAGAGTAGCTGATGATGAATCCATTTCATGACAACTTCTTTTGAAGACATTTCTTTTAATTCTGTTAAAACAATGCAGTTTTTGGCTTTGGTTTTATTAAGTTTGTTTGTAATAAGACATCTCATGTTATGAACAAATCGTTTAGAAAGAAACCTTGTTTTCTTTGTGGTAGTACTTATCATTTTATTAAGGATTGTGATTATCATGAGAAAAGAATGGGTGTGTGTGCTGACCAACAGAAGTCTAGACCAATATGGAATGATGTTAATAATATTCCCCCATTTGTTCCTCAAGCAACACATGTGAGGGCTGGCAGAACTAATCCTGCTGGTAAACTAGTTTCTGCTGGTAGGACAATTACTACTGGTAAACCAGTTCCTGCTGGTAAGCCAGATTCTGATAGTAGACCTTCTCCAACTAATTGGAAACGAAATGTTGCTAGACCATTAATCAGACCTACGAGCACTTACTTTCAGAATGAATTTAGGCCTGTTTATTATGACCCAATGAACGGGGGCAAGATGGGCACTGTTAAGTCCTCAGCAGGTTGTTCTTGGAGAAAATGCAAACCATACTTGAAGAAGGGGTCCAAGAACAATGGTGGATATCATCAATCTACATGGTCTAAATCTTTTTGATCCACAAGGCAGGCCCAATTCAGTCATGACTTGGGTCTCCCATAGATACTAATGTTGTTGTATATTTATTTTATTGTAGGATAATCCTCATTCAAATAAAGATTTAGGTATAGTTGACAGTGGATGTTCTAGAAGTATGACAGGGAACAAAGAAAGGTTGATTGATTTTGTAGCCATTCATGGAGGCACTGTTACTTTTGGAGGAGGAGATGGCAAGATAACTGGGAAAGGAACCATTAGGACTTCTAAGCTGGATTTTGAAAACGTCTATTATGTTAAAGAGCTTAAACATTTCAACCTTTTATCTGTTTCACAAATTTTTGATAAGAAGAATAGTGTTCTCTTCACTGAGAATGACTGTCTTGTGCTCCCTCAAGACTTCAAGTTACCTGATGAAAGTCAGGTTGTGCTTAAAGTTCCAAGAAGACATAATCTCTACACCTTAAATTTGAATGATGTCCAGCCTGAAGGTGATCTAGCTTGTTTGGTGGCAAAAGAATCCCTGGATGAATCTCACAAATGGCATAGAAGGATGGCACATGTGAATTTCAAAACTCTCAACAAGCTAGCAAAACATGGATTGGTCCAAGGGCTTCCTTCCAAAGTCTTCACTAATGAGCATAATATGTGGCCTGCAACAAAGGAAAGCAATACATAGCTTCTTACAAGGCCATTACTGCAGTGAGCACCATTTCAGAACCTCTTCAGTTACTTCATATGGATCTTTTTGGTCCTACTTCTATCAGAAGTATTGATCACAAGTACTTTTTCCTGGTGGTTACTGATGACTATAGCAGGTTTTGTTGGGTATTATTTTTGGGATCTAAGGATGAAACTTTTCAGATTCTTAAAGACTTTATTGCCCTTATTGAATTAAAGCTATAAGGTGTGACAATGGGACAAAGTTTAAAAATGCAAAATTAATAGAGCTCTATAGGTCTAAAGGGATTAAAAGGGACTATAGCAATGCCAGGACTCCACAACAAAATGGGGTTGCTGAAAGAAAGAATAGAACCCTTATAGAAGCAGCAAGATCTATGCTTGCTGACTATGTTTTGGACTGAAGCAGTTAGCACTGTTTGTTATGTTTTGAACAGGGTATTGATTACTAGACCTCACAACAAAACACCTTATGAACTAAGATTCCTACCATTAGCTACTTTAAACCTTTTGGATGTCATGTGACCATTCTTAATACCAGTGATCATTTGGGTAAATTTGAAGGGAAAGCACTCATAGTAAGGCTTATATGGTTTATATTTTATCTGCCAAAAGGATAGAAGAAACACTCAATCTGAGATTTCTTGAGGATAAACCTGATGTTCAGGGGGCAGGTCATGAATGGTATTTTGACCTTGACTAGTTAACTGATCACCTAGGTTATACTCGTTTCAAAGCTAATCCATCTGCAGGTACACAAGATTACCAAACTAACATTGTAGGTACATCAGATGATGAATTAGACTCAGAGTGTGATGAAAAACTTATTGTTGTTCCTTCTTTTCCTTCTAACCGCTTTTCAGGTACTGAGCCTAAAGACTCTTTTGGTGTGACTGAAAGTGATTCTAGTAATGAAGAAGACCTTTCTAAACTTCAAAGACAAGAGCATGAAGCAAAGGAAGCAGCTGAAAAGTTTGGTTTTGAATTCTCCAAGGACACAGAGGAACTATTGAGACAAGCAACTATTGAAGCCCGCATGAACATAGATGCTGCTGGTAGTGGTTCTGTTTCTGCTGGTAGTGTTCCAGTTCCTACTTATACCCATTTTGCTGGTGCTACCAATTTTGCTGGTGATGTTGTTCCTACTGTTTCCACTTCTACTCCATCTGTTGATTCGTTAGGTTTCATGAACCTCCCACACGAGTTCCAAGTCCATCTGATCTTGTGAATTCTCAATCTTCAAGTTTTGAGTTGGAAGGTATTCATCATCAATCAAGAACAGGAAATTTTAGTTCCTCATATGATGATGACTTTGGACCTACTATCAATAACCTACCAACTTCAGTTGATGTTAGTCCTCTTGATACTAAAAGAATCAACACTGTTCATCCACAATCCCTGATTATTGGTGATCCTACTTCATCTATTTAGACAAGAAGCAAGGTGAAGAAGACAAAGTTTGGTGAAACTGCATTTGTTTGTTACATTCAGGATCAACAAAGGAACAATCACATTATTGGAATCACTCCTAAACTAGAATTCAAGTGTTAGTAATTAATATGTAATAGTTAGCTTAATTATGGCTTTTATATTAGTTATCATGCCAAGGCTTATATAGATAGCCCATGAGCCTTGGACCAAGCCCATAAGAAGGGAAGGATGCTAGTAGTGTTGCCCTAGCTCCTTGCCTATAAATAATCTTGTAAACCTTCCTTAGAAGGTTGGTTGTTCACTCTTTCTCAATACCTACGCATAACTCTTCATTCATTTATTCGTGAGTTGTATTTGTGTGTTCAACCGATCCTTTCTTCCTCTCTATTTCTTATATTGATGCTTGTGTTACAAATATGGGAACCTAACAGTGGTATCATTCGCCATCTAGTTGGGTGAAACGGTTTGTTTTTTTGTCTACTCGTAAGGTCTCACGTTTTTCACTTTTATCACGAAAAAAGCTTTCATTTTTTCACTTACAAACTCAAGATTCTTGTACTTTTAAGGTTATTTGGTGATAAAGCTTAAGTTTTTGGCAAAAAGTTTGAAACTTTACGTGTGTAGACGTGTTTTTAAGCCTGTTTTGATTCGTATATTTTCTACGCGTAAGGTGAAAAGGAATTTTGGATCATCAAGTTTCATACTTTTGTGTTATTTTGGTGATATTGAAGCTATTTCATCATAAAAATCAGGTTTCTAAACACTTTTGGGCATAAAATCAGTTTTTTGGTACTTTCTACTCGTATGAAAACCCTAGTTTTACTTGTAAGATTTCAAAGTCTACGCGTAAGCTTTCCTTGGTTTGATCTTCAGTGAAATTGGTTTACTCAGTGTTTTCTTGCTTGGATAAGCCTGAAACACTTCGACATTGGATATCCCTTACACTGGAATAAGTGTAAAGGATTTTTGGGTTAAAATCCTAGTTTTACGCCTAAGCATAAAAGCTTACGAGTAAACATCTTACGCATAAGCATTTTCTACGCATAAGCTTATCTTACGCATAAGGAAATATTACGCATAAGGTTTTTACTTCTAAGCCTTTGGTTTACGCCTAAGCTAAGGTCTTCTCAAGTCTACGCGTAAGCTTATCCTACGCGTAAGTTCTATTCCTACGCGTAAGGTTGGTTTCTTACGCGTAAGGCACTTTCTATGCATAAGCAGGTTCTACGCGTAAGTTGTTTCTACGTATAAGCTTACTTTCTACGCCTAAGCTGATTTCTACACGTAAGTACAACTTTTTTACGCGAGATTCAAATTTTGGCGGGAAAATTTGAGTTAAATTTAATTTCTACAAGAGACTAAACGTTCAATTTATACGCGAGATTCAAATTTTGGTTTAACTGTGAAAATTTTGGTCAAAAATTCAAATTTTTTGGCCCAAATTCGAATTTTTCGGGTCAAATTTGGCGTCAAAATTGTCATAAATCAAAATTTTCTTACAACCTTATAATTGGATTTTATAGTAAATTTCAAATTTTGGGAGACAACATTTTTCAAAATTACTTTTGGAGGGAAATTTTGAAAATGACTATATCAGCCTTTCAAGCATGCAGACTTCATTAATCTCCTCACCTTCCATCTACTACTTAAAACCGTCATCTCCAAACCTTTCTACTGATGCTTCTGAAGATGCTAAAGCATTTGAGGAATTGTACGAAGGATGGCTGGTTCTGAGAAACATGCTGTACTCAAAACTTAACAATTCCAAGAGTCAAACTTCATCCCGAAATTAATCAGTAGTGCAAGGTGAAAGAGTTGATGTACATGGAAGGAATGCTCAAAGGGATGTTGAGAATGTTGTGATTACTGCATCTATCAGTAATGCGGACAATGAGGTTGTAGCATTGGAAAAGCAGGATGACATCACCAGATCTGGAGAAGATATCGTACTTAACTATGACACCGAGCCCAACTTTAACGAAGAACAAATGGTTGAGGAAGATATCTTACCCATCTATGACACAAAGCCAAACTTTGACAAAGAACAAATGGTTAAGGTACTATCTACTGTTGATCATATTCTGACTGCAAATGCGACACAACATACTAAGCAACCTGAATTCAGAAATGAAGGAGAGGTTGACCAGTGTGTTGTACAATGTCCAGACAACTATCTCATGTCTGAGCCCTTACTTGTTAACAATTCAACTGAAACGTCAAATCAAACTCTTGAATCTGAAAAAATTCTTCTAGACCATTGCTCAGTTTCAAAAAGATTTTTCAAAACTTGAGGCTCATTGCATCTCTCTTGAACTTAAACTGCAAAACAATGTTTTAAACTCAGAGCCACAAAGTAAATCTTTGAATGAACAAAGTAATCATGTGGATACATTAGTTAAAGAAAATGAGCATTTAAAGGCTCAAATTCAAGCAAAGGGGCTTGCACATCTTGCTTTACAAAACAAACTGAGAAGATTAACTGGCAAGAGTGTGGATACTAATTTTGAAAAACCAACAATCTTGGGGAAATCATCTCTACAAACTTTCAGAAAACAATCAGTAGTTAGACAACCATCTGCATTTAAATCTGAACGTTATAAATCTTCAAAACCACGGTTTGCCTCCAAAGTTGTTGAGAATAATCATTCGTCAAAACCAGTCACTCCACATTCCTGACCTAAGAAAAATGCTTCTGTTTCTGTTAAACCTATTTCTATTAAATCTGTTTCTGTTGCACCTGGCCCGTCTTGGATTAGTTCAAACACTGTGTCTAAACCGAGCATTAAAATTAAAAATTCATATGATTCACATGATGCGTACAAGAACTATGATCTAGAAAAGGCTAGGAAAAGGGCACTACTCCAAAAGGATGGTATCTTAGGTTCACGACCTCGTTTGATGCCTTCTAGTGTATTCCTAACCACTGCTTGTAGTAGCAAACCAAAACCTAAACTTACTCAACAGACAGTTAGAAATAAACCCGTTGACCTAAAAGACAAATTTCAGAAACCTAATAGGTGGATCAATAGAGGACGCAGACTCTTCCCAAAAGAAGTTTCAACATTCCCTAGATCTTACCTTAGATGGAAACCAACGGGTAGAGTTTTCAAAACTGTTGGTCTTAGGTAGATTCCTACAGGCAAGATACTAAGTAGTTGCATCCAAACTTGTGTGAATCCTACAACATCCATCCCTAAGGTAAGAAAGGAAATCATCAAAATAGTGTGTTCAGGTGTCAAGAAGATAATGGACACTACATATTTATGCTTCTAACATCTGGAACCCAGTTACACTTGGGGATCCTTGTTTTCACTGTCTTGTCCCCTCCTATTTTCTTTACAGGTACAACATCAATGGCTTCTACTACAAAACAGCGTAGGACCCATTTCTCACTGCCAAAAATATCATGATCCATCAGCTGCACCACCATTGTTCTTAATCGTCATGAATTGGAAACTATGTTTGCTCCACTGGTTAAAGAGTCTTTCTAAAGTCGTGCTTCAGATGTATCGAATGTTTTCGCTACACAACCTGATCATATTCTAATTTCAGATACACTTTGAATCAACAACACCTACCGTTGCTATAGATGCACTTCCTATCGAATCTTTGATAATAGAAGATAAAACTGTTTCCAACAACAATGACACAGCTAATGATAAACATTATGAACAGAGAAGTTTTATCAGCAGTTGATTCTCATGAGATATTTATGGTACTTCACACCTGTTCGATTACTTGGACATACATGGTTTTGCTGTCTTCAATTCATCATCAACATACGTGGTGTATGATTCTGATTCATTGAAAACATCTAGGGGGAGAGAGTGTAGGTAGTCATTGCTTCTCTGTTCTTCCACATGCTTCCTTGAGAAAACCCAATGCCTTCTTGAATTTCTTTAATTAGGGGGAAGAAATAAGATGATATGTGGCTCAAACGTCTCACTTTGGTGTTATCGTCTCGATTTCACAGGTGATCTTGTGTGAAGTTACCCAAATATGATGTTATGATGCCTGAAACACGGTCTTGGTATCGATTTATTGCATATTCACAGGTGATTAGTATTCCAAAAGACCACAACATTCAAGGGAAAGTCATTTCATTTTGTCTTTCGTGGTTTGTTTGGTGTGATGCGTCTATATATGTGAGAAGATCTTGTTGATTTCTGGCATGCTACCCTCGAACGGATTTTTCGCAATTAGTCAGATTTACCTTGTGTGGTTTTTTGCTCTTCTACAAAATCCGTTGCATACTGAAAACTTCAAAAGTTAGAAGAAATGTCTACTACATCAAAGTTTCAAATCAGCTAAAGACATTTGTCAGTTTGGGGGGAAGCTAATTCAGATACTTCGTCAATCTCTGTTTACATTCACAATGGCTTCTGAGCATAACAGCTTGGAACCCGGTCATAACCGTTTAAACTTCCCTCAAACCCCATCATCAGCTGAACCTAGTTTACAACTAACTCACCGTCAAATGGAACAGCTATTTGCTCCTCTGTTTAATGATGATATTGATGAACGTACTTCCGGTGTATCTAATGTTTCCGCTGCTCAACCTGATCAAAATCCAATACCTGATACACCTGCTACAACAACTACTGTTGAAGAAGCACCACCAGTTGACTCTACCACAACAGCTGAACAAACCACATCCAACGACGCTGAACCAGCTGATGATGTTCTGAACAATGAAGTACCCCCACCTGCAGATTTTGATCCAAATGCATTCTTCAACCTGTTTGCTAATGAAACTGCCACATCTGATGTTGCGGAATCATCTACAAGCCATTTGAATCCTCCAAATCTGCATAATGTATACCAACATCAACCCTCTACACATCGTTGGACGAAAGACCATTCTCTTGAGAACATTATTGGTAACCCAAATCAACCAGTCGTTACTAGACAATGTCTTCACACATACGGTGAACATTGCATTTATGCACTCACTGTCTTCCAAACTGAACCTAAAAACATTAAAGATGCAATGAAAAAAGACAACTGGATTGAATCCATTCAAGAAGAACTCAATCAGTTCAAACGTCTTGAAGTATGGGAACTGGTTGAAAGACCAACAGGGGTCTACGTCATTGGTCTTAAATGGATTTGGAAAAATAAATTGGATGCTAAAGGGAACGTAATCAGAAATAAGTCACGTCTGGTGGCTAAGGGTTATAGACAGGAAGAGGGTATTGACTTTGAAGAATCATTCGATCTGGTTGTTAGGAATTGGAAATTCCATTGTGAAGATTCGGTCACCCCAAATATTATCTATCATAAGTTAGCTCGTAGACTTGTCGTTTATTACATTATTTAGTAGTTAATTAGTTAGTCAGTAGCGTAGATTAGTTTAGTGTAACACCGTGGAGGAAGGACGGGTCTTTACCCACTGTGTACCTGATCTACAGGCCGATAGGAGGTCGTTATGTCTGTAACTATAAATACCCCTTCCATCATTGGAAGGGGTGGTGCTTTCTTTCATAATCTAACCTTACATTTGTGAAGCAAGTCTCTACCAAGAAAACACCCTCTCATCTCTTTCACTAATCAAATGACTAACATGTATTTCCATCATCCAAGACCACCTGAATCATCAATACAATAAATATAGGATCCTACAAATGGTACCAGAGCCATGGTTATTGTGTTGTGTTGATATATGTGGTTTCGTACCATGGTTATTTTTTTTGATGATTTATGGTGTTTTTAGAATCTTGTTTCAAACAGTTTTGGTACGTTTTGATGGTCTGAATTTATTTTTTATTACTGTGGAGAAAACAGTTTTTAACTATGTATTTGCATCATTTTATTTGGTCAAAACAGTCTTGTGCTATCTTTGGTCATAACAGTCTTGTGCTATCAAATATTACCATATCTGCTTTTGGCATCTTTGTCCAAAGTTGTATTATCATCTTTTTTTTACTTTCTTGTACCAAACAGTGCATGTTTTTGTGGTCAATAGGTAAGATTCATGAGGTCTAAAATGGTCAAATGATGCATCTTTATGATTTTTTCTGGGTTCTTGAAGCTGAACGGAAAAATTTTGTCGGAAAACTTGCCGAAAAATGTCAAAAAGTCAAAAGTGACTTGTTTATCCTGTAAAGAGACTTATAAGGGTAGCGAGTTATAATGGTAGCGACTAACCTGTAAAGAGACCTATATTGGTAGCGAGTTATAATGGTAGCGACTTGTTAACAGTTAAGCGACTTATAATGGTAGCGAGTTGTTGACTATTGAGTCAACAACTGAAGCGAGTTGTGCTAGCGAGTTGTGTGACTAAAAATGTAGCGACTTGCATAATGAAGTAGCAACTTATTGAAGTAGCGACTTGCATAATGAAGTAGCGACTTGTTATACTTATAGCGACTTAACTTGAAAATGATGAAGAAGAATGAAAACAGACTCCACGACCACTATATCTAAAACCAAAAATACCATTTTACAAGTCTCGACTTCTGATTATAACAACCATCATCAGTCCGAGTTCATTTGCATGACGAAGTCAAAAGAACCAGTATCTACAGACTCGACTCAACCATCTTATACCAACAATGAATTATAAAGTTCGTGTCACAATACTGAAAATGAAAAGAATCACAACCAATCCTCACAGACTAGATATATCAAAGCCAAAATATTCAACTCCCATCCTATCCTACCTCAACTCCAATCATATAACAAGAACACAAAATAAAATAATTTGAATCTCAGATTTGTGGGGTTTTATCATAACTAATTAAGACCTCAAGGGTCAAACCCTCTCAATATCCATCACTGATCCTTTCGAAGATAAAGCTTCATATTATTTTTGAATACATAAATAATACGTGTTATAACAATTGTGTTATAAACGTTTATTTGGTTCGTTCATGTTCTAATGAATACAAATCGAAAAATGAATACATCATAAATCAAATCAGTGTGTAACCATGAAGATACCTACCGTAATTCATCAAGTTAAACTCGTGGATTTAATGGACCTTCGAGCCAACCCTGTGGCGAGGTCTCTTCGCATGAAAAGGAGCGTTTTTTATTTGTAAGATTTGATGGATTGATAACTTTTGTTTGAGAAATATTTGAAATAGTTTAAGAGCTGCGTTGAAGGTGTAACATATTGGATTTCATAAACACACTAAACCAAAGATCAAAGAGGCATACATAATGGTTTTAGAGAGAGAAAGTTAGAGGTTGGGAACTTTAGTGAGAGAAAGAAAAATCTTATTATGAGCTCCAACTCTCTACCTTGGGAGGTAGAGAGTATTTATAGTTCTTACATAAATCGCCACCTACGGGCTGTGGATCAGGCATACATTGGGTAAAGTCCCATCCGTCCTCCACGGTGTTACTTAACTAAATACAACTTAACATAAAATAACTACGACTACGAGCTTTCTAACGATTACATATACTTGAGGTGATCGATACTTCAACTACTGGATTTTCCAAATCCTAACAATCTCCCCCTAAGGTTGGTCACCTCAAATTACATTGAATACAAACAGATATTACATTTTTAAATTGTTCTTGCATTCTTGATGTAGTTCTTAGCTCAGTAGCTCGTAGTCTTTGATTCTTCATTTTTGCATGCCTGGGTAATCCAAGTGGAGGTCTTTAACTGATCCACGTGATAATGAGTGTTGCGCCAGCTTCGAGATCATCAGCAACCATAAATCTCTGACTCATCCTTTGTGGTGTTGGTAACATATGATATTGTGACTTTTGGACCGACATGCTCGCATTCTGGATCATGATTTCTTCTTATCATAGTAGCAGAAGCTTTTGTTGATTTATGATATTGGCAGCAGCGTAGCAGAAGCATGGAGCGATAATATAAGAGTCATTGATGCACTAATCATGATTTCTTTAGAAGTGAATGTGTTGAGTGAGCATGCGGCTTAAGGATTGACCGCTTCATTCTGATCAGCTGCAAGCGTCGGGCGTACCTGCATACAACAGTTAGCAATAAAGCACACGAAAGTCTCTTTGATCACTTTCATTGAATTGAGGTACACGGCCCACGGTTCCCGTTGATCGAGTACAAATCTTGACTGTGATCGGTATAATTCCGAATAATTTCCTTGATAGGGTTTCGCATTGCTCTAGCGTTCTCAAACCGGAATGTCTCAAAGAAGACAACACGGAGTGAGTGAACCAGCGAATAAAGATTCACTGATTGATGAAAAGAGATTTGAAAAACAATCGTGTATTGCTCAATGTAAATTGTGTTTGCAATACAACGAAGGTTTTAATGAAAATCAATTATCAATCATAAACACCTTTTATTTTGAAATATTAGTACACAGTCGATGTGCTAAAGAAAAGAGTTTTTAAGCACAATGACCGGTTTTTCAAAGGTATCCATCAATCCATAACCTGAACCAGGATTAATTCAAGAAATTGAATCGCCCCATTGTTTCTGTTCAGTTGTCACATGGTTGATCTATTGGATAGATCTCACATGCCACCTACCAGGAGCTTGTTTGATGTTGGCTCCAGAAGGATTTCCATCTTCCTTGTGAGTATGTTACCATATCACTCAGATGTTTTGGCATTACCACAAGGATAAGGCGTAGGACTCTTAAGATACAATCTCTCTTTTCGCATTGTGTGAAACAGAGAGTCTTCTTTAACAGTGTCCTAATGAGATTTATTTGATGATCTCGTGGCTCTAGACTCAATAGTGCATATTTGGTTCCTATGCCGGAGACTAGGGAGAGGGTCTCCTTTTTCAATATCAACAATCTCTAAGAGAAAGCCGATAGATTATGTGGGTTCCCCGTGAGAATGAAACAAGTCCTTTTAAGAGGAACTTTAGTAGCTTGGGAAGCTGTAGTGCAGTGCGTCCCTGGGTCCATGACGTCTTGTCTTCAATACCGGTGTTGCCTTAGTAACCACCAGTAGCATATGAATTGAACCCGGTTACTGCCCTAAGGTTGAATTATTAGAGGGCTATTTCTTTTCACCCTTTTCACATTCATTTCTTTTTCATTCTTCAACCCCTTCAGTGCTTACCGAGACTTCATAATTAGAACCTTGTTGGGTTTGTTCCAGTTCTAGCTCTATCTCAGTCCACACTCTTCCTGTATCTCACTTTTCTCCTTTTTTCATCATACCTAAGGACTCTATACTAACTAGTGGATTGTCCCTGGGTAGATCCCTCCGGCTCTGGCGGGATCGTGGGAAAGAATACCTAACCTAACCTTCCTTATATCACCATGCATAAAGTAAATTTGGTCGGTCTTTTGGTATTGTTCTTTTGCCAATGGAACCAACTGAAAACCATTTGAAAATCAATCCAAGTACATGTGATACATGATCAAAACATTTTGTACCTGAATTGTTTTTGATATTTTTAGAAAGAAGCTCCCCCTAACATGTGCATCGCATGTTTGAAATGGTTTTGGGACATGGAGGCAAGAGGACTTGTAAATCTTAGATTTTAAGAACGAGCGATTCGATCTTTTAATCACTGTTTTGTAAAAGATATCAACATCACTGATCGGTGCAAAACCGTCAAGTTATCTCACGCAAGCTAGTCACTTGTGAATGACCAACTGTAAGAAACTCAAAAAAATTACACACCAATGCAATTTAAGATCAGGAGAATACAGTGGATTCCCGGGTCGTTATGTCCCACGGAGGATGACTGGTGTTTAACACAATCAGAATGTCGAATAACCACTAAGGATAGTGATCAGTAGGTATTTTGAGTTTTTTATAAACTACAGGAGATTAAAGGAAATTAAAAAGTTAAAATCTATTAAATAAACGCTATCACTATTTGCAAAATGATGTTTTTGATTTTACGTTTTTATAAAACTTAATTTAAAAACTACGTGACGTACAAATAAAAACGTGAAACTTACACAATATTAATCCTAAAAATATGAAAATGATATTTTTACAAACCTAATGATATAAGAAAATTTTAAGAAAAAGAAAATTATTTTTATAACTATTTAATTAATTATTATTAATTAAAAACTAATTTTAACTAATTAATAATAACCTAAATTATAAGAAATTAGGAAATAAAGCTAGAAAATTAAAATTATGACTTGGAAAAATCTAAAATAACAAAAGAGAATTTTCAAAACTATTTTTGTATTTTTCTGATTATTTTTCTATTTTTTTATGGATTTTAAACTATTTAAAACTAATCAAATTACTAAAAATTACAAAATAAACTATGAAAAATCTGGAAAATTACTTTTTTTACTTTTTATATTTATATAAACTTAATAAAAATGAAAAGTTATTTTTTTGGACTTTTTCTGAATTTTTTTATATTAAAAGCTATTTAAATAATCCTAAAAACTGTTTTTAATTAAGAAAAATAGCAAACTGTTATAAAAAAATGTGAAAATTTCAGGAAAACTCTAAAATTATACTAGGAATCTAGGAAAAATAGAAAAACATGATGTTGTGTGGAAGATTATGGAACTGCTATGAATTGAGCTTATGAATAAGCACTTTAATAAGCAAAGTGAACACAAACAAGCACCACACTGGAACAGAAGCTACAATATACTAAAGTAACCAAATTGCAACTAATCTTAACTGTTTTTAACCACTGAATAGCTGTTTACACAGATTTGATGTTTATGAGATTAAGCTAAAACAGTTTTGATGTGCCTACTATGAGCACAAGAAAAAGCACTCAAATAAGCTATAAACCAAAAACCAATTATGACAACCTAAACTGGACCTAAGTGGCTACTCAAAACCAAAATACCAGACCTTGGGGGGCTCTGATGAATCCTGTGCAAGCTTGCACAAGATCGAGAAAACTCGGTGAGAGCGAGCCACGTGAAGCGAGGGCACCAGGTCCTGATTTTGAGCTTATGCACAAGCTTACCCAGAGAGCTTAAACTAAAAACAGTTATGAGGTCTTAAAGACCACCTAGTAGACTACTATTAGACCAAAAATTAGACCCTAAAAAGCTTTAATAAAACCTGTGCAACTTCTGCAATGTCTGCACAAAACCAGTGTTTGACATGTTTTGACTTTTTGTAACAGTTTGAAAGTTGACTAAAACGAACTTTGATTCCAATTTTATGACTGATGATGATGTTACAAGGTGTAATAAGCACAATTCAAGCAAGGGTTATGACTTCTAAACACAAATGAAGATTTTGCACATCCAAAAATTCACAACAATAAGCTGTAAGATAGATTTAGTTGGTGTTTGACTTTCAGTGTTTGCAGACCCAAGATATTGACTCAAATGAGTTAGTTAGAGCTAAACACACTTGATGCAACAAGTTTTAACCATTTAACAATCCTTGAACACAGATATAACCATAAACCCAAACACACCTTTTAAACACAGATTTGTAAATAAAACTAAGCTAAATACTAAACTGACTAATTTTAATTATCAAACTGAGTTAAATTTACCTAAATATAACTAAGTGAACAAGCTTAAACCACTTATAACTACCAAAACAAATTATGCTATGGAACTTTGATAACCACTTACAAATGGTCCTTTAGCCACAGTGGCTTGAGACTGAACACAGGATCAACCAACCTATTCTAGATCATGAAACAACCTAATATAAGTCCAAATCCAAGCTCTGCATCACCTGTAACCATTTCCATGCCTGTTTAACCAAATCCTTCTTCTCATTTGACTTTTGTTGACCACCATGGAACTTGATTGAAATTGTTTTCCTAAGCTTACAAAAAGCTATATTGAGCTTAAATAAGCCTGTTTAAGTTTAAATGAAGCTTATTGAAGCTTAAACATAAGACTTAGATATTGGATTTTTCAACAGTGAACCAGAATTTATGAAACTGAATGGAAACTTTGATTTAAGGTTCAAGATGAAATTAAAATAACTAAACAACTTGGTTTAAGTATCATAAAGCTTGAGATTACAAATTTCAGAGCTAATTAAGACATTTTAAAATAAAACGACATACACGAAATTAAAAAACTAAGTTACTTCCTTCTCTGTTGACTCTTCCTCCTCTTTTATGCTTCAAAATTGATCCACGTGGCCTTCTGATAGATTCCCACCTCTTCTGAGAGCCAATGGGAGAGTCTTGAGTGAGATAGCCATTTTAATCATTTTGGCGGGAAGACTCAATTTGACTTGTAGGCCTGTGATAGCTAGCTAGGGGGGGGTGGCATTTATTGTGGGGGGCTAGTGATGATGAGGGGGTGGTGGGAAGGAGATAAGGGAGGCTGAGGTGATGGGTTGCAGGCAAACAAGTGGGGAAGAGGAGAGGTGGAAGAAGGTGTACAGGACAGGTGTTGGGCGGGTTTTATCTGCTTTTTGACTTGGGGGTTCAAAAAGGAAAAGACAGGGGTCAAAGGTATAAGTGACAGGGTCAAATGGGTTTTGACAAGTTTAGCTTAGGTTATTATGACAAGGACTAGATTTGCACTTTCTGAAATCTGAAGGACCAATCCTGTAATTTTCCAAACTTTGTCACAAGGACTGAAATTGACAAACTCCATTAGTACAAGGACTAGACTTGACAATTTCAATTTCTCAAAGGACCAAACTTGACAATTTTCAAAGTTAGGGGACTAAAGTTGTAATTTTGTAATTTTAAGTCTCAAGGACCAATTTTGACAACTTAGGAATCCCTAGGGACTTAAAATGATATTTTTCTTTATTTAGTTTTACCAGGGACTGTTTTTGACAACTTTTGAAACTTGGGGGACTAAAACTGCCAATTATGCAAACTTTATACGTTTTTCACCAGATTTTGACATTTTTGCATTTAAAACACATAAAACACTTATTTGTGATATTTTTATCATTTTGATGCATTTCTGAGTGTTTTCAGATGTTTTTGCAGTTTAATTTGTACAAAAATGATGAGTATTTACACACTCATCAATCACATTCCCAATCAAACTTAGTATTTATTATACTTTGTTAAAAGATATTTTTGGAAGCGGATGTGGTTTTCAAAAGATTTGCTCCCCTCAATATGTGCTTTAAGATTTGAGAAGATTTTAGCACATATTAGCTGGAGCTTGCACTTAAGACAAAGCAATCACGTTTTAATCATTAATGATTTGATAAAGATGTTCCCCCTTAACATGTGCATGGAAAATTTGAAATCGTTTGGCACATGTAGGGAGGAGAGCTTGTTAATCACTTATAAACCATTTGTTAAATTATCAGTTTAAATCAAATTTAAATCACAAATTCTCCCCCGATCATAATTTTCAAATCATTTGAGATTTGTGATCTTTATAGATTTAAATTGTTGTTGAAAGCTTGTGAGGAGAATTGTGACTTTCTTACGAAAACATTTAAACGATAAGGATCACTTCAGAGACTTTAAACTCCAATAACATGCATGAATATCTTTTGAAAACATGACAAATAACCTTTTGATTGAATTGAAATCATTATCCCCCTCAATCAATGACATAGTTGTTGATTGAGAGATCGAGATTTTGACCGATGTCAAGTCCAAGTGAATTTCAAAAGTTTAGTCCGAGTTATTTTGTTTAACATTGTTTTCATTAGATAGCAAATTTTTTCCAGAAGAATTTATAGAAGGAAAAATATTTGAGAAGGAAACATTTGTCTTTTTGTTGACAAACATTTGTTATTAGAATCAGAGCATGAGATTTGAAACATACGTTAAAGCGTGGCTCTGTTATTTCTTTAAAAACGGGTTATAGACTGAAATGACTATAAACCTTTGTTTATCCTTCTCTCAAAAGGTTTTTTTTAAACGTTTATGTACATTCGAACAATATCTAAAGACCCGTATCATTCTTCGAATGACAGCTAGAGGACCGTCTATATAGTCGAATAAAGAAAAACATGATGAAAAAGACAATATTTTTTGGAAATTTTTCGAGTTTTTCAAATTTTTAGGGATTTTATGAAAATTTTATATTTTTCTATTTCTTTTTGTAGGTTTTATAATTTTGTATTTTGTTTTTAAAAAAAATATGTACAGAGAGAATAAATGAAGAGATGCTTTTACTCATCTGTTTCCTCTTGAAGACATTTGAGTGTCTCAGGTTGAAGACTCTTGAGTCCAAGACGAGGAAGAATGAACTCAAAACGTTCTCGAGGTAGTGCCTTTGTGAAGATGTCTGCCAGTTGATATTCAGTTCTCACAAAGTACAATTCTACCACACCCTTTTCTACTTGTTCCTTGATGAAGTGATGTAGAATGTCGATATGCTTTGCTCTTGAGTGTTGAATGTTGTTGCAACAGAGAGAAATGGCACTTTTGTTATGACAATACAGAGGAATTTTGTTGAAGTCAAAGCCATAGTCAGTTAGTTGGGATCTCATCCAAAGGATTTGAGCACAACATGATGACATGGCGATGTATTCAGCCTCTGTAGAGGATATAGACGTACACATTTGTTTCTTAGATGACCAGCTTACCAGCTTCTCTCCTAAGAATTGTGCACCACCTGATGTGTTTCGACGTGTATCTTGACACCCTGCATGATCTGCATCTGCATATGCTGTTAGTGACATATTAGTGTCCTTCGGATACCAAAGTCCCATGTTAGTGGTTCCTTGGAGATACCGAAAGACCCTTTTAACCGCTTGAAGGTGCTTTTTGGTAGGCTTAGCCTGATATCTAGCACACATACATACAGCGAATAAAATGTCTGGTCTACTGGCCGTGAGATACATCAGGGATCCAATCATACTACGATATTTTGTTTGATCTACCATGATCCCTGAGTGGTCCTCATCCAGTTTGGTATGCTCTATCATGGGGGTGTCCACAGGGTCACAAGTATCAAATCCAAATTTTTGTAAAATCTCATTTGCATATTTAGATTGATTTATAAAAATGCCTCCGGGACTTTGTAAAATTTGTAATCCCAAAAAGAATGACATTTGTCCCATCATTGACATTTGAAATTTGGAACCCATTTCATTTGAAAACCGATCACATTCATTGGGGTCAGTCGAGGCAAAAATAATATCATCAACATAAATTTGAACGTGAATTTGTTAGGTTCCTATATTAGTAACACAGGCATCAATATAAGAAACAAGAGAAAGAATGGATCGGATGAACACAATATACACTTATGCGTAAGATATGAAGAAAGGTTTATGCTTAGGATAAATGTAAGAGTGAACAACCAACCCTCAAGTAAGGGTATTATAAGACTATTTATAGGAGAGGGAGCTAGGGCAACACTCCTAGTCCCTACCTTTCCTTATTGGACTTGGGCCAAGGCTTATGGGCTTTCTACATAAGTGATCTGCGCTGAACCGTCAAGTCTAAACAGACTTAAAACTGCTCAGACACAAATACAATGAAGATCAGAGAATCTGAGAGGATTCCCGGGTCGTTAAGTCCCACGGAGACTCAATGGCGTGTAAACACTTGATCAGACGGTAGAATGATCACTAATGATAGTGATCAGAAAAGATTAGGATTGGATAATTACACTAGTGAAAAAGGTTATAAATCAAAGCGACTTAAATACAAATTAAGAAAATTAAAAAGATAAAAGATATTAAATAAACGCTATCACTATATTTAAAGTGATGAACGTTTAAAACTTAAAACTTACGTTTAAATAAAAATAACGTAAACGTACAAAATAAAAAGTGAGATTTAAGAAATAAAAGTCCTAAAAATATGAAAAATACATTTTTACAAACCTAATGATATGAGAAAATTTATAGAAAAAGAAAATTATTTTTATGACTAATTATCTAATTATTATTAATTAAAAACTATTTTTAACTATTAAATAATTACCTAAAATACAAGAAATTAAGAAATAAAGCTAGAAAAATAAAATTATGAAATGGAAAAATCTAAAATATCAAATTAGAATTTTCAAAACTATTTTTGTATTTTTATGATTATTTTTATATTTTCTAGGAATTAAATACTATTTAAAACTATTTTAAATTGTAAAAAAAATACCAAATAAAAGGAGAAAAATAAAGAAAAATATTTTTTATGCTTTTTATATTTATCTTAATCTATTAAAATTGAAAAATTATTTTTTGGAACTTTTTCTTAATTATTTGTATTAAAAGCTATTTAAAAATGCTTAAAAACTAATTTAAATTAAGAAAAATAGCAAAACAACTTAGAAAAATCTGAAAATTTCAGGAAAAGTCTAAAATGGTATTAGGAATCTGAGAAAAATGGAAAAACAGGCCCTTATGTGGAGAAATTAAGAACTGATGAATCAAGTGCTTATAAATAAGCACTTGAATAAGCTAAATGAAGACCAAAAGCTACCCAACTGATAACAGAAGCAATAATATGCAAGAAGGACCAGAATACAACAAAAAACAACTGCTTTAAACCTCTTGAATACAAGTTGCAATGATTTGATGATTTGAGATATAAGCTCAAAACAGTTTTTAGGTACTGACTTTAAGCTGATGCACAAGCTTAACAATAAGCTCAAACTTAAAACTACCAATTGGAATCTAGACTAGACCTGGGTGAGGGTATTTGTATCAAAATTCAGACCATGGGAAGCTCTATTGAGCCCTTTGCAAGTTGCACAAAGTCTGAGAAAAACTCAATATCAGCTGACCCATGGAGCAGGGCATTTTGGGCCTGAAAGATGAGCTGTTTTGAAGCCTTAATAAAAATTGTAAAAATATGCTAAAATGGTGATAAGCAAGAACACCAACTGAAGTTTCTAAAATGCCAAATCCCACTTGATAAGACCCAAAGATGAATTCAAGAAAAATCCTTGTATTTGGCTCAAAACATTTTGACTTTTGACTTTTGAACAAGAACTCAAACTTTGACTTTTCTCAACTTTGCTACTGATTTTAAGTATTAAGATTGATGTTATATGAATAAATGGAACTTCTGCAAGCTTTGTTCGTAACTTTTAAACACAAAACAAGAGATTTGCTTCTCAAAATCCCAACAGATAAACTGTTGAGATCATTCTAATGTAAAGTTGACTTGGGTGGTGTGTGGGTACAAGATGAACACAGATTTCAGTGTAACTAAACTAACAAAGCATATCACAACAGGTTTTAACCACTGCAAAAGCCTATAAGGCTGATTAAGCTACGAACCAAACACTCCTTTAAAAACTGTTATGCAATAAAAATTGATCAAAACATTGATCCAACTTATATTAATGATCAAACTACATTAATTTAACTTAAATAAACCTATTTGAACAGATTATAGCTAATTTTAACAACAGAAACAGATTATGCTTGTGAACTAGATAACAACTTACAACTTGTCCATTAGCCACTATGGCTTGAATCCAAGTACCAGAGAACCACTAACCTAAATACCAACCCAAATGAATCCAAAGCAACCCATATCTATCTGCATCAACCCATTTCCAACTGCATTTCCAATTCTAGCCCTCCAGTTGACTTCTGTTGACCAGAGTACAAAATGCTTGGAACTTAACTTTTAAGCTTGTAGAAAGTTATGAAAAGCTCATATAAGCTTATTAAAACTGATAAACAAGCTTATTGAAGCTTGGGTTTATGAAATGGAAATTAGAATTTTCAACAGTAAGCATATAAAAATGAAGTGAAATGAAACTTGGAATTAATGCTTAAAACTTGATCAAACTGACAATATAACTTGAGTTTAGTAATTAAAAACAAAGGATTACAGCTTTTGAAATAAACTAAGACATTATTATAAAAAACGACATAAGAGTAAAATAAAACTAAAACATCTCCTCCTTTGCTCCTTCTCTTTCCTTCCTTTTATACCCAATGTCTTTCAATCTTTCTTCTGATTTGATCCCACCATTTCTTAGCCATTGGATGGCTTGAAATCATCTCAACCGTTTAAATGGGATTTTGGCGCCAATTTTTGGTGTTGACAATTGGGGTTGAGTAAGGGGTTAGGGGTGCATTTAATGTAGTCTTGGATGTTTGCTAAGGTGGAGGGACAGGTTTGAGTGATTGGTGAGGAGGGGGGATGGGGTTTCCTGGTTTGTAGGCAAGGCAGGTAGGAGATGAGACTTTTTTGGCGGGTATGAGGATTTTGACCAGATTTTGACCCAAGTGGAGTGTTTAATAATAGGGGGTTCATAATGCAAATTGACAGGGGGTCCAAAATGCACATGACTAGGCCAAAAAGGATAAAGGGTTTAAAATGACAAGGTACTAAAGTGTAATTCTTTGAAATTCAAAGGACCAATGCTGCCATTCCATCAAACTTGTTTCAAGAGACCAAAAGTGACATTCTCAAAAAGTATAAGGACCAAAATTGCCACTTTGCAATTTTCCAGGGGCCATTTCTGCCAATTTTGAAACTTGAAGGACCATTTTTGTAATTTTCTCAAACTTTGTATATTTTTCACCAAAGGACTTATTTTGACAACTTTTGATTTAAAAAGGACCTTTGGTGACTTTTGCTTTTGAAATTATGGCTCAGGGACTATTTTTGACAATTTATGAAACTTGGGGGACTAAAACTGCCAATTTTGCAAACTTGATACGTTTTTCATCTGATTTTGATAATTTTGCATTTGAAACACATAAAACACTGATTTGTGATATTTTGATCATTTTGATGTGTTTCTGAGTGTTTTCAGATGATTTTGCAGTTTATATTGTACAAAAATGATGAGTATTTAGACACTCATCAATAAGCCTTGGCATAATTACTAACATAAAAGCCATATTAAGCTAACTATTACATATGAATCACTAACACTTGAAATAAGGTTTAGGAGTGATTCCAACAATCTGCCCCTAAGTGTTAGTGATGAATGAAAGAGGGATAAACGTTGTAGGTGCTGATGTAATAGTAGCTTTGACGTCTTCTGACATTCTTCTTTCTTGTGAGAAAAAGTGTCTTGATTCGAACAATCTCCCCAGTGTAGAGAAATTGTTTCCTTTGAAGTATTCTGCTTCGACGTCAACATTAACTTTGCTCTTTGATTCTTTGTTCTTTGTGGTGGAAGTGATAGTATTTTGTGATGATCTGCTTCAGGTCTGCTTTGCTGCTCCAGTGTCTCTACGTCATTCTTCAATATACTCATACATTCTTTGACGTTGGATTTCAGTACTGATGAAGTTCTCTTAGTCTTTAAACTTAGTAGATTCTTTGACTTTGATGTAGAATCATTCTGACTGTGTGTTGCCTTTTGAGAGAGCTTCCATTAGTGATGTTGTTGGTATGAGCATGTAAAGAATTTGCACGATCAGTCCGCTCGAGAGCTTCCATAAGAAGAGAAACATAAAAACAGTTAGTAATAAGCGGATTCCGGCACATACAAGTTTGAACTTCCAAAGTGTTATCAGCATAGTGTGAAAACACAACTCTAATTCTCACAAAGGCCGTTCCTGAACTGGAGTCCCACAAGTGAGATAACACGATGTACCGAAGTACACCTACAGTTCAGATGAGTCGTTGAGGTATACCGAAACATCACCTCACGACTGTAGACCGTTTGAGACACACTAAGCGTAATCCATGGGGATTTACCGAAGTGACCTGCTGTCAGGGCTGTTGATGTTGACCCTGGCAGGAGTTTCCATTCAATCATTGAGGATCACATATGTGAACCTCTCATAAATGTTCTCGACAGATTGCTAAGATCTGTGAAGGACACGATAAAGAATCACTTACGTTCTAATTGTTGAACGACAAGCGATAAAATGTCAAGTGTACCTAAGAGATCTTTTGATGAATCTCGTGGCTCTAGACTCAATAGTGCACTTTGGTTTTCCTGAGCGGAGACTAGGGAGAGGGTCTCCTTCTTTAATATCAGCTATCTCTAAGAGAAAGCCGATAGTTTTCGTAGGGTTCCCTGTGAGAATAAAACAAACTTCTGTTGAGAGAAGCTTGAGTGGCTAAGAAGGTTTAGTGCATGCGTCACTTGGTCCATGACGATTTTTGATCTTCAATACCGGTGTCAACTAGTGACAACCAGTAGCATATGAATTGAACCCGGTGTCTGCCCTAAGTTGAATAATCTGGAGGGCTATTTCTTTTCACCCTTTTCTTTGCATTTCTTTTTAATTCTTCAACTCATTCTTTCTCCGATTCTCATTTTCTCCTTTTTATAATCATACCTAAGGACTTCTAATTCTAGCTATTGGAAGTGTCCTTGGGTAGATCCCTCCAGCTCTGGCGGATCATAGGACGATTATTCCTAACCTTAGTCACCTTATAACACCTTGACTAACCTATGTTTCCATAAAACCATTTTCATGAAAAATCACTCACAGTGGATATGAGTAAAAGATTTTAATTCCACTGTTGAGGTTTGATGATTTTTGCATAAATACTCCCCCTCCACACGTGCTTAAGTGTTTTTATAGAAATCTGCATGGTGAGAGAAGAGCGCGCACTTTTGAATTGATCGACTCGAGATACACAATTCCCCGAGGGACACGATTACGTTGCATAGTTAAAGAATTACATGTCAGCTTTTAGGTGACAACTAGCTCTAATAACTATCTTGAAGATGTGGACAAGCCTCGAAAGGCTTGTCAAACCCGTCAAAGTTCATGTCTATCAAGAGTTTCTCGAATGGTACATTCTACTCGGACAAGTCCTTTCAATTTTCAAACATTTACGATCTCGTAAATTCGTTGGTTAAGTCTTTGGTACGAAGATTCACTTGCAGTTCACAACATATTTGTTGTCACATAAATTTTCTCCCCCTAAAAAATAGCATATAAATATGTTATTTTTGAAGAAATGTTGATAACAAATATGACCATTTCGAGTTTTGTGGGAAGATTACCACGAAGAAAGTTTGTTTGAACAAAGTTTTCAATTTAAATACTCCCCCTCAACAAGTGATATAAACTTTTGTGGTTTTGAAAATCATAAGGGGAAGTACTTGTTCTTTTGAGCAAAACTTTGAAAAATGAAAGTTTTGATTAGTTTTACTCAAAAGTAAGAAGCTTTCACTCCTTTTATAGGATTGTGGCACTGAAGCGTACCACAGGGTCCTTTCATTACAAGTACGGGTTGTACACTATTATGTGTGCACAAGCCATAGTGAATAAAAACAGAGAAATGATGTACTAAGTATGAAACTGATTAGCTTCTTCCTGATTGACGAAGTTTCTTAATCAGCTTCCCCCCCAAACTGAAAAGTGTCTTTAGCAGATTTGAAACTTTGATGTATTAGACATTTCTTCTAACTTTTGAAGTTTTCAGTATGCAGCGGAATTTGTAGAAGAGCAGTAAACCACGCAAGGTAAATCTGACTAATTGCGGAAAATCCGTTCGAGGTTAATATGCTAGAAATCAATAATATCTTCTCATATATGTAGATGCATCACACCAAACAAACCATGAAAGACGAAATGACACGACTTTCCCCTGAATGTTGTGGTCTTTTGGAATACTAGTCACCTGTGAATATGCAATAACTCGATACCAAGACCGTGTGTGAGGCATCATAACATCATATTTGGGTAACTTCACACAAGATCACCCGTGAAATCGAGACGATAACACCAAAGTGAGACGTTTGAGCCACATATCGACTTATTTCTTCCCCCTTATTGAAGAAATTCAAGAAGGCATTGGGTTTTCGCAAAGAAGCAAGGAACACCTACTGATGAGTGTCTAAATACTCATCATTTTTGTACCAATTAAACTGCAAAAACATCTGAAAACACTCAGAAATGCATCAAAATGATAAAAATATCACAAATAAGTGTTTTATGTGTTTTAAATGCAAAAATATCAAAATCTGGTAAAAACGTATCAAGTTTGCATAATTGGCAGTTTTAGTCCCCCAAGTTTCAAAAGTTGCCAAAAACAGTCCCTGGTAAATCAAAATAAAGGAAAATATCATTTTAAGTCCCTAGGGATTCTTGAGTTGTCAAAATTGGTCCTTGAGATTTAAATTTGCAAAATTACAACTTAGGTCCCTAAACTTTCAAAAATGTCAAGTTTGGTCCCTGGAAGTTTGAAAATGTCAAAAATAGTCCTTGTACTATTGAAACTTGTCAGTTTTGGTCCTTGTGACAACTTTGATAAATTGGCAGAAATGGTCCTTCAAGATTTCAGAAATTGCAAACAAGTCCTTATCATTAATATAAACCAAGCCTTGTCAAAATTCATTGTGACCCCTGCCATATCAATTGTGACCCCTGTCATTACCCCTTTTTGGACCCTTGGTCAACCACAGTCAAACCCAAACACCTTTTGCCGCCCACCCTATCTCCTTCCCCACCAAGTTGCCTGCACCCTCTCCAGTCACCTCAGACCTTTCCCTCCCCCTCATCATCATATCCACCAACCTTTCACACCACAATTAATGCCACCCCCCCCTAGTTGCAAATTCAGAGCTCACTGCTCAAAACAACTTTTCCCGCCAAAATGATCCAATGGCCAAAATGATTTCTAGACATCCAATGGTTGAGATTAAAGCTGGGATACACTCAGAGAGGTGAGAGAAAGCATATGGGTGTATAAAAGAGGAAGAAGAAGCAAGAAACAAAGTAGTAGTTAGTTTTAATTTTCCCTGTATGTCGTTTTAAACATAAGTCACTTAGTCATTGTAACTCATTTCAAGTATCAATTTAAAGTTTCACTTAAGTTTCATATTTTCATGATCACTGTTGCAAAATCCAGTTTCAAAGTCTTATATCCAAACCTTTGACAGCTTATTTTTAAGTTCCAATAAGTTTACTTAAGCTTATTATAGCTTTTGATAAGCTTGGAATTCAGTTTCAAGCAATTTTCATTTTTGGTCAACAAAAGTCAACTGTGAAGAGATATTGGTTTAAGCAGGTTTGGAAATGGAATGGGGTTGATACAGAGTTGATATGGATTGGTTTGGTATAGTTTAGTATAGTTTGGGGTTGGTTTAAGCTGCATAATAAGTTGGGACACCTGTGAGTTTTTTCTTCTTTTCATTTCTAATACAGTTTACACATTGTGTTTGTATTGGAACCTGTGGTCAATTAATAGTTTAGACATGTTTAATTAGTGGTAATTAGGATGTTAGATTTAGTTTAAGTGGTGGAATGAGTTAAATCAGTAACTGGCTTAGTTTAAATTTTCAAAACAGTTTCTATAGCAGTGTTTGGATCAGTAGGTTTAATGGAGATTGAGCTTTGGATTATGCTTAAAATCTGTCTACTAAGTCTCCATTAGGTCCATTAAAATCATATCTGTCATCAAATTGCATCTGCATAACATCAAAAGTCAAAATCACTTTTAAAATGTCTTAATCTCATGTATGTTGAGATTTTGTGAAATCAAAAACTTGTTCAGTGTTTAGAATACATAGATATAGCTTGCATTAGGTTTCATTCATCTTAATAAATCACATTCAGTTGGCAAATCAAGATCAAAGTTCAATATAGTCAAACTTCTTCATATCTGTCAAAAGTTAAAAACATGAAAAAGTCAGTTTGAGCCTAGCTAGGGTGATTTTTCATGGACTCATTTTTAGTTCAATTCAAGTGAAACTTTTGTTTTAAAAACTTTAACTGGTCTAGATTCTTATTATGATTTTAGTAGATTTTTAGTAATTTTTTAAAAGCTTCAAAATAGCTTATCAAAAAAGGCTTGTTTGCCCTGTGCACTGACTCAGTTAATACTGAGTCTGCACAGGGTCTTGCAGAGCTTGGCAAAAGCTCATACGAGCTTGCCCAAGGCTCATCTATGGTTTACAACTAGCCAACCAGGTCAACTTCAAGTTCCAACTTCTGTTTTCAACTTCCAGCTTATTGGGTGGCTTATTTTTAAGCCACAAAGTAGACATCAAATCTGTTTTGGTACTTAAATGTTCAAATCATCAAATCTGTGTAATTGGTACTCCAGAGGTTAAAGCTTGTTGTAATTAGTTGCTTTTGAGTGTTTTTAGCATATTATAGCTTCTGTGAAAGTTTGGTGCCCAGTTTGGTACCTTGTGCTTATTTCAAGTGCTTATTACATAAGCACTTGCATTGCAGTTTCATTTTCCTACACACAAGCCAATGTTTTTATATTTTTCCTAGAATTAGAATATTATTTTAGAGTTTTCCTGAATTTTTCATATTTTTCTAGCACTGTTTACTATTTTTCCTTAATTAAAACAGTTTTTAAGTCATTTTAATTAGCTTTTAATACAATTAATTCAGAAAAGTTTCAAAAAAATAAGTTTTTATTTTTCCTAGGTTAAGATAAATATAAAAAGTCAAAAAAGTATTTTTCCAGATTTTTCATAGTTTAATTTGTAATTTTTAGCAATTTAATTAGTTTTAAATAGTTTTTAATTCATAGAAAATAGAAAAATAATCAGAAAAATACAAAATTAGTTTTGAAAATTCTTTTTAGTTATTTTAGATTTTTCCAAGTCATAATTTCATTTTTCTAGCTTTATTTCATATTTTCTTGTATTTTAGGTTATTATTAAATAGTTAAAAATAGTTTTGAATTAATAATAATTAAATAAATAGTTATAAAAATAATTTTCTTTTTCTAAAAATTTTCTCTTATCATTAGGTTTGTAAAAATGTCATTTTTATATTTTTAGGATTAATATTGTTCCAGTTCCACATTTTCTTTTGTACGTCGCGTAGTTTTTAATTTAAGTTTTATAAAAGAAAAATCAAAAACATTAGATTTTACAAATAGTGATAGCGTTTATTTAATATAGTTTATCTTTTTAATTTTCTTTAATTTGCATTTAAGCCCCTGTAATTTATATACTTTTTCTTTTAGTATAATCAATCAAAACTCTTTTCCGTTCAAATCTTCTCGATCACTATACGTTTGACTATTCTCGCACAGCTCGTTGGGACATAACGACCTGGGGAAACACTATATTCTCCTGGACTTCATTGCATCTGTTTCCAGACTGTTTTAAGTTTGTTACGGTTAGCCATTCACAAGTGGCTAGCTTGCGTGATAAAACTTGACGGTTTGGGAGCGAATCAAATTTTGGCGCCGCTGCCGGGGAGCTGTCCTAATTATCTTACGTTTAGCAGATTAGTGATTTGGATATTCAATCCTTGTTTATACCATCTATATGTTTATATTTTCTCATAAAAATCCAAAAATCCAAAAACATCTTCTTTCTTATTTTTGCAAAATGTTTATCCAAAAATCCAAAAATATTCATCTTTACCCTCTTACCCTTTTTGATTCTTTATCCCTTTACCCTCTATCCATTTGATTCTAACTTCTTCTATTCTCATGGAATCTCTCGACTACGACGAATTCTGGGACGAAGTGGAAAAACTTCAGACTTTATCACAAATGTCAAGAATTTGTGTTGTTCGTGATGATCCATTGATTCTGCGTAGGGAAATGGAACGAGAAACCGGGGTGACAAAGGACCAGGTACTTCCCTCTAATAATGGAAGTGCTAAATACGTCCAACCTACGGTTATCCAAAGATCTAATCCCTCAATTGCTCCTAAGCCGTCTAGAATTGATCCTAAACTTTCACGATTTACGGTTAAAAGCAAACATGCAGAATTTAGACCGGTGACTAGCAAGAATGACTTGCCTAATCTTCACGTTTCTCAAGAACGAGCAGGAGACCATAACGGAAATGGTGGAAATTGCTAGCTCTCAGAGCACACCACTTGTCTCACCTCCGGATTTTTCAAAATGTTCTTCGAGACTTGATAGTCATTCGGATCACCATGTTGGTTTTGTTGATTCTTTGAATAAACCGATTCCTTCTCATAATTCTCAAATGAAATCGTTTATTCCTTGTGTCGGTTGTGGTGAGCCTCTTTTTGGTTCACCATGTTGGTGTGCGTGTGTACAGTGTGGTAATGATATTAAGTAGCGGGAGTTGTTTGTTTTGTGGTTCGAGGAATTCATTTGATTATAATCCTAATCCGAACTCATTTAACGACCCTCAAATTTTTCCAATTACCTACCACGGCCGACCTATCTTCATATAACCAACATAAGCTGCTTTGTGAATTTTGTGGAGGTCCTCACCAAGGATTTGAGTGTCAATCCGAAACCGTTTGTCTATGAACAGTTTCCGGTGATGCTCGAGAACTTTGGCTATGACCAATATCCATATAATTCACTGTCCAGACTCAGCAGTTTTTTGTGTGATGCTTGTGGAGGTCCCCACATCAGCTCTGATTGTCAAATAGGGAATCCATTTCCTTGTAACAATCATGACTCTCACAGGTTTGACAATTTCCAACCTCCACAGCACCATACGGTTCAAACTCCACCTGAGCCGTTGTCTCAAGAAATTTCCCAAGATTTTGAAACCGCAATGAAAACACTTAATGATATGATTCAAAACTTTAAGAATCAAGTGAGTAGTGAAAAGACCATGGGAGAATTGCTAGCCGAAGAACGAGAGGCTCGCAAATCTAGGGAAGAATTATTAGTCCTAGAGCAAGCGGCTGGGCGTTCCCAATTTCTTGAGGCAGCTATGTATGATGATGACGAGGAGAGTATTTCTTTTAAGAATATTATTTCTCAACTCCCTCAGTCAGTTGATATCGGCCGGTTGAGATTCCATCTCAAACAACTGCTTTCACACCGAAGCTCCCACTCACTCTCGAACATGGGGGCGAGCATCTTGACACTTGTTCTGAAAAGGAATCAGGGCAATTCATAAAGTCTAGTGTTGAGAACCTTGTCCCAATCCAGAAGAGTCACATGGAACTTCGATCATATGTGTGATTCTCTTTTCCCTCTTGAGTGTTCAAAAGATCATTTTGAAACTTTCTCTGATCTTAGCGACGATTGTGCTTCCTATGGAAACATCGAGTATGTTGAGACATCACTCCCACAGTCTGATCCTCTTCTTGAGGAGTTCACCGATGAACTCACTCACATCAATCCACTTTCATCAGAAAGTGACGATGATCTCTTTGATTTCAAAGCCGATCTGGGAGAGACTGAAAGTCTTCTTGATAATGATCGTTCACTCACTTCTTATCCCAACAGTCCAATAGAGAATGTTGATCACTTTGTTCCCGAAACATTCAAAACTACTTTCACCAATCCTCTATTTGAATTCGACCCTGAATTCACTTTAATTTCTGAGAATCCACTCTTTGATACTCAGATTGAGGATAGTGATGAGTCTACAGTGGAACAAGAATTCACAGATTTACATCTTGTGATTGATTCTCTTCACGAGGAGTTCGCCGGTGAACTCACTCATATCATATCTCCGCCGGAGTATGATAATTTCTACTTTGATCTAGACACACCCATAATATGTCTTGATCAAGCGAGCTTAACTGATGAGATTCATGAAACTATGAATTATCCTATTGAGGATGAAGAGTTAGTCATGATTTTTATCATGATTTTCTTTCTTTTCTTCATATATTCGGTCACTTCTCCTGTTCTTCACTCCTTCGGGAATGAAGACATTATCTTTGATCCCGGCATTTCTATGTACCATTTGTGAGCCGGTGCGTCTATGTATATCTCATCGTTGTGGAACTTTCACGTACTTCAATGTTTATCCAAACATCTTGAATGAAAGTCCGATGGAGATTGTCTCTTCCACTTACTTCCCCATGAACAAATTAATTTGGGGTCGAGTCAAGCTAGCGACTTGGTAATCAAAAACAGTAGTTAAACATGGGTCTTCACCCGTGTGTACCACCCTAGTGTGGGGAAGATGCCCCACATGTTGTATATAGATCTAAAAAATGAATGAAAATTGTAAATATTAAAAAGAGAATAATTGTTGTGTTTCTACACTTAGCTAGTAATGTTATCTTTTTACGTTCTAAGTTTCGGCATAACAGCCGGTACTTTGAATATTGAGGACAATATTCATTTCTAAGTGTGGGGAAATTCGGCGAATTTAATCATAAATGTACCCTTTTAGTCCCTTTTTCCCCAAAATGGCAAAATTTTAAATTTTTTTTAGTGGAAGTACTATGTACTAAACACAACAAATGGTAATCAGTCCACCATGTCTAACCCACATAAGGATTGGCTAATCCAGGAGCAAACGACTCTTGGTAAAGATATCTCAAATCCGTTGACGGCTTGCAATTTGCCCAAAATTGTATGGTATTCAGCTCACCATATCCTTAAAAGTGAAGAGTTGGCTAGCCCGCAAGTTTATGGCTTGTGGTAAAGGCAGTGGAAAAACCATAATTGGTAATCAGCTCACCAAAGATATTTTATCTAAGAGTTGGCTAGTCCAGAAGCAAACGGCTTCTGGTAAAGACAAATGTTGGATCGATATACTTTAATCAAACTAACTTAACTAGCTTGTTAAGGTTTAATAACCTCGGATAAATCCTAAGTTATTAACAAAGAAACACTGAGCAATCTTTATTAAGTACGCGGAATTTACTTAACAAAGCTAAGAAGAAAAACTTTTATTAACAAACTCTAAATCTGCTTATTATGCAGATACTCTAATACAACTCTAAGATAATCGAACTTTTCTCTAAAACCTAATTCGTAAACTCTAAAACACTTTTTCTGAAATCGTATGTAATCGTACCTCTAATGCCAATCTAGGAGTCCTTTTATAGGCTCAAGGATATCCTAGTCGGTTTACAATTGATAACCTTGTACGACAAGTAATCTAAACATAGAATACAATTCTTTCCATAAACGAATATAACAGTTCTTTTGTTCTAGCAGTACTTTGACTTTATCTTGCAGTACTTTGACTTCGTCTTTAGCAGTACTTTGACTATTTGACTTCTTCTAGTACTTTGCGACTTACAGTACTTTCAAATCTTCATACTTTGATATCTTGACTTTCATATCCCAACAATCCTCCCTAACTTGAATTCTACTTGCTTGACTTCAAGTTCCTTTGTGAATATATCTCTAATGACTTCATCTTTAAAAACGGATTGTTTCATAGTCTTTAGATTGTATCATTGTAGCATCTGTTCTTGTCAAAGTATCTCTTAGAATTATTTTCTTTACAGCATCATCCAGTAAGCTCCATCTTTTCAGCAACACAGCAACATATGACAATTTGTACATTTAATTCAGTTTAAGTTGCATACTATTCTCACCACTTTCAAGTGAATCATTGAAAACTTAATGGATTTAGATCTCTTTACCAAAGCCATTATCTCTGGAGTAGCCAAATGTTTTGGTGTGTAAGACCATGGTACATTGATAACCATATGATTTTTAGCAAACCATCGCTATCAACGATTTGATGTGTCTTTACCAAAAGCTGTACCATACGGACTAGTTAGTTCTTATATCTAATGGTGAACTAATTACCAATAATGGTTTTTCCACAGCCTTTACCACAAGCCATTTTCTTGTGGGCTAGCCAACTCTTCACATTCTCTGATATGGTGAGTTGATTACCATACAACTTATTAGCAAGTTGTCAACTAAAAGCAGTTTGATATATCTTTACCAGAGCCGTTTGCTCATGGATTAGTCAATCCTTTTGTAACCATGGTGGATTGATAACCTATTGATGTTATCATCACAAAAACCATTTATCAAACCTTTATTTCAAAATATTTATTACTTAGCAAAAGGTTTCTTCTAAAATTCATTAAAACTGGTTGAGATCAGCAAACAGTAGTTTGATGAAAATCTTGTCACGATCGGCAGTACTTTGAATAAAAGTACTGATATATCAAAAAGTATTTATTCAAATAAAATTCATACCAGTTATAAATCATCTTCAGCAATGGTAGTCCAGTTTATAAACAAGTTGATAATCATGCAAGCAGTTTCATTATCCTCTTCTACTTCTAATCCATGCTCTAGCATTCTTCTCATGAGCTCAACTGTAAGAGGGTATCTTCTTTCTGCAAACATGTGTATCATTGTTCCATTCTCTAGCTCCAAAACATGAACTCCAGATTCTTCAAAGAATCTCCAACAAACTATTTCCCAGTTTTCTTGATTCATCCAGATTTCATCAGTGCTCTCTTCTTCAGTTTCCCACATAGTTATGAGATCACCATGTAAAACCAATCCAATCCCTTCAAATGGATGATCTTCAAAATAAGCCTTCACAACATGATATAAGTAGAATAGGTCTACTCTATCAATAACATGCAGCAAATCCCATATCCTTTTGAAAACTTTAAAACTTTCATCTTCCTTATGAAAAACCATGTAATCTCCATTCTTAGATTTCTCAACTTTGAAAACACTGATCTTTGATCTGTTCATCTTCATATCATCATCTTCCTTGGTATAATCAAAATCTACCACTCTGAGATAATTCTTCAATTCATCACTAGTCTCGGATCTTAATTCAACCTTTTCCTTCTTTGAAAGCTGAACATCTGTAACTTCAGTTTTCTCTTTCTCTTTAAGCTCTTCTTCCTTTCAAATTAGGTCAATAAGCTTCTTCTCTAAAGTCTTTAATATCGGCAACACTCTTCTTATAAGCTTACGTTTTGACATCATAGAGTCTTTTCATATCAATATAGTTTAACTTTTGTAAACCCTTATATCCTCTACCTTTCAAATAAGCCATCATAGCATTCCTATCCTTAGCTAAATTTGGTCTTCTTGGCATATATCTAACAGGTGTAGGAGATTGTAAAGGTTCAGCTGATTTCGACATCTAATTCTTCTTGAACTTTTATTTGTTTCTCTATCTTTAACTTCTTGAGCTTGTTGTTCTTCTCTATCTTTAGCATCCAACTCTTCTTGAACTTTTCTAGCGGTTTCATTCCTAGCCACTTCAATCGCTCTAAGTTCTGCCAAAGTAAGTTTCTTTTTCTTAGTTTCAACCAGAATACCTTTCCCTTTGTCTTTAGGATCAATGGCTGGTTGAGAAGCTCTTGGTTGTTCTTCTTCTTGTACATCTCTAATAGTAACCTCTCCTCTTGGTTGTGACAAATCTAATATTGTAGCAATTACTTCATCATCACTAGCAGAATGGATAGGTATGAATGTAGCTTCCTCCTCTTCTTCTATAACAGTTGTAGAAGGACCAGCTTCTTCTTCAAAATTCAATACCCTTGGAGTTATTACTTCTTGCCTAGATGTATCATGAAAATCAGTACTTTGATGATCGATACCTTGATCACCAGATTACTTTGAACTTGTACTTCTTCTTCTTCTTGTTCCTCAGAATCGAAATAATTCTGATTCTTTCTTCTTTTGTAACATCTTCTTTCAAATTTTCCTTTGCTAAATTCCTCCCAAGTTGACAGAAGATGACTTAGGAACCTTCTTTCGTTTTAATTCCTTTGAAGTTGTTTCACGACGTTTGTTTTCCTCCTTAACCCATAAGTTGAATCCTTGAATATAGGGTTTAATAAAATTCCTCAACCCGGATATACCTACGTCTCAACTTAAAATGCCTTAGCTTGACTCTCAACAGTCTTGTTCAATCTAACTAGCTCCCTTGTTAAAGCATAGTTATCCAAAGTTAATCCTTCACGAGGTATTGTATGATCGATCGCGTGAGGATGTGAATGTTCCTCAAAGCAGAGAGCGAAGCGTTGAGGAGATGGAGTAGGTGTTCTTTCAATCTCGCGCTTGAACCTCGGGGCTTGGAGAAGCGATTACCTGTAAAGATGCAGTTACCTTGAAGGCGTACTTGCGAGCGGCACTTTGGAGGACACTTTGTGAAGCGGTACCTTACCGCAGAATCAGCACCTTCACTTTCTTCATCCTCTCGGCATCAGCACGCCAGCTTGAACAACTTCCATCATAGTGGTAGTTAATGGAATATCTCCACCTCTGAACAAATCACTGCGCTTAGCCATGAATGTATAGATTTTGGCTTGTTGCACAATAACAGTGTAACAAAGCGGTAGGTTTTGGAATATCGACCAATTGCTTGTTTAAGAAAACACAGTACAAACCTTGGGTACATCAACCATTTTGACCCAGAAGATATATGTGATAGCATCCCATCCAAAATAAGCCTTGAAAAATTAAACATTATGCGTAGCTAAACCAACCCTTTGTAGATGCTATATTCGAACCAAAGCGCTCCCAAGAAGTGCTTTTAGAACTTATACAATGGAGCAAAACATGAATCAAAAACTTCCATTGAGGACAGAATAATGCCTTCTTGAATGTTTGTTGGTGAATGAGCCTTCATAGCCAAGATTCCTAAAAGTATCCCAAATCAGTTGCTTATCAAATCTAATAGCCCCATCGTCATCTCCAAATAATAAATCTTCTCGAATAGAGGCTACGTAATCTTGATAGTTAGTCCGGCTGTTGATCTAATATAGTATTCATCTTCCTCCATGTTATTTCTTGCATTAGCCCAAAATTCTTGAATCCATGGTTCAATAATATCCGACTCAACTAAAAGAGCATAACTAATAGGCGACCCAGTAAGATAATCAATGATATCAAAAAACGCCACATTCGCCTCAGTCTTGTCCAAATTAGCCACCATATTGTGCTTGGAAACGGTTAAACGATTCACCATTGTTGAAAAAGTGAGCACAATAAAGATCGAATCAAATAATAAAGAGTTGGTAATAGGGAGATAAGTATGGAAAAGATGTAGAGAATAATGTGAGAGGGAAAATCGGAAAGTAGTTATTTATAGGTAGGATTTGAAAAATCACTGCCCAAAATAAAATAACCGTTGGCTTTAATTACCCTTCAATATTACCGTTGGAGCGATACTTTATCACGACAAACAATACTTTCCACACAAGCGTACTTTCCCAAGCGATTACTTTCCCAAAGCGGTACTGGAAATCAGTACTTTGCCAAATACCTTCATAAAAACTAAGTATAAACTAACATCCTCCCTCAAGCAATACACAAGACTATTCCTAACACCTTATAGTCCTCCCCTTAAACATAGCTTAGTAGTTAATCATTGCAATGCTCACGACCAAGTGATTGAATCGTGATACATCAAAACCTTTTGTGAGTAAATCAGCTACATTGTCATCCGTGTGAACTTTAACCACATTAATAAGCCTATGCTCATAGCAATCTCGGATAAAGTGATGCCTAATCTGAATATGCTTTGTCTTGGAATGATAGACAAGATTCTTCACAATACAAATTGTACTCTCATTATCAATATTGATAGGAGTATTTTTGAAATTAAACCCATAGTCAAGAGTTGATTACGCATCCACAAAACTTGACCACAACAACTGCGGCAGCTACATATTCAGCTTCAATAGATGATGTTCTGCAATTGTGCCGCTTCTTGCATTGCCAGGAGACTAATATTCTTCCAAGATATTGGCATCCACCAGTTGTGGATCTTCTATCATAATTATCACCAGCATAGTCACTATCGGAAAAAGCTTCTAAGTGAAAAGGTGACTCTTTAGGATACCACAACCCCAACTTAGGTTGTTGTTTGAATATGAAAAATTCTCTTTCTGCATTCATGTGAGTGATCTTTGGTGAGACTTGATATCTTGCACATAGACAAACTGCAAACATGATATCGGGGCCTTGATGCGATAAGATACATAAGAGAGCCAATCATAGATCGTATAACTTGACTTCAACTTTTTGTCCATCTTCATCTTTTCCCAATGAATTGATAGATTTAATAGGTGTAGTAACAACCTTCATATCATCAAAATTAAACTTCTTAAGTATATGCGCAACATACTTGTCTTGACTAATGAAAATTCCTTCCTTGGTGCTTAACACGAAGTCCTAAAAGAATGTTAACTCTCCCATTGAACTCATTTGAAACTCCTTACGCATCATTTGCTCAAACTCCTTAACCATGGACTGTTTGGTAGCCCCAAAGATGATATCATCCATATAAACTTGAACTAACATGATATCCTTCTTGTCTCTCTTGATAAACAAAGTCTTGTCAATAGCTCCCCACCTGTATCCATGTTGTAATAAGAATGTAGAGAGCCTCTCATACCAAGCTCTAGGTGCACGATGAAGACCATAAAGAGCCTTAACCACTTTATAGACTTTGTTTGGATGCTTAGGATCTTCAAAACCCGGAGGTTGTTTCACATACACCTCTTACGTAATAGTACCATATAAGAATGCACTCTTGACATCCATCGATATACACGAAAACCCATGTATGAAGCAAAAGGAAGAAATATTCTAATTGCTTCAATCCTTGCTGAGGAGTAAATACCTCATCATAATCTACCCCTTCCTCCTGTCTATAACCCTAAGCAACTAACCTTGCCTTGTTTTTGATAACATTGCCTCTTTCATCCCTTTTAACTCTAAAACCCACACGGTTCCAATAACTCTCTTCCCATCCGGAAGATCACATAAAACCCAAACTTCTTGAAGTTTAAATTGAAGAAGTTCTTCTGCGTAGCTTCAACCCAGCTTTCTTTAGTCAAAGCTTGAGCAATATTCTTGGGTTCCTCTTGAGAGATGAAACAAGTAAATAAGCAAGTTTGATGGTCCTTATGATTCAGCCTGTTTGTTTATACACAAAGCTAAGTAAAGCATTGTGAGGTTTTGTGAAACCCTTAGCTTTATGTCTTGTCATAAGTCCAGAAGTAGAAGGACCAATGATTTGATCAGCTGGATGATTCTTATGAATTAAGTAAGATAGGAGGCGTGGGCTGCATATGTATCATCCAAGTTAGTATAATCGGCACCTTCATTGGAATCTGTGAAAATACCTTCATCTTCAAGCTCATCATCGGTGTCTTCTAACCCGGGCATGATAGAATCATCTAAATCATCTAAAATCTTGTCAGCTGGTGCGGCGGTACTTTGGTCGAAATCTTGTCCAAAGTACTTGTGAGAGTACTCTGAAGTCTTATTCTTCTTTGCTTCTTCATAAGCTCTCTTTTGTTCATCAGTGTAAGAATGTGCTAAAACATCTTGAAGAAGCATCTGATTAAGTTCCTCTTGAATAGATTGATCCTCTGCAGATAATGAGGATTGTGGTGCAACAGTACATTGTTTTGGAGAATCAGTACTTTGCTTAGGAACAGCAGTACTTTTAATTGGACTCACAGGATCTTTATCAGGAACATCATCAGGTCTAATAGGAACATCATGAACAACATAATGGATATCTTCTTCATTGTGCATAGGTTGATTTTCTTCTCTAACAGGAACATAATTCATTGAAGGAGATAAAATCTCAAGATCAAACATCCAATCAGGACCTTTTCCTTTCTCATTGTCTTGATCTTCTAAGAACTCAACATGAAGACAATCTTGAACCTTTTTAGTAACTCTGTTGTATACTCTAAAGCCTTCTTGTTAGTGCAATATCTCAATAAGTAACCTTCTTCAGACTTGCCATCAAACTTCCCCAAATTATCAATGGTATTCAAAATAGTAAGAGGGCATCCAAAAGGCTTCATAAAACGAATGTTGGGTTTATTGCCCATCAGCAATTCATAGGGTGTCTTCATCATGGTTTGGTGAGAGACCCTGTTGAGTACATAGCATCGCGATACTACACACGCCCAAAATTGAATAGGGATATTGGAATCTGCTAACATAGTCCTTGCAGCTTCAATCAAGGTCCTATTCTTCCTCTCTACAACACCATTTTCTTTGTGGTGTTCTAGCAATACTAAACTCCCTTTTTATGCCTTTATTTGCACAAAAGTCATCCATGGGTTTGTTCTTGAATTGATTCCATTGTCACATCTAATACCTCTAACCTTGAGTCTTAATTGGTTTTCAAGTGCTATAAATAGAGTTTGAATAGCATCAAAAGTATCATCTTTAAAACCCGAAAACCCAACTGAATCTACTACAATCATCGGTAACAACCGACATTACTTCTTCTTATTTAAACTTGCCACGAGAGCAGGTCAAATAAATCCATATGTAATAGCTCCAATGGTTCTCTAATATTTCTTTCCTCAAGCTTCTTACAGGAAGCTTTGTGTTGTTTACCCTTCTTGCATGCCAAACATGATTGATCATTCTTGTAAGTCTTTGAAGGTAAACCTCTAACTAAATTGCCTTTGACGGTTTGTTGATGTTCTTGAAATTAACATGGCCCAATCTTCTATGCCAGCGATGTGCCTCTTGAGATGTTGCTTTAGCCACCAAACATGTGGCTCTTCCATAAGAATGTAGACTCTTCATGTCTAAACTATACACATCATTTGTCCTTGGTACTCACGAGTACTACCAAGTCATCATCAAGGGTTTGAAGTCGAGAAGAAAGAATGAGACATTCAGTAGTCGATGAATAACACAAGATGCTTTTTATCACAAATTTGAGGCTGACAACAAGTTGAACTTGACTCCTTCACATATCGACATTCTCAAAATCAATTCTTCCGGCTTTAATTGTTCCTTTCCATAATTCTTCCTCCATTGGGATCATTCCCAAATGCAACTCTTCCTCCACTAATATTCCTAAAATCAGACGGGGATCTCTTTATCGCTGTCATACTTCGAAACAACCACTATCCACAATAAGATGATCTTTAAGCTCCTCTTCTGGATTGCCCTGCACACAAAGAAAAGAGTTAGAAACTCTTAGGAACCCAAGCCATCAGCGACTTGTGTTCCCCTTATGGAGTTACAAACTCAAATTCCTTGAGTATGTAATTCCCACTATCTTTCAAATGATGATCCAAAATTATCTTTTGTGTTTTAGCATGTGGATTTTCAAAATTTCACGGTTTTCAACATAAATCTCTTTCACGGTTTATTAGCATTTTCTTGTGTCACACAAACATCGATTCACTTTTTGTTGAGCGTCGCGTGTGTCACACGGTACTTCCCTTTTTACCCATTCAGGTTTTAACAGTTGGTTCATGATCTAGATCCCCTATATGAATTATGATACATTCTAGGTTGATAATAAGATCTCCTAGAATACCTATTCAAGCAATGTTATCGATTACCTTGTCTCTGGCGGTACTTTGGAAAGTACTATGAGATCTTGAAGTTCTTCTCGATGTGGGTATCTATGATGCGGTGTGAAGTTTCTGTGATTAACCCTATTTGAATTAGTCCACACTGATTTGTGCTCTCTAGGTTTCTGATTTGTAGACTTATTCCTTGGAAACTTGCTTAGGTATTATGAGTGTTTGTCACAATCTTTGATTAAGTGAGTAGGACTATAACACACAAAACACAGGTTTTGACCCATATGTCCAAAGTGATTTCTTCTATGTCTATGCCCAAAATTACTTTGCCTTTTGATGGTGATAAAATCTGTTTTGACCAAAATTATCCCAAAAGGTTTAGCGATCTTGTTTTGAAAAGATTTTTGCGAAGATGCTTGCTTGTTGAAAGATACTTGCTTGTTGAGCGGTACTTTGGTTTAAAGGTTCTGTTTGATTATTTTCAGCAGTTTCTTTGGGTTTCTCAGACCTAGATTTAGCAACAAGCTTCTTCCTAAACTCTAGACTGTCTACACCATAACGAGAAACATCAGGCCTAGAGGGTTGATGATTAATAGGATGGGGAACGGCATGATAACCATTGTCTTTCTTATATTCAGGAGGTGGTTCACTAGCGAGCCCTCATTACTAGATGTATCTACATAATTAATGAGTTCTTCATCACTAGTAGTTATGTCCTCAAAACACCATCATCATCGATCATTAGTTTGGTTTTCATCTATGTTACTAAAATCCATTCCAAATCCTAAGCTTTGTTCTAATATAAGCCGCTTCTCGTTTTCAACATAAGCAACATGGGACAATCCATACTCTCCCCAAGCAGCAAACTTAGCTAACAACTCATCTCTTTCCTTAGTTAGTGTCTCAATTTACAGAATTTTACGGTTTAGTTTCCATTCACTAAGTTTTAGCGGTAATCCTTTGTTCATACTTTTTATTAAAGCCATTTTATTATTTTCATGTGTTATGATTTTAGCTTCCATAGACTCTAAAGTAATTTGATAACCTGCTACTTGAGACCTAGCCTAATACAATTATCTCTTTCAATCACATAAGCGTTAAGTAATTTTTGATAAAACTCATAACGGTTTGAGCATACCTCGAGAGATAGGAGGCTGAGTTGGTGAAGTAGCTACCATAGCAGAAAAGAACAGGATCATCTTCACTTTCTTTGCTCCAATCAAATCTTCCAAAGCCATCACCCGATTCCAAAGCGGCATGTTGATTCTTCATAAAGCGGTGCTCGGTCAATGCTTCCACTTGTGTCTTCAACGCATCTTCCACTTTGCTACCATCTGATGAAGTCAGCGGTTCATCATCAAATTCTTCACTCCGTCAACCCGATAACTTCTCTTGAGCAACCAAAGCCTTTGTTTGATTATTGGTATTTCTTTGAGCTCAAGTTTAGGCTTCTCGGATGTTACATTTGCTTGATACTTAGCAAACACGCACTCCCACTTGCAAAGTGACGGTCTTTTGACAATTGAAACACTCAATTTTAGATTTGTCAAAAGTTATTCCTTGTTTTGGTTTGAAATCAATACTTTTGCATGTCTTCTTCATGTACTTTTTGATTCTTGCGATTGATCAAAGCAACTTGCCACGATATCAATTTCTTCAAGTGCATCTTCTTCAATCTGTGCTAGATCCTCTTCATAAGTGACAGGTAAGCTTGCTTGTTGTGCAAAGAAGGAGCACACAACTTCATCTGAGTTCAAAGTGGTAGATGGTAGGGTCTGCTGAGCATATGATGGGGATTGTAGCAGCATACTTTGAGAACAGATACTTTGAGGAGCGTACTTTTGGAAGTCTTGTTCTTCTTTCGAGATGATAGAAAAGCAATCTTGTGAGATTTGGAATTGGGTTGACCACTCATCTCATGTTCATACACCGTCAGTTGATGATAAAGATCATCAAAGTCCATAACATCCAATCCTTGTTGTCCTCTTATCATAGTAGCAATCACATGCCATGTGGATGGCAAACTCCTTAGAAACTTTAAATTAGCATCCTCAGCGATATACGCCTTGTATAACTCCAACATGTTGAGGAGATTACGAAACCTATCATATGCGACATCAAGACTCTCTCTTTCTCCAATGTGAAAGTTTCAAGCGTTGTTTGACAAGTTTCGTGCATCTTTTAGAGGCTTCATTCCCTCAAATCACGGTCTTGAGAGCGACCAGGCTGCTTAGCATCTTTAGCATCATGAAACTTGAAGATGACCATCACGGAATGGCGGACAAGAGAATGTTTAGAGCCTTCTCTTGATTCCTTATGGTTCTTCTTTGGTAAGGCGCCTTTGGTGCTATAGGTTGTCGAGGAACATGAGCGGTTCTTGAACAACTTCATTCCCATTCACAATTACATTCCACAGAGCATGGTGCGTAATGGCAATATCTTGCCTCATCTTCATGCACCGAGAGATCATATTCTCCCTTCTTGATAATTGGAATTACGAGGTGAGGTGATTGAGGGTGGTGGAGCGACTTCGGTCGACATCTTGAATATTGTTGAAGTAGAGTTTCTTCCTAGTCAGAGTTTCCACACAAGCTCTAATACCACTTGTTGGATCGATATACTTTAATCAAACTAACTTAACTAGCTTGTTAAGGTTTAATAACCTCGGATAAATCCTAAGTTATTAACAAAGAAACAATGAGCAATCTTTATTAAGTACGCGGAATTTACTTAACAAAGCTAAGAAGAAAAACTTTTATTAACAAACTCTAAATCGCTTATTATGCGAGATACTCTATCAACTCTAAGATAATCGAACTTTTCTCTAAAACCTAATTAAGTAAACTCTAAAACACTTTTTTAAATCGTATGTAATCGTATCTCTAATGCCAATCTAGGAGTCCTTTTATAGGCTCAAGGATATCCTAGTCGGTTTACAATTGATAACCTTGTGCGACAAGTAATCTAAACATAGAATACAATTCTTTCCATAGCGAATATATGATTCTTTTGTTCTAGCAGTACTTTGACTTTATCTTGCAGTACTTTGACTTTATCTTTAGCAGTAATTTGACTATTTGACTTCTTCCATTGCAGCTTACAGTACTTTCAAATCTTCAGTACTTTGATATCTTCAGCACTTTCATATCCCAACAACAAATCAAATCCGTTGAAAGCTGATGGTTTGCTCAAAATCATTTGGTTATCGGTGTACCAAGGTTCTTACTTGAGCTGAAACATTTGGCTACTCCAGAAGTAATGGCTTTTGGTAAAGAGATGAAATCCATTAATTTTTCTCAAAACATTGCTAGGGACTAGCAATATCTTAGTGTGGGGATTGATGAGTGTCTAAATACTCATCATTTTTGTACCAATTTGCAAAAACATCGAAAACACACAGAAATGCATCAAAATGATAAAAATATCACAAATAAGTGTTTTATGTGTTTTAAATGCAAAAATATCAAAATATCGGTGAAAAGCGTATCAAGTTTGCATCATTGGATTTTTAGTCCCCAAGTTTCAAAAGTTGTCAAAACCGGTCCACTGTAAAATCAAAATAAAGGAAAATATCATTTTAAGTCCCTAGGGATTCTTGAGTTGTCAAAATTGGTCCTTGAGATTTAAATTTGCAAAATTACAACTTAGGTCCCTAAACTTTCAAAAATGTCAAGTTTGGTCCCTAGAAGTTTGAAAATGTCAAAAATAGTCCTTGTACTATTGAAACTTGTCAGTTTTGGTCCTTGTGACAACTTTGATAAATTGGCAGAAATGGTCCTTCAAGATTTCAGAAATTGCAAACAAGTCCTTATCATTAATATAAACCAAGCCTTGTCAAAATTCATTGTGACCCCTGCCATATCAATTGTGACCCCTGTCATTACCCCTTTTTGGACCCTTGGTCAACCCGCGGTCAAACCCAAACACCTTTTCGCAGCCCTTTATCTCCTTCCCCACCAAGTTGCTGCGCCCCTCGGTCACCTCGGACCTTTCCCTCCCCTCATCATCATATCCACCAACTTTTCACACCACAATTAATGCCACCCCCTAGTTGCAAATTGAGCTCCTTTGCTCAAAACAACTTTTCCCGCCAAAATGATCCAATGGCCAAAATGATTTCTAGACATCCAATGGTTGAGATTAAAGGCTGGGATACACTCCGAGAGGTGAGAGAAAGCATATGGGTGTATAAAAGAGGAAGAAGAAGCAAGAAACAAAGTAGTAGTTAGTTTTAATTTTCCCTGTATGTCGTTTTTTTATTAAGTTATCACAGTTAATATTTTAAAATGTAATTTTAAGTTTAATGTATTAAACATAAGTCACTTAGTCATTGTAACTCATTTCAAGTATCAATTTAAAGTTTCACTTAAGTTTCATATTTTCATGATCACTGTTGCAAAATCCAGTTTCAAAGTCTTATATCCAAACCTTTGACAGCTTATTTTTAAGTTCCAATAAGTTTACTTAAGCTTATTATAGCTTTTGATAAGCTTGGAATTGATTTCAAGCAATTTTCATTTTTGGTCAACAAAAGTCAACTGTGAAGAGATATTGGTTTAAGCATGTTTGGAAATGGAATAGGGTTGATACAGAGTTGATATGGATTGGTTTGGTATAGTTTAGTATAGTTTGGGGTTGGTTTAAGCTGCAAAATAAGCTGGGACACCTGTGAGTTTTATCTTCTTTTCATTTCTAATACAGTTTACACATTGTGTTTGTATTGGAACCTGTGGTCATTAAATAGTTTAGACATGTTTAATTAGTGGTAATTAGGATGTTAGATTTAGTTTAAGTGGTGGAATGAGTTAAATCAGTAACTGGCTTAGTTTAAATTTTCAAAATAGTTTCTATAGCAGTGTTTGGATCAGTAGGTTTAATGGAGATTGAGCTTTGGATTATGCTTAAAATCTGTCTACTAAGTCTCCATTAGGTCCATTAGAATCAAATTTGTCATCAAATTGCATCTGCATAACATCAAAAGTCAAAATCACTTTTAAAATGTCTTAATCTCATGTCTGTTGAGATTTTGTGAAATCAAAAACTTGTTCAGTGTTTAGAATACATAGATATAGCTTGCATTAGGTTTCATTCATCTTAATACATCACATTCAGTTGGCAAATTAAGATCAAAGTTCAATATAGTCAAACTTCTTCATATCTGTTTCAAAAGTCAAAAACATGAAAAAGTCAGTTTGAGCCTAGCTAGGGTGATTTTCATGGACTCATTTTAGTTCAATTCAAGTGAAACTTTTGTTTTAAAACTTTAAGCTGTCTAGATTCTTATTATGATTTTAGTAGATTTTTAGTAATTTTTTAAAAGCTTCAAAATAGCTTATCAAAAAAGGCTTGTTTGCCCTGTGCACTGACTCAGTTAATACTGAGTCTGCACAGGGTCTTGCAGAGCTTGGCAAAAGCTCATAAGAGCTTGCCCAAGGCTCATCTTTGGTTTACAACTAGCCAACCAGGTCAACTTCAAGTTCCAACTTCGTTTTCAACTTCCCTTATTGGGTGGTTTATTTTTAAACCCAAAGTAGACATCAAATCTGTTTTGGTACTTAAGTGTTCAAATCATCAAATATGTGTAATTGGTACTCGAGGAGGTTAAAGCTTGTTGTAATAAGTTGTTTTAGAGTACTTTTAGCATAATATAGTTCACGTGAAGTTTGGTGCCCAGGTTTGGTACCTTGTGCTTATTTCAAGTGCTTATTACATAAGCACTTGCATTCTGATTTCATTTTCTACACACAAGACAATGTTTTTATATTTTTCCTAGAATTAGAATATTATTTTAGAGTTTTCTTGAATTTTTCATATTTTTCAAGCCTTTGTTTACTATTTTCCTTAATTAAAACAGTTTTTAAGTCATTTTAATTAGCTTTTAATACAATTAATTCATAAAAGTTTCAAAAAAATAAGTTTTTATTTTTCCTAGGTTAAGATAAATATAAAAAGTCAAAAAAATATTTTTCCAGATTTTTCATAGTTTAATTTGTAATTCTTTTTAGTTATTTTAGATTTTTCCAAGTCATAATTTCATTTTTCTAGCTTTATTTCATATTTTCTTGTATTTTAGGGTTATTATTAAATAGTTAAAAAAATAGTTTTAATTAATAATAATTAAATAAATAGTTATAAAAATAATTTTCTTTTCCTAAAAATTTTTCTCTTATCATTAGGTTTGTAAGCGTCATTTTATATTTTAGGATTAATATTGTTCTAGTTACACATTTTCTTTTTATGCGTCGCATAGTTTTTAATTTAAGTTTTATAATAGAAAAATCAAAAACATTAGATTTTACAAATAGTGATAGCGTTTATTTAATATAGTTTATCTTTTAATTTTTTTAATTTCCATTTAAGCCCATGAATTTATATACTTTTTCTTTTAGTATAATCAATCAAAACTCTTTTCCGTTCAAATCTTCTCGATCACTATACGTTTGACTATTCTCGCACGGCTGGTTTGGGACATAACGACACGGGGAAACACTATATTCTCACTGACTTCATTGCATCTGTTTCCAGGCTTGTTTTAAGTTTGTTACAGTTAGCCATTCACAAGTGGCTAGCTTGCGTGATAAAACTTGACGGTTTGGGAGGCGAAATCAAATTTGGCGGCGACTGCGATTGTGCTTGCATTGCTAATTATCTTACGTTTAGCAGATTAGTGATTTGGATATTCAATCCTTGTTTATACCATCTATATGTTTATATTTTCTCATAAAAATCCAAAAATCCAAAAACATCTTCTTTCTTATTTTTTCAAAATGTTTATCCAAAAATCCAAAAATATTCATCTTTACCCTCTTACCCTTTTTGATTCTTTATCCCTTTACCCTCTATCCATTTGATTCTAACTTCTTCTATTCTCATGGAATCTCTCGACTCTGACAATTCGGGGCGAAGTGGAAAAACTTCAGACTTTATCACAAATGTCAAGAATTCGTGTTGTTCGTGATGATCCATTGATTCTGTTTTAAGTTTGTTACGGTTAGCCATTCACAAGTGGCTAGCTTGCGTGATAAAACTTGACGGTTTGGGAGCGAATCACCTACATTATCTCCCCTCGATGTTTTCAATGAGTCAGAATCATACACCACGTATGTTGATGAGGAATTGAAGACAACGAAACTATGTATAAGGAGACAGCGAAACCATGTATGTCTAATTGATCGAACAAGTGTGAAGTACCAAAAATATTTCGAGAGATTCAACTGTTGATAAAACTTCTCTGTTCATAATGTTGATCATCAGCTGTGTCATTGTTGTTGGAAACATTTTGATCTTCTATCATCAATGATTCGACAGGAGGTGCATCTACATCAATGGTAGTAGTTGTAGTTTCAGAGTGTATCCGAAATTAGAATATGATCAGGTTGTGCAGCGGAAACATTCGATACATCTGAAGCACGACTTTAGAAAGACTCTTTAACCCGATTGGAGCAAACAAAGTTTCCAATTCATGACGATTAAGTACAATGTTGAGTGCGGTGATGGATCATGATATTTTTGGCCGGTGAAAGCGGGTCTTACCTGTTTTTCGTGAAGCCATTGTTGTTGTACCGCATAAAAAGAACAAGGGGCAAGAGAAGCATGGATCCCCAAGTGTAGCGGGTGGTTACATTAGAAGATAAAGATGTAGGTCAATTATATTCTTGACACCAACATGCTATTTTGATGATTTCCTTTCCCCTTCAGGGATGGTGGTTGTTGTGGGGATCACAATTATTTTAGTGCAACTACTTAGTATCTTGCCTGTAGGAATCCACCTAAGACCAACAGTTTTGAAAACTCTACCCGTTGGTATCCATCTAAGGTTAGATCTAGGGGATGTTGAAACTTCTTTTGGGAAGAGTCTGCGTCCTATATTGATCCACCTATTAGGTTTTTGAAAGTTTATGTTTAGATCAACGGGTTTATTTCTAATTGTGTGTTGATTAAACTTAGGTTTTGGTTTGCTACTACAAGCGGTGTTATGCAACACAATAGAAGGCATCACACTAGGTCGTGAACCTAAGATTCCATCCTTTTGGAGTAGTGCCCTTTTCCTAGCCTTTTCTAGATCATAGTTCTTGTATGCGTCATTTGAATCATATGAATTTTTAAGTTTAATGCTCGGTTTAGACACAAAGTGTTCGAATAATCCTAGATTGCCGGAGCAACCACTTGTATTGGTATAAAGAAACATGTTTAACAGAAACCAGTTTAATAGAAACAGAAGCATTATTCTTAGGCCTGGAATGTGGAGTGACCGGTTTTGACAAATGATAATTCTCAACAACTTGGGAGGGAAACCGTGGTTTTGAAGATTTTGATCGTTCAGATTTAAAGGAGTTGGTTGTCTAACTACTGATTGATTTCTGATTGGTTGAAGAGACGATTTCCCCAAGATTGTTGGTTTTGTAAACTTAGTATCCACACTCTTGCCAGTTAATCTTCTCAGTTGTTTAACAATCTTTATGTGTTTTTTAAACAAAGGTCTTTAATCTTTCTTAAATCCAACGGTTTAAACGTGAGATTGAGGGATTTTTAGGTTCTACGCATAAGCGTATGAACAAGTAATTGAGTTTGAGTGTTTTTGGTTATAAAGATTGTTGTGTGATGTTGTTTACTTGATGAATTGATCATATCCATGTTTAGAATCAACCCAGAAACACTAATTTATTGATAATTAGGAATTAGGGTTTGCGTTCTTATAATTGGGTGTTTTTGATTCGTTGCGAATTTAATGTTAAAACTTGGTCATATCAACTCACTTGACTTCTTAGAACTACCAGAACTAATCTTGTGCATTTTCCATGGCTAAAATGGTTATGCGTAATTGTTGAACTTTAGGGTTTAGACTTACGCGTAAACTTTTCTTACGCATAAATGTTTAAATGTGTATTAATGATATGATCTGAAAATGACTGAATGTATGTATTAATATTGGTGTTGTGATGAACATATTTCAGGTTTATTACACGTGAAATTTAGAATCAAGGTTTTTTGACATCTACGCATAAGGATCACCTTACGCGTAGCATGTTATGCGTAAGAGTAATCTTACGCGTAACTTTTACGCGTAAGGTTCTACAAAAGGGACTACGCGTATCCTATGAAGGATATGCGTAAACAGTGACCTCTACGCATAAGGTTGACTCTTACGAGTGAGCCTTACGCGTAAGGTTCAATATACGCTTACGCGTAAGCTCTACGCATAAGGCACTCTTTTCTTACACGTAATATTTCTTATGCGTAATATTTCTTACGCATAAGTCAAGAACCTATTCATAAGCTTACGTTTACGTGTATATCCATTCATGTTTACGCATAAGCTTGCAAAACCTACGCATAAGCCTTGTTTAACCTTCATTATGAATTTTTACGCATGCAAACTTGTAAATGTGTAAATCATAACGCCACGAAACCAATAATGTCACTAATAACCATAAATGTTTAATAAGTTGTGAAAAATCAAATGAAAACATAACTTTAAAATTTAAAGTTAATCAACTCACAAAAATTCTCACGACATCATTGGACTATTTGACAAACAAGTGACATTGGACTCGTAACAATCATTGACATATCACGTTCAATAATTAGACAATAAGCCAACTGTTTGACTAACATAATGTCTTTCGATATGTTGGTTCTTTTGGCTAAATATCTTTCAGATCACGACATGGACGCTCAAAACATGGAAGCACAAAATGTTCTCACAGTTGCTGAAATTTTCCCTAATGGCTATCCAACGAAGATTGGAAAGAACAACCTTCGCGTTGATTTTGACACCCTCACATGCTCTGAGTCTTCATGCTTAATTTCCGTGGATATTCTAAAGACGCATCCGTATCAGAACATGCTCACTAATTCTGCTACTGTGCCTGCGGTCTATATTCACCAGTTCTGGAATACCATGCAAAAGATCAAAGGACAGAATGCTGTGACGGTGAAGCTAAATGACAAACAAGTCACTATCACACCTACAGATTTAAGGGCTATTCTTCTCATCCCTGACATCGAATCATCCGAATACCACGCTGCACCAACTGAAGAGACTGTTCTGCAATTTATGTTAGACATTGTTATGATGAAGCATCAGGAGTGATCACAAAGCATTCATACGTGGATCTGAAGAATATTCCTCAGCCATGGAGAACACTCTACATCATCATCACCAAATATGTCTCTGGACGTGACAGTGGCTATGAGCATCCCAAGCTCATGGAACTGCAGATATTTTGGGCATTGGTCAACATGAAACACATCGAGGTTGAAGCTCTGATCTGGGATGATATGATGTCTTTCCTCAAGAAGAGAGGCTCCAAGATTCCCTACATCAGATATACCAAATTGTTGATCTAAAGAGCTCTTGGGTTAAATCCTGATATCCCAAGGAGACTCGATGACCCAAACAATCACTCCATGTTGTATGAGCCTACTCTCACTGTTAGATTCAAGGAATCAACAACTAAGAAGCAGGGTGCAGTTTTGCCAGACCACCTCCTTACCGATGATGTCAAACAGCTATATTCATACAAAAGGTACTTAGTTGCGGTGGATGACAACAAGGTTGGATTTCTCGATGAAAAGTCCGCTGGTACACCTTCTAGGCAAACCAGAAGAGGGAGTGCAGGAAGTGTCACTAGCACAGAGAGTCAAAGGAAGTTCCCAAAGAGGAAACCTAGACGCAAGAGGAAAGTTCCTTCTAAGGAAGCTGTTCCTATCCCCAAGTCTGAACCTCAAAGACAGCTCGTGGATGAAAGCTCTGAAGAAACACAATCAGATGAAGAGGTTACCTACTCTGAAACTACAACAGATGTTACTCCAACAGTAGCCAAACCTCCCAGTCCAAAAGCTGACCCAGGCAAAGGGAAGACTCCAGTACTTGAACAGGAAGAAGAAGAAAGCTCAGAGGAAGAGCAGCTGGATACCACATACAGGAAAAAGTTCAAATTCATCATACTCCAACACGTGGCTAAAGAGTTTGAAAAGGATCAAATGCGTGGCCCCGGAGGGTCAAGTGGTGATGTCCAATCCATACCAACTCCTGATGCGGTTAATCAACCCGATAAGGGAGTTGGTGCCACCACTCTTGTGCAACAACAACAGCCCGTGGAAGATACTATGGATTTTGACTTTGAGGAACCGAAAAAGGAAAAGCCTGACCAAGAAAAGGCTGATGAAGAGGCTGCAGCTCAAGCCAAAGCAGAGGAAGAGGCCCGGATTCAGGCAGAAGCAAAGGCTAAATCTGGCCAAGATGATGAACTAGAATATGATGACTTTCTTCTCGACAGTCCAACTCGTTCCAAGGAGAAAACTTCTGAACCTTCTAAGGACCCTGAATCTCCTCATGTATCTTCATCATCAGATTCTTCCTCTTACTCTTCACCACCACCATCCAAAAGATCAACCAGATCCACATCAAAGTCTGTAAAGAAGCCAACGGACTCTTGGATATCTCGTGCAAAGACAAGGATTGTTAAAGCAGTAAAGCAGGTCAGAAAGAAAGAAGTGACCAACAAAAAGTTAGATATACTCGCTGACAATATCAAACATCTTCACAACGAGATTGACAAGATGACAGCTGAAAGGGAGTACGTACGGAAAATGATGGAAAAAGACGTTCAATGGTAAATGAACGAAATGATTAGGAACTATACTCATAAGTTCCTACTCGACATTGTTTCGGGTGTGACTAAGGAGATGTTCAGCAGACAGCTATATCCTAATCTCATGCAAATCGCGAAGCAAACGATCAGATCAACACCTTTAACTGTAACCATCAATCCTACAGATCATGTCGTTTTCTCCGATGTTGAGTTGATTGCCAGGCTGGTGATGCAAATGGCCAAACGATCTGGAACATTTAATTCTGAAGAAAGTAAATTATTTGATGCATTATTGGATTATCAACTCAAGACTGCATGCAGAGTTGAGGCTTCAAGGCCAAAACGTCCAAGAGACGATGAAGACAAAGACAAAGATAAGGACCAAGAGCCGAAGTGCCCTAGGCAGTCTGGTGAATCATCTTCAAGGCCACAACCTACCCAAAAGACAACCTCTCCACAAAGATCTCCTCCACGTTCTTCTGCTGACAAACCTCAGGACTCTGAGTTGCCACCTTCAACAGAAAAAGCAGCTGATCACTTTGAGTACACGGGTGGTAACGATAAGGAAGTCCCTGAGCCCCAAAAACAACCCCCCTCTCCAGCTTCAACAAAGAAACCAACATCTTCCTCCCAAACCAAGAAGAAGAAGAAGGCACCAAAAGCCGATGTCGTCTCATGGTTAGATGAAGATGACACAGAGTTTGATTGGTTTTCTACTCTTGTTGATGCTACTCTCGCCATCACGGATGACCAAGACATGGTTGAAGGTCGTACATTGGAGCACGCCAAACTGCTTCAAGAAAAGTTTCAAGTGAAGAAGATGTCAAAGTCTGAGCTAAGACGCATCAAGAATGAAGCCTTCCAATTGCTCAAAGACAGCTAAGAAAGTGCTATCGAAGTTGAATACCATCTGGAGAATATAGCATGAGCCATGTCCAACAACATTGACTGGCTCAACCCTGAAGCTAACATCGACTTCACTCGACAAGAAAAGGCTCCATATTACACCGACTGGTCTAAACCACTACCAACCATTGGCCAACCTGATCAACCCAAGATTCCATTCAGATACTTCTTCAACAAAGATTTGGAATCTCTTCTACACGGATGGTTCTAGGAAATATGCTACCTCACTCACACTTCCATTCCCGGCAGCCATATACTCCAATTGCATAGCCATCGAAGAAAAAGTTGAGCACATGTTCTCTAACAGTGTGGCTGCATATGACATCGATGCAATGTACGAGATTCACCACTGGCCTGAACGCCGTCGAATCTACTACAAGAGCTGACAGGTACGCAAGTCCGAACATGAAGTGTTTAGTGAGAAACCAATTGTTGCGGTCAAACATGTAGCTCTTTCATCGAAATGGGACTACACCTTCCTCAGCAACATTGTTGTCAAAAGGCAAGACGAAAGAGACTATGCTTTCTGTGAAGCAGACTTTCAGAATTTGTCTCTCAACGACATTGAGGATCTGTACCTAGCCAAAGTACAGGGACGCATGAGACAATTCTCGACAGAGATTCAACTTGAATACATCAAGTCCCTGCTCATCTTCATCAGAAGCATAGTCATACAGGAACGTGTAGAAGACTTGCAATTGGTACGTTGAATCTTATCAGACCCGCGTCAACTTCACAAGACCACAGCTGTAACTTCCTGACATTAATCATCTTTCCCAATACACGCTCATTAGCAAACCATTTGGTGTAGTTTACCGCAGTGAACTGCATCAAAACTGCTTAATGAAGTGTAGAGATCTTCAGAAGTTTGGGGATCACACTTTGAAGAAGGTTAGGGATGGATTGGCTTATCGGTTGAAGGCTATTCAAGAAGGCATTGGGTTTTCACAAAGAAGAAATGAACACCTACACACGTAAAGTTTCAAACTTTTTGCCAAAAACAGATACTTTAACACCTAAAAATGTTGAAAGTACAAGAATCTTGGATTGAAAAGTGTAAAAAATGAGTTTTTAAGCGTATGAAAAGTGAAAAAACGTGAGACCTTACGAGTAGAACAAAAAACAAACCGTTTCACCAAACTAGATGGCGAATGATACCACTGTTAGGTTCCTATATTAGTAACACAAGCATCAATATAAGAAACAAGAGAAAGAATGGATCGGATGAACACAATATACACTTATGCGTAAGATATGAAGAAAGGTTTATGCTTAGGATAAATGTAAGAGTGAATAACCAACCCTCAAGTGAGGGTATTAAAAGACTATTTATAGGAGAGGGAGCTAGGGCAACACTCCTAGTCCCTTCCTTTCCTTATTGGACTTGGGCCAAGGCTTATGGGCTTTCTACATAAGCCTTGGCATAATTACTAACATAAAAGCCATATTAAGCTAACTATTACATATGAATCACGAACACTTAAAATAAGGTTTAGGAGTGATTCCAACAGAATTAAATGTTTGCCTGACTTTTTGGTGAACAATGTCGGATCAACTGCTCCTTTGCTAAATCCAGTAGATAGAAGAAACTTTGATAGCGTATCATACCATGCCCTTGGAGCTTGCTTCAATCCGTAAAGAGCATTCTTCAAATGATAGACGTGAGTAGGATGCTCTGGATTCACAAAGCCTTCAGGTTGGCTGACGTATACGACTTCTTTAAGATCTCCATTAAGAAATGCCGTCTTTACATCCATCTGATATACTACCATGTTCTTGCTTGCAGCATTAGCCAAGAAGATTCTGATTGCCTCAATACGTGCAACAGGAGCAAATGATTCTTCAAAGTCTAAACCCTCTTCTTGACGGTATCCTTTTGCAACTAACCGAGCCTTGTTCTTAATCACATCACCGTGCTCATCAAGTTTTACTTTGAAGATCCACTTCAGAGCAATGATCATAGCACAGTCTGGGGCAGGTACTAATTCCCATACATCTAAGCGATCGAACTCATGTATTTCTTCCTGCATGGCATCGAACCAGCTGTCTTCAGTCATAGCTGCTTTAACATCTTTTGGTTCTACCTTAGATAGTACTGAATTGAAGAAGCACCATAAAGCATCAGTTGCAAGTTATCGAGTGGATACTGGACGAGAAAGGTTTCCAATGATGTTGTCCAATGGATGATCATGTGTCCATTTTCTAAGGTGTTCGTGTGGTTGTTGCTGAAGAACTGAAGTAGCATAGTCGTTTTCTCCTGATGAAGATGGTTCTGTTGATGATTCAGGAGCAAATATATTTTCAAATGGTTCATCTTCTGGAGGAGCAAAAAGATTCTCATTATCTGTAGCTGCAGCAACATTTCCATTGTGTACACTTGATGATTGAGGAATTGATGATGAGACTGAGTGATCAGCAGTAGGCGCTTCTTGACTTAATGACATAGAAACCGAAGGGTTATCTATGTTGACAGGGATAGGAACAGCCTCTGTTGATGGAATTAACAGCTCATTTGCATTTGGCTCATAGTGTTCATCAAACATATGATCAAACAGTTTCTTTAATTCATCTTCTGAAGGTGGTACATATGGTGTTGCTGGTGATGAATTATGCACAAGTGAAGAACTAATGGGATTATTTTGATTTGTGGGTCCATAACTGGATTGTCCTGAAGCCATTTGACCGGTCAGCTCATTGAACGTAACGTGAATTGTTTCCGTGATGTTTCGAGTTCTCTTGTTGTAGATTCGGTATCCTTTCCTGTTTGGTGTATATCCTACAAATACTCCAATGTCCGCTTTTGCTTTTAGTTTCCCTAAATCTTGACCGTCATTAGTTGGGTAACATAAAGCACCAAACATACGAAGGAATGATAGATCAGGTTTTCGATTGTGGACAAGTTCATATGGAGTCTTTCCATGAGTTGTGTGAATTAGGGATTGATTTTGAGTGTAGCATGCAGTGGCAATAGCTTCAGCCCATAGAAACATTGGAACCTTTGAGTAAATCAACATTGTTCTTGCGGCTTCCACAAGAGTTCGATTTCGTCTTTCAACTACACCGTTCTGTTGAGGAGTTCGTTGAACACTTCTTTGAGGACTGATTCCAAAACTTTCATAAAATTCATTGAGTTCTTTATTAACAAACTCAGTTCCATTGTCAGTTCGAACAATTCTGACTATTTTGTTTAGTCGTACCTGCATCTGTTTAATAAGTTTAATGATTACATTTGGAGTTTCATCCTTTGTCCTAAAAAACTTAACCCAAGTGAATCGGGAGTACTCATCTACCACAACTAACACATATCTCTTCCCACTAATAGTTTGCACTCTCATGGGTCCACATAAATCCATGTGAATGGTATGTAGAACTTCCATAACCGAATTTGCAGGTTTAGGTTTATGGGCATATTTCTTGCTTTTTCCCAATTGACATGCTAAACAGAGATGATCTTTTTCATACTTAAGTCTAGGTAGTCCTCTTACTAAGTCCTTTCTGGAAAGATTGTTTATGGTACCAAAGTTCAAGTGATTGAGACGACGGTGCCATAGCCATGACTTAGTTTTAGAAGCCTTTGACAACAAGCAGATGGGTGAAGATTTCATCATATCTTCGATAGAGATGGTATATAGGCTTGAATTACGTGTTCCTTTGAGAAGTTCCACACCATCAAGATCTCTAACAAAGCAAGTATGTTTTTTGAAGGCCACTTCTAAGTCAGAATCACAAAATTGTCCAACAGAAAATAGATTATGTCCAAGACCTTCAACATAATACACCCTGGAAATCACACTATCACAAACAACGTAATCTCCATAACCCATAATAGCACCAAAATGATCATTTCCGAATCTCACAGTTTCGATGAATTTGCTCACGAAGTTCATGAGCCGAGACCGGTCTCCAGTCATATGCTTGGAACAGCCTGAGTCCAAGTACCACAGAACGATTTGAACGACCTGCAGTTGAACACAGACAAGAATGGATAACTGGATAATTGGGATCCCCATGCAAGAATGGGTTCCATTTGGTTAGTAGCAGTGATTGGAACACCCACATCAGAAGTAGAAACAATGGAATTATTATGGATAGATGCAATACTATTGTGTTCGAGAGACCTATTCAAAGTATGTTCACTTCTTAAGGGAATATTTCTACCAGTAGGCATCCATTTCATAATAGGCATCGACCTAGACAAATTAGGGCACATCTTATTAAGACTAAATTTGCGACCAGTAGGTATCCACTGATAACCTACATTGCTAAATTTTCTTCCTGTGGGTTTCCACTGTTTTCTAACCTTCTTCCTCATTTGCTTACGACCCTTCTTAACATTTTTGATTGCATTAACGCTTCTAACAGGGAATTTAATAGAATTATTCAAAACATTCATGCCACAATCATAATTAGTACCAGAAACCAAGCATTCATCATTATATGTTTTGCTCAAAGTAGCAGAATTCGAATTAATTACAGTACGCTTATAGCTAATACTAGAATCAACACGATTCGTTTTATTTGACTCAAACTTAAGATTCCTATGCTGATCTTCTACTCTCTTTCAATGCACATTCTTAGCTTGCGAGGTCCTATCTTGCGTGGTATTGCCTCGAGGCTTTGACCTGCTCGCTTTAATGTCACTGATTACTCCTGTAGAAGGAATTATGGGAACATTAGTTGGTTTTGCTACTTTTTGTATTCCTGATCTAGAAGTGCATGGATCTGAACTACTTGAAGGCACATTAGAATACACTTTCTTATCACTGGGCATTGAACAAGGCATAACAACTTTATCATTCTTATCAAAGGATCTTGGGCAAGTTGCTCTTAAACATTCTAGAAGCTCCTGAGATCGTTTGGCATATAAGCACGCATACCTAACCTCACTATCAAGTGGCTTATTTATGTGATCTTCTTCTACAATCTCACGAAGGCATTCAAGACTATCCTTAAGACGATAAAAGTAATTATGGAACACATGTTCATTGTTTCTAAGATGAGGAGGAATATATTTAATAGTAACAACATAAATAGGATCTGCAGATGCCCGTGAGGCAAGATTATCATCCCAAGCAAGTGGCATTTTCCCTTTATCCTGTCTCTTCAGATTCTCAATTTCCTTTTGTAAAGAAGTTACTTGTTCGTTGTTTTTGTCACGACTGACTTTCATTGACTAAAATAATTCTTTAAAATGTCTTTTAACCTTTTCATTTTCTTCTATAAAACTTTCATTTTCCTTTTGTAAGACATTAACCAAAATTTGAAGATGAAACGTTTGAGAAGACTGAGAATCTAAAGGTTGAGGCATTTGGAAGCCATTTGCATTGTTTCTTTCTCCCTTAAATTGTGAGATTTGGGCTCTCATTTTTCTGATCGTGTTACAATGAGCTCGAATTTGTTCATCACGTTTGTTTATTTCAAAAACTGCATCAAAATCAGGAGCATCTGAGGATGTCTTGAAATTTGAGGTTTTAACATTTTCCTTTAGATGTTAATATTTTAATTGTAAATCAAGATATTCAACTTCCAATTTAGAGTAATGTTTTACCAGATTATCATGATCATCCAGTTCAATTTTCTCATGCAGTTTAGAATTAGTTTTCTCAAGCTCAATGACACGATCATGGGAGACTTTCAGAGCAACAAATAGTTCATGAAATTGAGAAGCATTAAGGGAACAATTTGTAGCAGTGTAAAACACATCTTGAGTAATACATTTAGAAATAAGATTCTCATTCAAGGTATGCAAATTCTTCCTCTCAATCTCATTGTATTTTAGTTCTCGCTCATATTCACTAACCTCAACTATCATTGCATCAAATTCCTTTTCCATTTCTTTGATATCACAATCCATTCCATTTTTAAGACTTTCAAATTGACCTTTTAATTGTTTAAAGAAAGGCATGACTTCAGTTAAATAGCATTCTTTAGTATGTTCAAAACCCCTTTCCCCTTTAGTTATCCCAGTGGGTATGATCCTTTTCTTACAAGTTTTCTCAAAATCAACAAATAGTTGAAAAATAACATATTGACTGATTAAGGTCTTGCTCTTAGTGGGAATTGATCTAGGAACTAAGTGCATTGGGGTATTGGGGGGATAAACAGTGGCAGGAAGCATTCTCCTACATGGGGGATTCTTTTCAACAAACTCGTCAGCTTTTTTCATGTCCATATCCTTTTTCCAAAACACTTGTTTAGGAGTCAACTGTGTTTGAGGTCTAAATTTGTTAAAGGCAATCCAATTTTCCTTAGCATAATTGGGAGTTTTGTAACTGATTTTCTTTTCTACGCATATAGGGCTCTTAAGCTTTTCATCCAATCTCTTTCTAGTTACTTCTTCTAACTGTCTATCTTCCTCAGTATTCTCAGTGCAACTAGGTTTCTGTCTAGGTTTAAGGATTTCATTGCCAACATAGAGTACCTTCTGTGCATCTCTAGCTTTCAAACATGCTTTAGGGTTTGGTTCATCAACTAGTGCAACACTATGTTTGTCACTTAGAACTCTATGCTTAGTGATCATGTGAGCAGTCTGAATGGTGTTTCCTTGTACGTACAATTTGTTTTCAAGTTTGTTTTCAAAGTTTTTAGGTTGGAAAATTCATTTAAGATTTTTGATTCCTTAGCATTAAATTCCTGCTTAAGCACTTTTACATTTTCTTGAAGTTCTTGTTTTTGCTTAGTCGTTTTGTTAAGCTTTTCTTTTAAGGAATCTAGCTCTTGTTTAAGTATTTCTTCCCTAAAGTTACTTTTTCTAATTATTGTACGCATTTGGTCATCCATCTCCTACTCACGGGTAGTTAACTCAAACTTAGCACGTTGTTCATAAATGGCAACTTGTTCTTTATAGGCATTAAGTTCAGAACTGGCAGAATCAGTAGGAACACTAGCAGTGCATTCATCAAAAATATAATCATCATTGACTGCATTAGATACATCACTTGGTTCAATCGCATTTTCACATTGAATCACATATTGATCATATGGGACAATATTATCATTACCCATATTAGCAATATCTGAGTCATAAGTTTCTTGCGATTGAGCTTTATCATGTATCTTTTGCTGATCAACATTATCATATAGTTTTAATACCTCAGAGATGATTGCTTCTTTGGATGGACCAGCTTGCTGTAGTGAGGGGACCTTTGGAGAGACCATTAGAGAAATGCTAGCCATGAAAATTGTCTGTGCAGTAGGTTCATCATCGACGTCAGAGTCGTATGCATCACAGTCGGCGACTTGAAAGGCATTCTGATGATTGTGACATATCTCCTGAATTAGCTGCTCATCCACATCTGCATCATATGTCTTGGCATTGCCCTCAACAAGAAAAAACAGCTCCTCTTCCTCCAACACAGCTCCATTATCATGGGCTTGCACAAGTAACATCTTGTCTCTGAAGTACTCTGCATTTTTAGGGCTTTTAGGAGATGTACAGTTTCTTGCTATGTGTCCATCACCACCACAGTTGTAGCACTTGATCGGCTTTGCTTGTCCTTGATTTCCATTCCTTCCCCTATTCTGATTAGCCACATACCCTCCACCTGCTCCACCTCTTCCCTGTTCATATTGTCTTCCTTGAACTGGTTGCACCATAACCTTTCCATCTCTGACTGTAGCTTGATTGTGTGGATTAGATGCAGTTCTGAGGTTATTGTTGGTGTGAGGAGTGGAGTTCATGTTTTGACTCACCATGAGAGATAGTTGATTGATGAAGTTTTCCATGAATGTGTTTGGATTAGGAGGCTTATATGCTGGGTCAGGGATGAGATTGTAATTACCATTACCAGTTGGTATGACTTGAGAAGCTTTGGTGGTAATTCCAACATTTGTGTAAAAAGCTGCTGAATCATTTGAGGAACTTGACTCTCCCTGGTTGGTTTTGAACTGTTCAAGAATCCTTTTTTCAAACATAGCATGTCTCTCATTCTGAAAGAGAAAGGCGTACAGTTGCTCATAGTTTGTATTCATCAAGCCTTTGGTTAGCTTCACAGCGGTGACAAACTTGTGCCATTCGGGATTCATGTTGTTCACAAACTTTGAGTTAAGCTGAATGTTTGGCATGGTCATTCTGATGTTCCTCATATCATTCACAAGCTTGTGGAATCTCACATAATGCTCATAGACACTCTCATCAGGTTTCATCTTGAAGTGCTCAAACTCATCACACAGTTGTGATTCTCTGTCTTCCTTGGTCAATTCTGAACCTGAGAGAAGCATCTTGACATTATCCCAGACTGCCTTGGCTTCGGTGTTGTGATTGATAAGCTTGTAAATATCCTTTGGAAGACCCTGAAGTATAATGTTTGAAGTCCTAATATCTCAGATCGAATCTCTTTTTCTCATTATCATTGAGCTCATCATACGTCTTTGGTCTGTCAATTCCATAGATCATTGTTCCATCTGCAACTGTATCAATTATGTCTCTAGTAGTCTCAATCTGATAAGGTCCTTTATCAATGGTTATGAGAATGTTGACCCCATTTTCCTTTCCAACACAGTACAATCTGATCCGTTGAGCCCAAGAGTCGTAGTCAGTTCTGTCAAGCATGGGTGGACGAGTATCTGAACCAGCTTCTTGAACATCCTCAGCAACAGTGGAGATGATTGTAGGTACGTTGGTAGACATGTTAACTGATTACACGGGATTTTAAAACTCTATGATTAAACCGGGAAATAGATTCTTTCACGGGATTTTACTAAATCAAGATAAAACCGTATTAGAAACAAAAATCAACCAAGTCGCTAAGAAACCTTTAACCAAGTCGCTAAGAACCAAGTCGCTAAGTAGCAACTCGCTAAGATCTCAATTTCCAGTAAACAAAGTCGCTAAGTCCTAAGTCGCTGGGCACAAGTCGCTATAGCACCAAGTCGCTACACAGTCAAGTCGCTAAAGAGCAACTCGCTAAGGTCTAAGTCGCTAACACCAAGTCACTAAGAATACTAAGTACAAGTCGCTAACAAAATTGAAAGCAAGTCGCTAACTTCACCAAGTTGCTAGCCGTAGTGGAGAATCCACTAAGTTGTATTGTTTGTCGGCTTGTCTCAATAGACAAGTCGCTTGACCCAAATCGCTAACAATTAACACTACAACTCGCTAACTTTTACTGAAGCAAGTCGCTATGATGAAAAACACAACGAGAACCAAGTCGCTAGCAAGAAAAGCTTCAAAAACTCACTTTTCAATCCAAAACAAGCTCAACCACAGTGATTCAAGCTTACCAAATAAAAACCCAAGCACTTACAATGATTCTAAACACAAAAGTAAACCCAAAATTCAAACTTTAACACAAGAAATGATCCAAATGATACAAAAACCACTAAACTTTTTCAAACTCAAAAACCATCTAAAAACACTAGAAATCCAAGGATATGTGAAAGATATGATCAAACCATGGCTCTTGATACCATTTGTAACATATTAGATTTCATAAACACACTAACCCAAAGATCAAAGAGGCATACACAATGGTTTTAAAGAGAGAAAGTTAGAGGTTGGGAACTTTAGTGAGAGAAAGAAAAATCTTATTATGAGCTCCAACTCTCTACCTTGGGAGGTAGAGAGTATTTATAGTTCTTACATAAATCGCCACCTACGGGCTGTGGATCAAGCATACAGTGGGTAAAGACCCGTCCGTCCACCACGGTGTTACTTAAATAAATACAACTTAACATAAAATAACTACGACGACGAGCTTTCTAACGATTACATATACTTGAGGTGACTGATACTTCAACTACTGGATTTTCCAAATCCTAACAGAAGGTGTTGTTGGAGGATGAGGCGGACTGTATTGATAAGGTTTTAAAAGGTACCATTTTGAGGGGTCGTTTTAGTCCTTATTTGATCACTTTTGAATCCGTTATTGCTTAATATCGTTCCTTTTCACTTTTTAGGTCTCTTGAAGGCAAAATGCTGGAATGGCACTTATTTGGACGAAAAGGCCGAATATATGAAGAAAATGGCTAAAGTCAAAATCGAGACACTCACAGCTGCTGAATAGGCGCGACTCGTCACAAAAAATGGCCACGCCGGCCCCAAAATTGTTGTGACGGTCCAACCCAAAACTCGTATTTTCAAGCGACGCACGTCTAGTTGTGAAGAGTAGGCCGTCGCTACTCAGACAGATGCAATCGCATCGACCGACGGTTAAAGAGGACGCCATAAGGTGACGCCGTCGCAAGGTTAACGTGGCCAAGACGAAACCCTAATGACGGCCGACCCACGGCGTCACGAAACATAAGGTGACGCCGTCGCATATGTAATCTTATATATAAAATCCAAATTTTTTCAGTTTGGAGGAGAGTCTTTTTGGAGTGAAAACCTAAAACCGAACCTAAGGTGTCTTGTACAGTATTTTAGGGTTTTAAACCCTATCTTACACCAAGATAAGTCTTTACTTCATTAATTCAATTATGTCTTTGATAATTTGTGTGTATGCTTGCATGTTCTCCATGTCCGGCTAATTTATTTGTGTGTTTGCTTAGGAAGTATGAAACTTAATTATTGAATATTGATTGGTTGTTTCTTATCTTAGTTGATTAATGATCTAGTAATGCGATAGGTCATTCGTTGTGTACTTAATGCTTGATTCATCTTTGTGAACCTTAGAATATAATTACTTGAGTAGTTGTAGGCTAAACCATCCAAAAGAGCCTTAGAGTAAGAGTTTATTATCCCTAGTGGGTTTTGTAGACGAGACCCTTTGGTAAGTTCAAAGAGTTTAGGAGAAACGTACCCTACAACTTTAGAAACACAACGCAACTAAGAATAAGACGTGACAACTCAACCATCAATAGGAGATAATTAAGGAGTAGTACAACCTAAGTAAACACATCTTTAAACTATCATAATGAGCACACAATTAGACATAGACTTCTACACAAACTTAGTTTAGATAATTAGATAAGTAGAAGTAATCGGTAGAAATACCAACCCCCAAATCCAATACCCGAGATTCGTACCTTTCCATTTCATAAAACATAAAAATACAAAAAATAATCTTCCTCAACCTTAACCTTAGCGTAGTAACTTCTTACTAGCATTCCTATTCCCTTAGAGAACGATATCAATACCCGTGGCTTACCCTAATTACTACACTACAACGATTAGGTTCACGGCCTAGGGTGTTATAAAACTTGCTCGAAGAAAAGGAAGTTTCTTTGACCTCGAACGACGCGTGTAGCGTTATCAAGTTTTTGGCGCCGCCGGAATAGAATAGCTAGTTAGTAGTCCACCCTGTAGTTTCTTGCTTGATTCCTATCAAGTAAATTTTTCTCAATTTTAGCTTTCTCTTAGTCTATCCCCCTTCTTCGTGACCTTTGTTCGTAGAACCCCATCACTTTTCATCATGGAAGGTGATAACCCACTACCATTCATCAACCCACCACCAGATGACCCGCCAAGAGCCCGTACTCTTGGTGAATACTCGAGACCAAGCCACCTAGGCTATAGGAACACCATTGAGCTTCCCGACAAAGCCCAAACTACGGCCCTGCGATCCGACACCATCCGTTGGTGCAAAACGGATGTGCATTCCATGGACTTCGTTCCGAAGATCCAAATCAGATCTGAGGGATTTCAAAATTGTCGATTCCATCGACCTAGATGCTACTACTCGGGAGACCACGCGCCTGCGTCTCTTCCAATTCTCTCTACGGGACCAAGCTAGTAATTGGCTTGAGCGACTCCGCTCTCCTATCTCAAGTTGGGATGATCTTACCTCTCGCTTCCTTGCTCAATTTTTCCCACCGGGAAGAACCACTAAGCTTAGGAATGACATCTTGATGTTCCAACAACGTCAAGGTGAATCTCTACGAAGCATGGACCCGATTCAAGGACTTACTTCATAAAGTCCCTCATCACGGCATTGATCTTTGGCTCCAAGTCCAAATCTTTATGATCATGTCAACTTCCCCACTAAGCGATCCATTGACCAAGCTGCCGGTGGAAAACTTAGTGATCTCACCGCGGAAGAATCAGGAATAATAGAAATCCGCCTCTATGACAACGAAAGTTGGGATGACCCCCGATGCCCAAAACCGTAAGGCAATCTCCTTGCCCCCTTCCCATCAGAGTATGATCGAACTTGAAGATCAAGTTAGATTCCTCATGAGCTCCTACGAAAATCCTAAATCTTCACACCATGTGAGCAAAGTTTCTTCCTCGTGTGAAATGCTTTTGTGATCCTCATAACACGCCGCATAGCACCGCCTCCCCAGAACATGCTTCCTGACTACGATCCTCACGACATGGAACGGGAGGAAGATTCCCTACAATACCCCGGACCTAGGAACTCAATGAAACCCGAGAGGCATGGAAAGGCAAGTCCAATTCTATGGGGACAAACCAAAGAATTCACCTTCAATGATTTCTCATGGCCCCCACCTAACGGTCCTAACCAACAAAACGTCGAAGGGATGTTGCAAAACCTAGTTGCATCCCAAGAAACCCAAATGGCTAAGCTGGACCGCTTAACCATCAACAGCCGAGATGGATAGGAAAATAGACAACCTCAGCCATAACTAATAGTGATAGAAGGATAGTGCTATCTCAACTCCCAGCCTTCGTGCATAGAGATTAAGGATCCAAGCAAGCTAATAAGCATGTCCAATTGGTCAATACCATCGCCTTAGTTGAACCTAATGAAACAACATCGAAGAGGACTATACACTTGGGGATGATGAAATACCCGAGGAAGTAGATGAAGTAGACATTGACTATTTCAACAAATTTCCTACGGAAGAAGAACTATCTCGCCAATCACTTAGTGCTGACCTCCGTCACATGTATGTTAGAAAAGTCCTCGAATCAAGTTTGGGAACCTTGGAATCTTAACATACCATGTTTCATAGACACCTTTTAGGTGCAAAAGCTTACATTGATCGCAAGTCCCCAATCAACATAATGACTAGCACCTATTACAATTGGATATTGAAGAAGCCTATTCCAACTAGGCAAGACCCCAATAATCCTAATGTTAGTTGCAATTTTCTTGGTAGAGTTAAGGGATTGCCCGCTTATGTAGTTTCACGCTTTCCTACTGACTTCATAATTGTGGATGATATTAGCACAGCCATAGACCCTAGCTTGTCCCATGTTATTCTAGGAAAACCTTTCATAGAAAGCACCGGGATGACCTATGACCCATCGTTAGGAGTAGTGCGATTTAAGAATGAGACCGATGACATAGCTTACCAAATGCCGCTTAAGATTGAGAAGTTTTCATCACTCTCTAATGATGAAAAGGAACTTAAACTGTTAGTCTATTATAGGAATGATGAGGATAGGGAGAAAGGTGTTAATTATGTTATGGCTAAGATTTTCGATTCTATAGGATTGCTTGAGCCTAGGACCGAATATAGGACCAATTGGGAGAGGATAAACTCTTAGAGAAGTGCATGTTAGGCACTTCTACAATATGGAATCCCATTAGAGACCGCCAAGAAGCGGTGATGAGAAAACATAGGAGCACCGACTATGAGTCTAGCTACAACACTCTAAATAAAGAAAAGCGCCGTAGGCAACCCATGCTTTAATTGTTTGCTTGTTAGTGTCATATATCTTTTATTAATTGTTTATCCTCATGTTTAAATTTGTAAAAATGCTTTATTTTGTTTTTAACCTCATCTTAATTGCATATAAAGGTATTTTACATAAAGGATAAGTGTAGGGAGGATTACACGTTTAAAAGAAACGTAAACATGAGAATAACAATTAAATAAAAGATATTTATGTTTGTTTGTTCGAGTCAAATGCTTGTATCGAGTCATAATGGATGTTTTGCGAAATTTTCCATTCTAAAGATGTAAATTTTCCAGAATTTTTCCGTAAAAATCGCGACCGCTTGTCGAAGGAGTAAAACATCGATTACTTTTTTCTCGCTTTTCTGAGCTACTTATAAATTTTTGGAATTTTCCGTGTCTTAATTTTCTTAAAAATTCTGTAAACATCCATTCCACAAGCATTATATCCTAGTTTAAATCGAGTCTTATATATATTATTACCGCCGATTTTACGCTAAGGTTTCGCTTGTTTTCTGTGCAGGTTTAGTTTGTCAAGAAGAAGTTACATAAGATTGGAAGGAGCTTTTCACACAATAATTCTTCTTGAAAAGGATTTAACCACCACTTTACACGGATCCTACCGAGCTAATCAGGGGAGTATTAGTTTCTTTCGATTTTAATTACCTTCCATTATCATAACTTTGATACTTTCGGGGAACATTGGGGACAATGTTCAATTTAAGTGTAGGGAGGGAAAATAAAACGGGAACTTTGAAACTATGCTTATCCTTGACTATTTGCTTTGTCCAATTGTGATTGTGTAATAAACCATGAGGAAATGTCGGTTAGGGTAATTTGGCACCAAATTTAAAATTTTTTATGACATATAGGAGTGGGCCATTAGTCTTAACAAAAGCGTCTCACGGATAGGAAGTTATATGACTAGCACAAAACCCTTTACCACCCAAATTCCACCCAAAATGTGAGGATCGCCTTTAGATTAGTAGGAATTAAAAGCATTCATCTTCAATGCTTAGAGTGTGAACCGTTAGTATATTAGATTCTAGAACTTGTTTTGTGATGCATCCCGAGATCGCTAGTAAGGCTACACTTGTGTAGTTAGGAATAACTAAATGATAAGAGGCATTAGGATAACCCTTGTTTGATACCCGTAATATAATTACTTCTTCCATATCGGTTGAGTAATTCCCCACACCCTTTGCGTTGTACTCATCTTTAGTACACGATACCCCTAGTTAACCCCTCAGAGCCTATCCTTTTCGCGCTTCTCGTGATGTTTCGGTTTTCCAGAATATCAATGAAGAGCATTGTTTACACCCCACCCCAAATATACACCCAAATCGCCTTAGCCTACCCCTTATGCACTCACTTTTAGTGCAAATGTTTGTTATCACCCTAAACCCTTAGTTCAATTATCTAGTTGCTTGCATAAGTTGCTAAGTCAAGTCATATCCTTTGTATACAGTTTTGGGACGATTGGGATTCATGGGAAAAGTTAAAGTTTATGAAATGACGAGAAGGAAACGTTAAATTCAAATTCCCTTTGTTTGCGTAATAATGTACCCCAAGTGTTTTGATCTTTTCAAATCGGGTCAAATTAGTGTTAGAGTAATAAAAACTCAAGTGTAGGGATGTGCCTATAAATCCCTATTATTTTGATGTTACCGTAGAGGATGGTAGAGTAAAAGTGTATGAAAAAAAAAAAAAAACATACGGGCTACCATCCTACATCTATCCTTTAAATTTATGTTTATTTATTTCAGTTATCTAGAGTTTAGAGTGTCGAGTCTTGGCTTAGCAACGCCATTCTTCGTATGCTTGTAACATAGAGATTTTTGACTTGCCACCACTAAATAGCCTATCCCACCAAACCCTTGTTTCCCTACCGTAAGCCTAACATTACAACCCTTTAAAGACCTCTTTGATAGTCTTTCCTAGGTGCTTACGCCAAAGCGATGGAGGTTTGATCTATTCTCAAGCCTATGGTAATCTATGTACTAGGACCGGTTAATGAGTGTTTATCTTCCATTTCCAATTTGTTATATTTCATATATACACCCGAGAGAGATGTGAGTATCCAAACACCCCATGTGAGGTGCTAGTATGTATTTTCGTGCTTGTTATGACTTTTGCGGGGCTTATATGTGTTGTGGACCATTTTGAATTAATGCTTCATGACCCCTAACTTATAAATTAATTGGTTAAAAGCACATTTGCTTGAGGACAAGCAAACAACAAGTGTAGGGATATTTGATAAGGTTTTAAAAGGTACCATTTTGAGGGTCGTTTTAGTCCTTATTTGATCACTTTTGTATCCGTTATTGCTTAATATCGTTCCTTTTCACTTTTTAGGTCTCTTGAAGGTGCTGGAATGGCACTTATTTGGACTAAAAGGCACGAATATATAAAGAAAATGGCCAAAGTCAAAATCGAGACACTCACAGCTGCTGAATTAGAAGGCGACGGCCAGGTGCTAATGGCGACGCCGTCCCAAAATTGTTATCACGGCCCGAACCCAAAATCGTATTTTCAAGCGATTACGTCTAGTTGTGAAGAGTAGGCCCGCTACTCCGACGCCTAGATGCAATCCAGACGACGTCAAGCTAAAGAGGACGGCGGCCACGGACATAAGGTGACGCCGTCGCAAGGTTAACGTGGCCAAGACGAAACCCTAATGAGCGGGACGACGGCGTCACGAAAACATAAGGTGACGCCGCGCATATGTAATCTTATATATAGAACGAATTTTTCAGTTTGAGGAGAGTATTTTTGAGTGAAACCTAAAACCGAACCTAAGGTGTCTTGTTCAGTATTTTAGGGTTTTAAACCCTATCTTACACCAAGATAAGTCTTTACTTCATTAATTCAATTATGTCTTTGATTATTTGTGTGTATGCTTGCATGTTCTCCATGTCCCGCTAATTTATTTGTGTGTTTGCTTAGGAAGTATGAAACTTAATTATTGAATATTGATTGGTTGTTTCTTATCTTAGTTGATTAATGATCTAGTAATGCGATAGGTCGTTCGTTGTGTACTTAATGCTTGATTCATCTTTGTGAACCTTAGAATATAATTACCAGTAGTTTGTAGGCTAAACCATCCAAAGAGTGCCTTAGAGTAAGAGTTTATCATCCCTAGTGAGTTTGTAGACGAGACCCTTTGGTAAGTTCAAAGAGTTAGGGAGAAACGCATACCCTACAACTTTACACACACAACGCAACTAAGAATAAAGACGTGACAACTCAACCATCAATAGGAGATAATTAAGGAGTAGTACAACCTAAGTAAACACATCTTTAAACTATCATACGAGCACACATTAATTAGACATAGACTCCCCCAACCTTAGTTTAGATAATTAGATAATAGTAGAGTAATCGGTAGAAATACCAACCCCCAAATCCAATACCCGAGATTCGTACCTTTCCATTTCATAAAATATAAAAAAATAATCTTCCTCAACCTTAACCTTAGCGTAGTAACTCCTTACTAGCATTCCTATTCCCCTAGAGAATGATATCAATACCCGCGGGCTGCCCCTAATTACTACACTACAACGATTAGGTTCACTACCTAGGGTGTTATAAAACTTGCTCAAAGAAAAGGAAGTTTCCTTGACCCCGAACGACGCGTGTAGCGTTATCATGTATTAAGATATGGGATTAGGGTTTCTGATTTTCTGTGTCTATGGTAAAATGGGGGCAGAATATTAGAGTGTTTTTAGGGTTGAAATGGTGTTTAGTGGGTGTTATATACCCCTAATATTTAGGGTTGTGTGCTTTAAAGATGGATTAGGTGTTGTATGGGCCCGTAAGGTTTATATCTCACTTATGTCTTGGGCCGAACAGTTTTTATGCCTCTTGATCATGGGCCGTGTATTATTATGGGGATGGATCAGTTTATGTTTTTGTGAGCTCAAGTTGAACTGAAGCAAAATGGTGAACGTGTTCAATTTTATGTGAAATATGGATTAGGCCACGAGTTGATATTTGGTACATTGAGTAATATGGCTACATAATAATTTATATTTCTCGTGAATGCGTGGAATGACCATGAGTATAATTAAATACGAGCCCAAATTATTGAGAAATTTTATTACTATGATGATTTATTTTATAAGGGCCAAGATATACATTGTTCCATTGTACCAAAATTGTGTATCTCGTATGAGTGTTTGGACTTGGGGTCGGATCAAACATCTTAGCAATTTGTTATATGTCAAGGATCTCGGAATGCATGAGATACTCATTGCAAGAATTTACATTGACCGGATCGGATTAAATTGTTATTTGGACCGGGCTTGAAATTATATGTGATGATTTTGGATGATGAGTTTTGATGATGAGATTTATGTTAATGATGAGATTCGTTGTGTTGTGTTTACTAGAGTATTTATTGGATGGTTGATGATGTTGATGATGATTGGATAATGAATCGTTGACGAACCGCTGCATGTTCCCCTAAAAACAGATATTCTCCGAAACCAAAGTTGCCATAACACATTCAAGCTAACATTTTTTACGGTTTATTCTTGGTTTTGTAAAATCCCACGAAAGAAATTATTTCTCGGTTTAAACCATAGAATTGTAAAATCCCGTGATGATGGAACCATCCTGGAGAAAGGCGTATTTCGGGATATTATCTGATACTGGTGCTTCGACTTTTGCTTTGAAGAAGGGATAAAAGGGTGTACTTCATGAATTGGATGTGTGTTTGGATATTCGTCATGGCAGTTTGGTTATTGCTTGGTTTTATGGGGTTATGTGCTTTTAACCATGGTCGGGATGAAACCATTATCAAAGTTCACTTTTAAGATCAAGGAGGCTAGATTTGAGCTTTTAACAAGATGTGACAATGGAGTTAATTCACTATTATATATTTGAGGTTGAAGTGAAATATCACGGGCAAGTGTACTTAGTATCTGAAGGTATCGGGGATGGATAGATGAAGATTCTTCAAGATCCTTGTTCGAGCTTATTATCAAAAACGAAGACTTGGAAATCTAGTTATTGTTGGGTGACTTTTACCTTTTCTTTTTACCACTTAGGGGAATTGGGCTCTTATCACCTCAAAATAACTATCACTTTAAGGAGTTACGTTGTAGTGCTCAGTGTCACATTCAATTGTGGATTTTCAAGAGGTAATGTACGTCTATTACTTGATGGTTTGTTGGTTGAAGAGTATAGAGTACTTAGAGATTCAATGGTGGATTAAGTCTCGGCACCGCTCTTTGTTACATATGTGCAAGTTTAAGTCATGAGTTCGGGTTAGTTTACTTTAGGGTCAAATTCATCATATTGGGTTTTCTCCATCACCTGTCGACAAAAGAGCCTACTTGAATGATAATGGGATGATTACATGTTTTGCTAAGAGAGCTGAAAAGAGAGATTATGACGTTTGAACACAACAGTTCAAGCCTCGTTCTCTAAAGAAAAGAAAAGTGTACGTCTCAGTGCACTTTATCTTCGAAAGAAGAGAAATCTTCTTATGACGTATAAACACAACAGTTCATGCCTCGTTCTCTAAAGAAAAGAAAAGTGTACGTGTCAGTGCGCTTTATCTTCTGAAGAAGAGAAATCTTCTCTATTATGACCATTCTCATCAACATGCTTCATGCCTTTTCCATGTGATTTTTGATTATCAAGTGAACCGGGCTACCGTTAATTGTTCTCTTATTCCACTTGCTCAACTATAATGACGATGGCGACATCATGTGCTTATTTTGCGGGGGAGAAGTGTGAATAGACTACATTTGGATGATTTCACTTATTCAATCAAAAATGGCAACTCCGTATGCAATTCTTGAGGGGGAGAAAAAGTGTGAACTTATTGCATGGTTGATTGATTTCTTATAATAAATGGTCAAACGGTTCCAAAACTCTTCACATGGAGTTTCTTCTAAGAGCCGTTGGTTAACATCTTCACTCGGGCTGATATGATTTATCGACAAAGTGCTTCCGGTTAATGCTTCACGTACACATTAACATGATGATTCCGAACAATCTCTCTATTCGTGTTTGATGTGATTGGTAGTTTGGTGTTACCATTTAGTGTGTTCGTTGCGGGCTGATTGCTAATTTTCTTGAAGAACATCTTTCTGTTCTTGTTTGATTGGGAGGGATTTTAGTTATGGGGATTTGCAAGATATAAGTTAATTGGGATACTTTTTGGAGTGATGAAGATGTTAACTATCTATTCCCCAACTGGACAATCTTGAAGAAGGTCGAGTCTACAGTCGGTTCTACATTTTCTGCTACATGTTAGAAGACTAAAGACGAGTTGCATTTAACGATCTAAAGACTTCTTCTTATTCGGCATTTATCATCTGATTGTCGGTTTAGGGAGAGCACTAATTGAGGGAGGGTGAAATGTCTGATTTAATCCCCAATTAGACTTGCTCACATTCTTCAGCAAGTTGATTCTCACATAAGTTCAAGTGTTCTTCTCAACAAATTTCTAGTATACGGGCTTACAATGAGTTGCTGATTCTGAAGTATCAAAACCAGCAAGGGGGAAGGAGACACGTATCTAAACGAGAGTAAACTTGATGAACTTAATACTTCCAAATGATTGAAGATATCCCGGGAATAAAAATGTCATTACCGCAGAGAAACTCAAGGTTTGACTCATGACGTTTAGTGTTCTTATTCCAACTATGTGGTGGAAGAGATGGAAGAGTTAGTTTCTGAAGATGAAAGAGGTACACAAGTGTGTGATGATTTTGATGTTATCGCAATCCTCAAGGGAGAGAGATTGTGTACATTGGGGATGCTTAGCTGTTTCACTTGAGGGCTAAATCAGTGATTCAGAGATATAATCACTTATTCCGGAGTGGACATCCGCAGGTATTGTCATCCGCAGAGATAATCAGTGATTCGGCCTGCTTCTTCAATGTTATCGGTTATTCTCTCTTTGGGCATTCGGGTACTTCGGGTTCTTGATCTTCATGCACTTTCTTTAAGGGAGAGAAAAGTATACATCGGGGTTATTCTTTGGCTATTGGACTTAATTTGCTACTTCAATGGTATAAGTTTCTTTGTCTTTGGGTATGTGTATTCGGGTTCATGAGCTCTAGTCTAAGAGACTGACTGCATCAATTCATCTACTTGGGGGAAAGTGGTCTCTTGACAACTTTTGGTATGGATCGCTTCAGACTTCAGTGGTAATGAAATATGAGAAGAAATATAAAGAGTGGGATGATACGTTGCAGTTCTTGTTGATGATATAACCCCGAACGAAGAATCTAGATTATCGTTTTTAAAAGGAGCAGCGGGATTTATGATAATGGTGTGCTTCTATGTCCACCTGGCTAAAGCAAGCTTGTAATAGAGCTTCGAATCTGCTCATCTAATGGATTTTTGGTTTGGGGGGAAGCTGCCAAAGTCTCTCTTTCTCAAAGGCTCATGTTCTATCTTCTATTTTGTAGCCTCGGAAGCTTTGGTGGTGGAAGTTTAAGAGATGACGAATTCTTTCTTCTACTGACGGCTTTGCTTGATATCCTTATCTCGGTACTCGTATCATCATCCTCTTAAATTAAATCATCTACTCTATCTTTGTAAATATTTGTCAAAAACAAAATACAAAAATATAAAACCAACAAAAAGAAAATAGAAAAATATAAAACCATCAAAAACCCATAAAAATTAGAAAATTTGAAAAAGACCAAAAATATTGTTTTTCTAATACATGTCTTCTGGTATCGATAACATCTGCGGTCTTAGAAATGTCATTCAATAATGGCACGGGACCATAGATGAAGTTCGAGCAGGAGGTGTAAATATTCTCTTCCAAAAACATGTCTCAAAATATGGCTTACAGTTATTTCAGACTGTAACCCGTGCTTAAACCATGGTTTGCTATTATTTCATATAGCAACCAACTCTTCAAGGAAGGAAAGTGTTGCGCTAAACCAATTTTCAAAAATTTCGTGCACTTATCCTAAAACAATTTGAGTAAAGTATGTCGAAGGATCTGTTCCTACTCAAATACTTTTCCTTCTATAATTCTTCAGAAAAATATTTGTTTTAACAAAATGGTGGTAAATGAGTTGCTTGTAAATCAATCAGTTTCAGAGTTTTCGTAAAAATTGAAAAACTCAATCAATGACTTCAACGCTTTTAACCTTTTTAGAAAAATAAGTCATTGATTGAGGGGAGAATGTTTTTTCAAATTTACATCATCTAACAGGATTTCTTAATCATCCTACGTGCTTATCTGAAAAAATATAATTGCCTATGTTGAAGGACTAGGTTTCTAGGATGTGATTGTTAGGATTAGATGATTATAGATTGATGAACACATTTTTCCCATACCTTTTATAAACTGATTGATACGTTGAATTGACTTTCATTAGTCGATTGCTGTTTGGGTGATGTCGACCACCATATATCTGTATGTGTGTTCACTAACGTATGCAGGTATATTGGTATAAGAATGTTCCCGATCTAGATCCCACATAATATGATGATTGGATGCTGAAAGGAAAGGGTAACTAGATCTTGGGTTGACAAATGAAGAAACGAAGCTTAATTAGATTTCTATGGAGAGTTGGCATGGAAAAAATGCAACGTAAGAGGTCTCACTGCATTAGTAGATGGTTTTCTTCTAAGTAATTGAAGAAGCGGAGCTTAATTTGATCTCAGTTGGCATTAAAAATGCAACGTAAGAAGTCTCACTGCATCAGCAAACGGTTTTTCTTCTAAGCCCTACAGCAACAACAGAAGCTTCTTAACCACCTAACGTTTCTTTGTGCAGGAAAATAGTGATGATACAATTTTTTTTTTTAAAAATTTAAAATAATATTGTTTTGAAAATGGAAAAATATTGGTTTTGAAAATAAATTGGACTTAATTTTGAAAATCACCGGACTTCATTTTAAACATAAGTCACTCAATCATCGACTACGGTCATCGATTGAGGGGGGGTGATTTAAATTAAAATATTTTCAAACGATATTTCTTCATAAAAGTCCGGTTTGTACAAATACAAAGTGGTGATCTAAAGATTTAATGTTATGTCATGGTATGATTTTTCATTAAGAATCAAGATCTTTCAAAATGAAATTTTTTCTGTTCTTGTTTGATTGTGAAATTGTTTTATTTTACTTAAAGATCTCTTAAAAAACTATCATACCTGACACTAACAATCTTTAATGTCTATAATTGGTCCTCATCAGTCATTTTTCAAAATTAAATCTTGCCACGTCTTTCCCCTAAAATTTTCCAAATGATTTAAATCAATCGGGATCCAAAATCTCAATTGGTTTGAAATTTTTGATCGGGGGAGAGATCGTGATTTAAATCTCATAACGGTTTTAAAAGAGGGTGATTGTGTCTAAAGCACTCCTTCTTTCATATGCCAAACGATTTCAAATACATAATGCACATGATTGTGGAGGAGCATTTAACCAAAAACCAAAAGAGTATTTAAACAAAGGCACATATTCTCCCATGTTTTCCAAACCTTATTAAATTACTTGGGATCCAAAATCTCAAAGGGTTTGATATTTTTTATCGGGGGAGAATTTGTGATTTAATAATGAAATTTGATAAAGGATGATCGATTTGATTCAAAAGTGCTAGTTCTCTCTAATATGTGCTAAACTCTTTCGTTTATCGATGCACATATTGAGGGGGAGCAAATGGTTTCTTAATGGCTTTTGTAATCATGGATGTACTTCAAAAGAACTCTTGCCTCTATGTGATAAAATGATTTCAAATATCCTATGCACATATTGAGGGGGAGAATTTACCAAGAAAATCAAATGGCTTTTTCTACGGAAATTGTGATCAAGAAATTATTTCAAAGAACTCTTGCCTCCATGTGCTAAACAATTTCAAAATCATATGCACATGTTGAGGGGGAGCATTTCTAAATGATCAAAACAATTAAGGTACAAAATGCTTTGATATTATATCACAAGTACCTTGATTGATTTTTCCAAATGATTTTTCAATTGGTTTCAAGGAAGAATGAACAATACCAAAAGACCGACCAATTTACTTTATGCATGGTGTTATAAGGATGGTTAGGTTAGGTATTCGTTCCCACGATCCCGCTAGAGCCGGAGGGATCTACCCAGGGACAATCCACTAGATAGTGTAGAGTCCTTAGGTATGATGAAAAAAGGAGAAAAATGAGAAATGGGAAGAGTGCCAACTGAGACAGAGCTAGAACTAGAATAAACCCAACAAGGTTCTAGTTATGAAGTCTCGATAAGCAACTGAAGAAGGTTGAAGAATGAAAAAGAAATGAATGTGAAAAAGGGTGAAAAGAAATAGCCCTCCAAAAATTCAACCTTAGGGCAAGAACCGGTTCAATACATATGCTACTTGGGTGGTTACTAAGGTAACACCGTATTGAAGACAAGACGCGTGCATGGACCCAAAGGTGGCACGACCGCACTAAACTTCCTAAGCTACTCAAGTTCCTCTTAAAAGGACTTGTTTCATTCTCACGGGGAACCTACATAATCTATCGACTTTCTCTTAGAGATTGTTGATATTGAAGAAGGAGACCTTCTCCCTAGTCTCCGGCATAGGAACCAAATGTGCACAATTGAGTCTAGAGCCAAGAGATCATCCACAATATCTCATTAGGACACAAAATTAATGAAGACTTTGCTGTTTCACACAATGTGGAAAGTAGGAATATATTAAGAGCCCTACGCATTATCCTTGTGGTATTGCGGAACATCGAGTGATATGTTAAAATATTCACGATGAAGATGGAAATCTGTCTAGAGGCAACATCAAACAAGCTCTTGGTGGGTGACATGTGAGATCTTCTCGAAAGATTAAGCTTGTGACAACTGGATAGAAACGATGGGGCGATTCACTCGTGAATCAACCTTGGTCCAGGAATGGAATTGACGAATACTTTTGGAAAAACCGTTCGATGTGCAAATCTTCTTTTCTCTAGCACATCGAATGTGTATTCATTTTCATACACAAAAAGTATCTCTGATTGAAAAATACTATTAGAAAAACCGTTCGATGTGCGAATCTCTTCTTTTCACTAGCACTTCGAATGTGTACTCATTCTCTAATACAAAAAGTATTTTGATTGAAAATTGATCTTTCTCATAAAACCTTCGTCGTTATTGCAAAACACTTTCTTTAAGCAATACGCGATTGTTTTCAAATCATTTTTCATCAATCAGTGAATCTCAATTCGTTGGTTCACTCACTCCGTGTTGTCTTCTTTGAGGCGTTCGGTTTGAGAGCGGCTAGGCATGCGAAACCATCAAGGAGATTCTTAGGAATCCTACGATCCGCAGGCGTACTTGTCTTGATCAACGAGGAACCATGGGCGTGTGCCTCAATTCAGCGAAAGTGTTCAAAGACACCTTCGTATGTTTTATGCTAACTGTTGTTTTGCCGCGTACATTTGGGCGGTTGCGGTGATAAAATTGAGAAGTCAATCAAAGCATGCTCACGGCATCCACACTTAATTGAAGAAATCATGACTTGTGCATATCTACAAAACACGGCTGATATTTTATACTATGTTCCTAATGCGCTGCTGCAAATATCTTGAACCGTAAAGCTTCCGCTACTCGATGAAAGGATGTCATGATCCGAAAGTGTGAGCATGTGGATTACGAAAGTCCGCGGCATCACATGATGGCAACACAATAAAGGGTGATCCAGAGATTAGCTGTGGCTGATGATCTCGAAGAAAGCTCGAAGATCATCAAGATGTGGATCAGTTCAAAGACCTCCACTTAAAGTACAAAGTAATCAGACTATGAAGAGTCCTTTGCTAAAGCACAAAGATTGCGGAAATAAAGAATTCAAGTCTACGAGCTCATGAATGAAGATTATATAGAATGCTAGGATTCAAAATGTAAAACATGGGGTGACCTCCCTTAGGGGGAGATTGTTAGGAATTGGAAATTCCATTGTGAAGAGTCGGTCACCCCAAATATTATCTAGCATAAGTTAGCTCGTAGACTTGTCGTTTGTTACGTTATTTAGTAGTTAATTAGTTAGTCAGTAGCGTAGATTAGTTTAGTGTAACACCATGGAGGAAGGACGGGTCTTTACCCACTGTATACCTGATCCACAGGCCGATAGGAGGTCGTTATGTCTGTAACTATAAATACCCCTTCCATCCTTGGAAGGGGTGGTGCTTTCTTTCATAATCTAACCTTACATTTGTGAAGCAAGTATCTACCAAGAAAACACCCTCTCATCTCTTTCACTAATCAAATGGCTAACATGTATTTCCATCATCCAAGACCACCCGAATCATCAACACAATAAATTAGGATCCTACACCAGTTGCTCGTCTTGAGGCTGTTCGGATATTTCTAGCGTTCGCAGCTCACATGAACATCACGGTCTTTTAGGATGGGCGTCAAAGCGCTTTTCGAATGGTCAACTGAAAAGCGGTCTATGTCGGTCGGCCAAAAGATTGATTGATCGAGTTCCCGAACCATGTTTACAAAGCGAACAAAGCTCTCACGGACTCAAACAAGCTCCTCGGGCGTGGTACAATAAGTTATCATCCTTCCTCATTTCCAATAATTTCACCAAAGGTTAGGTCGACCCAATTCTTTTCGTATAATATCACGGGCACACATTTTAATCGTTCAAATTTACATGGATGACAGCATTTTTGGGTCAACACTTAAAAAGTACTCAATCGCTTTTGCAAAACTAATGAAACAACATTTTGAAATGTCCATGATGGGTGAACTCACGTTCTTTCTAGGACTGCAAGTTCATCAATCACCCCGTGGTATTTTTCTAAGTAAGTCCAAATATGCCCTTGAAATGTTAAACAAACATGGAATGCAAAACTGTGACTCTTATGCCACACCAATGGCACATACCAAGAAACTAGACACTGGTTTAAATGGAAATTTGGTGGACCCTACCAAATACCGAAGTATTATTGGGTCTCTCATGTATCTAACAGCCAGTCGGCCTGACATTGTGTTTGCCGTTTATCTTTGCTCCCGTTATCAGTCAAGACCAACTGAAACCCACCTCTCAGAGGCTAAAAGAATCCTCCAGATACATCAGGGAACCATTAATTTGGGGATCACGGTATCTGAAGGATCCGGTTTTGAACTACTAGATTTTTCAGATCTTGATCCGCATGTTGCTTAGATTCTCGAGAAAAGTACTTGGGGAGCTTTACAATTTCTTGGTGATAAAGCTGGTGTCATGGAAATCGAAGAAGCGAGGATTGCACATCTCTGTCCTCCACGAAGCGAGAATATGTATCCATGTCCGCGTGTTGTGCTCAAGTCATTTGGATGAGAACACAACTCAAAGACTATGGTTACGTATTTGACGAATCCCGATGTCATGCGACAATCGAAGTGCTATTGCTATCTCAAACTCATTCAACATTCCAAGTCTAAGCACATCGATCTTGATATCATTTCATCGAGCACATGGAAAAGAGTACCGATTGAATTATACTTTGTGGGTACTGAATACCAAGCGGCGGATCTTCTCACCAAAGACTTAGCTCCTGCTAGGTTTAATGAGTTGGTCCACCGGATTGGTATGCGGTGTTTGACTCCAGAGGAACTGGAAGAACTTTTAAAACATTCTTAAAACCAGTCAAACACCAAAACATCTTTTGTAAATATTTTTCAGAAACAAAATACAAAAATATAAAACTTTCAAAACTTCAAAAATATTCTTCTACCTAAATTTCTTTTAACATGGCAAGTACAAATCTTTCATCAAAACTTTGTTCTATCAAATCTTTTATTATTTTCCCAAAAAAGTGTTGAGGGGGAGAAAGTAAATATTTTTCAGTTTATAAAACCTTGTACTTGCATGTTACCTAAAATATGTTGTTTATTCTAAAATGGTGGATTCATTTCTTGTCAAATACTCTCCTCGGACTCAAATGTTTTTCAAAATTCATTATTCAAAAGTCGAGGGGGAGTATCGTTAAGTTTCTTGCCTTACAAGTGTTTTTGTCTAACCTAAACGGAAGTTAAAAGATCTTGGTTGGAATTTTTTGAGGTTGAGGGACTGAATGTGTTAACATGGAAAATTAATTTTAACAAAATAATTCACCTAACACATTCAATGCACCACTTCATGTGCATTTACTCCTAAACCACCAAGATCAAATGGCCCAAATCAAATCTTCAAAATCCGTTCAAGCTGTTCATAATCTGTATGTTCTAAATTGTTTTGATCAAGATTCTAAACAAGGATTTCAAAAATCTTTCAAATCCAACGGTTAAAACTCTTTAAACTGATTTTGGAAAATTGTTCACTCGAACGAATTGGGTATTTATGCATAAAAGTATTTGGATTGAAATGAGTTATGTTATAACCTTTCTTAGTGTCTATTAAACTTGTTTCAATTGTCCAAAACCATCCAGAATCTTAAATTTCATTAATTTGAATTCTAGGGTTCTTGTGCTCATTTAGGGTTTCTCTATTCTGTGATATGTTATTAGATGGTCAAGAAAGTGTTAGAATAAGTATATATGCATGATTTGAACCTTTAAATTAGCCCAGAAACATCTAAACTGTAAGAATTTAAGTTTTAGGTTTTTAGGGTTCATCTCCCATGAATCTTGGATTACGTGGTGGAAATGTGTTAAATCTTGTTCCATTGCACTCATATGACCTCTAGGACACTCAGAAAATTCTTGTTTGATTTTTGTGGCTATATCTCTTACATAGATTAAAGGTTTAGGATTTAATTTTTCGCCTAAGTCTTTGTTATTGTATCGATATGTTCTTGTGCTTGTTTTGTGATCTATAAGATGTTTGGAATAAACTGTAATCAAGTTTTCATGTTTATGTTTAACACGTTCATAAGAGGTCTCTGATTGGATTACACATATCTTGGAAAGATATTAAGTAAACAAGGCTTGTTACGCATAAGCTTTACTCTTACAAGTAAACTTTTCGCATAACATCTAGCTTATTCCTACGTGTAAGCCTAATGCCTTTGAACTTGTCTTACGCGTAAGAAACTCTTACGCATAAGCTTGGTCTTATGCTTTAGCTTACTCTTACGCATAAGCTCCTTTCTTACGCATAAAAATCCTTGTTACACATAACCCACTGTTCACTACATTTTGGCCTGTTACGCATATGTTACTTGTTAAAATGTTACTCATAAGTCACTATTCTAATGTTACGCATAAGCTTACAAAAGTTAGCATGTTGTATGTTAAAGTGAAGATTTGGACTTTGAAATTTCAAAATTAACACGTTCACGTAACTTATCACATCAACTTCAAACAAATGGACAAATGTGACTTAGGACTTGTAACTAACATAAACATGTTACCATCAAACAAGGAATTAGATAATAAATCAGACTAAAACAAATACATTGTGTTTCCATATGTTTGTCTTTTTGTCTAATGTCTTTCAAATCACAAAATGGCTGAAAATCAAGCAAACATCAATGCCCCAGCTGAGCTCTCGATGGCAAACACATTCCTAACTGGATACGACAAAACAATTGGCAAGAACAATCTCCGTGTCATCTTCAACAACTTCATATGCTCTGAATCATCTTGCAGAATTGTTGTGGACATCCTTCTGCAACATCCATTCAAATTCATGCTCACAAAGTCATCCTGATGATGAGTATGATTCAATGGATGAGGAAATACAATTTTGTAAGACTTTAAAAGCAGAAATAGATGGAGTACCATGCTTCAACCTTTCCGGTTAAACAACCCGGTGGGGCAGGAGGGTCAAGCAGTAGTCCTCTACTTATGGAAGATCCATTGCAAACAGCTCTTACCCCATCCAATCCAGTTAATCAACCCGATAAGGATCAGGGTGTCACTGTCACTACAACTGTTGAAATAAAGCAACCACAACAACAACTAACAAACGCATGAAGAAAAGCATGGTGAAGATGTGGAAATATATGATGAAGGAGATTATTATCATGATAAGGATGAAAGAGTCACTAATGATGATAATTTGGTGGCTGAAGAGGAAATGATGCGAAAAGAGGCTGAAGAAGCTGCTAGAGCTGAAGAGGAAAAGTTAAAGAAGGAATCGATTCTACATTGTTGGCTATCCAACACACAAACCTCAACAGTCTTCCGAACCACCTCTTGAAACTTCCACCAAACCCAAATCATCATCTTAATCATCACCTCTACCAACAAAAGAAACAACTAAGTCTACAACAAAATCTGCTAAGAAGGAAACTCCATCCAATGATTTGACAAATGGTTAAGCAAGTTTTCACCACTACACAATAAAGCTACACAGCCACCACCATCTGATCAACCAAGGATTTCAAAAACCACACCACCAATGGAGAGAACCAATGATCACTTTATATACACTGATGGTGTGGATCATGACTTACCTGAACCCCAACCTGAACATCAATCAAGATTCAGATCAAGTACATTACTACACTCCTTGTTTTCATACGCTTTAAATCTAAAAGCGTGTTGAAGATCTCCATCTCGGGTTCGAATCTTACCATAAATAACTCAAATCTCACTGCATCACTTCTACACTTCAACGAAATCAATCAAGAACCTCAGTACAAAATCGTTCATAAACCAAAGTTTGGGTTTGTCTACCGAAGTGAGAATCATCATACTTGCTTTATGGCTTTTGATGATATTCACAAGTTCTATGATGCCACCCTGAAGATGGTTCGAGATGGATTGGCATATCGATTGAATGACATTGAGTTGGGTATAATTCAAAAGAAGAGTTGGAACTCAAAGGATCGCAAGGATGTTCTTCGGTTCATCTCTAGGATTGATGAAAGGCTGATTCATCAGGATCAGATTCGACGGTTGGAGAGCTATGTGGGAGGAAGACCATGCTTTCTGATTCTGACATTCCAACGTCCTCAGAAAGTAGCTGGTCATGTGTAATCATTGGGTACACTCTTAATATTATTGATTGTGATTTTGTCTGTTTGACTTATTCATAATGGCTTGTGCACACATAACAGTGTACAACCCATACTGGTAATGAAAGGACCCTGTGGTACGCATCAGTGCCACAATCCTATAAAAGGAGTGAAAGCTTCTTCTTTTGAGTAAAACTAATCAAAACTTTCATTTTTCAAAAGTTTTTCTCAAAAGAACAAGTACTTCCCCTTATGATTTTCAAAACTTCAAAAGTTTATATCATTTGTTGAGGGGGAGTATTTGACTTAAAACTTTGTTCCACAAACGTTCTTCGTGGTAATCTTCCCAAAAAACTCGAAATGGTCATATTCATTATCAAAATTTCGTCAAAAATAACATATTAATATGTCATTTTTGAGGGGGAGAAAAATAATGTATTAAGAAATATGTTGTGAATTGCAAGTGAATCATTGTACCAAAGACTTAACCATTGAATTGACGAGATCGTAAATGTTAGTAAATCGAAAAGACTTGTCCGGGATGGGTAATAATTTCAAACTAGTTCGCTAGTGATGTAAACGTGTCTCGCAAAGGACTTGTCCTAGTAGAATGTACCATTCGGGAAACTCTTGGTAGACATGAACTTTGTGAACGGACAAGCCTTTGAGGCTTGTCCACACCTTCAAGATAGTTATTAGAGCTAGTTGTCACCTAAAAGTGACAATGCAACTCTTTAACTATGCAAAGTAACCGTGTCTCATGAGGGTGTCTATCTCGAGTTGATCAATTCAAAAGTCTTGCCTCTTCTCTCCGTGCGTCGATTTCTATCAAAATACTTAAGCTTGCGTGTGGAGGAGTATTTCTAAAAAATCTTAAACTCTCAGGTGGTATTAAATGCTTTTACTCATAACCACTTTGAGAGATTTTCATAAAAATGGTTTTATGGCAACATTGGTTAGTCATGGAGTTATAAGGTGACTAAGGTTAGGAATAACCGTCCTATGATCCGCCAGAGCCAGAGGGATCTACCTAAGGACACTTCCAATAGTTAGAATTAGAAGTCCCGGTATGATTGTAAAAAAAAAGGAGAAAATGAGAATCAGAGAAAGAAGGAGTTGAAGAATTAAAAAGAAAAGTAAAAGAAAAGGGTGAAAAGAAAGCACCCTCAGTTATTATTCAACTTAGGAAGAAGACAGGGTTCAATACATATGCTAATAGTTGTCACTAGATGATACCAGTATTGAAGATCAAAGTCGTCATGGACCCAGTGACGTATGCACTAAACCTTCTTAGCCACTCAAATTTCTCTCAACAGAAGCTTGTTTCATTCTCACAGGGAGCCCTACGTAAACTATCGGCTTTCTCTTAGAGATTTTTGGTATTGAAGAAGGAGACCCTCTCCCTAGTCTCCACTCAGGAAAACCAAAGCGCACTATTGAGTCTAGAGCCACGAGATTCATCAAAAGATCTCTTAAGTACACTTAACATTTCATCACTTGTCATTCAAAAATAAGGACGCAAGTGATACAATCAAGAGTCCTTCACAGATCTTAGCAATCTGTCGAGAACATTTATGAGAGGTTCACATGTGATCCTCAGTGGTTGAATGGAAACTCTCACGCGGGGGTCAACATCAACAGCACGACGGCGAGTCACTTGTAACTCCTTGTGGGTTACGGCTTAGTGTGTCTCAAATGGTCTATAGTCGTGGGGTGATGCTTGGTATACCTCGGCGGCTCATCTGACTGTAGATGTACTTTGGTGCATCCGTTATCTCACTTGTGGGACTCCATTTGAGGCGACCTTTGTAAGAATTAGAGTTGTGTTTTCACACTATCCTGTTAACACTCTCGAAGTTCAAACTTGTAAGCGCTGGATTATTTCTAACCCATGTTTTCATGTTTTCTTCTTATGGAAGCTCGTGGGAGGAAAAGATCGTGCAGATTCTTCACATGCTCATACCAACAACAACACTAATCAAAGTTCTCTCAAAAGGAAACACAAAGTCAGAATGATTCTTCATCAATCAAAGAATCTACAAAGATAAAGAGTAAGAGAACTACATCAGTACTAAAATATAACGTTAAAGAACGTGTGACAATGTTGAAAAAAAGGCGTGGAACCTTTGGAGCAAAGCGACCTGATCAGGATCATCACAACATACTATCACTTCCACCACAAAGAACAAAGATCCAAAGAACAAAGAAAAATGACCGTCAAAAGCAGAATACTTCAATGGAAACAATTTCTCTACTGGGGAGATTGTTGAATCAAGGCACTTCACAAGAAAGAATGGGAAGGCGTCAAAGCTACTATTACATGAACGCCTACAACGTTTATATCATCAATCACTAACACTTAGGGGTAGATTGTTGGAATCACTCCTAAACTAGAATTCAAGTGTTAGTAATTAATATGTAATAGTTAGCTTAATTATGGCTTTTATGTTAGTTATCATGCTAAGGCTTATGTAGAAAGCCCATGAGCCTTGCCCAAGCCCATAAGAAAGGAAGGATGCTAGTAGTGTTGCCCTAGCTCCTTGCCATATAAATAATCTTGTAAACCTTTCTTAGAATTTTGGTTGTTCACTTTTTCTCAATACCTACGCATAACTCTTCATTCATTTATTCGTGTGTTGTGTTTGTGTGTTCAACCGATCCTTTCTTCCTCTCTATTTCTTATATTGATGCTTGTGGTACAAATATGGGAACCTAACACACATAGACTATCATCATTGTCTCTTTGCTTGTTTCTTGTCTTAAGTTGAACCAACCAGTGTAGCACAAGCTTTTGCAGATTCAGATTGGGTTGCTGCTATGCAAGAAGAAATGCAAAAATTCTTAAATCAAAATGTCTGAAAACTTGTTCCATTGCCTGATGGAAAATATGCAATTGGAACAAAATGGATCCTGAAGAAGGTATTGATTATGATGAAGTGTTTGCTCAAGATCACAGGCAAGAAGAAGGTATTGATTATGATTAAGTGTACAGTGGCAAGAGTTGAAGCCATTAGACTCTTCTTAGCCTTTTCCTCATATATGGGATTCATGGTTCATTAGATGGATATAAAAAGTGCCTTTTTTATGGTGAGATTGAAGAAGAGGTTTATGTGACTCAACCCAAGGGTTTTGTGGACCCTCAGAATCCTAATTTGGTTTACAAATTAGTTAAAGAACTCTATGGGCTTCATCAAGCACCAAGAGCATGGTATGCTAGATTGTGTTCATTTCTGCTGAAGCATGGTTACAGAAGGGGTGCTATTGATAAAACACTTTTCATCAAGAAGACCTCCAGTGATATCATCTTAGTCTAAGTTTATGTGGATGATATTATCTTTGGTTCAACTAAGGAGGCTTGGTGTAGGGAATTTGAAGAATTGATGAAGAGTGAGTTTGAGATGAGTGCAATGGGTGAGCTTACATTTTTCTTAGGCATACAAGTGCAAAAAATGCCAGATGCTATTTTTATCCACCAAGAAAAGTATGTGCAAGACATACTTAGGAAATTTGACTTAGAAGGTGTGAGGATTTCAACTACTCCATATGAAGCTCCAAAGCTAAAATCCAATACTGAACCAGATCCTGCTATTAATGTTCATATCTACAGATCCATGATCGGTTCACTAATGTATTTGACAGCTTCAATACCTGATATTATGTTTGCAGTCAGTGCCTGTTCACAACATCAAGTTACACCATTGACTTTCCAGTTGAATGCAGTCAAGAAAATCTTTAAGTATCTCAAAGTCCAACCTAAGTTGGGTCTTTGGTACCCTAGAGATTCTCCTTTTATGTTTGAAGCCTAGAGTGATAGTGATTATCTTTGGTGCTAATCTTGATCGAAAGTCAATTACTGGTGGTTGTCAGTTTCTGGGTATAAGATTGATTTCTTGGCAATGCAAGAAGCATACCATTGTGGCTACATCCTCTACTGGAGCAGAGTATGTTGCTGCTGCTAGTTGTTGTTGTCAGATACTCTGGATACAGAATCAATTACTAGACTATGGGTTCAATTTTATGAACACAAAAATCTTTATTGATAACCAAAGTACCATTTGCATTGTTAAAAACCCAGTTTTTCATCAAAGAACAAAGCATATAGAAATTAGGCACCACTTTATAAGAGATGAAAATGAAAAACATCTTATACAAGTGCTTAAAATTTATACTGATGAAAATGTGGCTGATTTGTTAACTAAAGCTTTTGAAGGCCCTAGGTTTCAATATTTAGTAGTCCATATTGGGATGCTCAATCCCTGATTGTTCTGTTTGAGGGGAGGAATAAACCTAAGGGGAGGCTTATTGTTTAAGGGGAGGATCAGTGTTATACATGTTGTATAATTTTGTATATTGTGTATCCTTTGTTCCACTAACAATTTTGCAAATTTTAAAGTCAAACACACACACAATCAGTAGAAAAGGAATGAAAAGAAAAAGTTAAAGTCTATTCATTAAAGGCTGCATTCAAGGATGCAACAGTACAAAAGAAGACTTCATTACATTAGATCATTAACACATCAAAAGACAAACACCTACACCATCTAGCCCATAGCTCTCTTCCTATTTCCACTGATGTCAGGCATGCTTTGCTTTCCCCTCTTACCAACCACCTCCCAAGCACGGTGACTGGGAAGACCAAGCACCTTTTTCCCTCTTCTCTAGTGTTGGTTTGGGGGGAGTTGGCCTTTGTGCAGAGCTAGCTACCACCAGACCTTTAGATGTCCCTACATCTTCCTCATCATTAGTGTCATTGTAGCAGGAGACATAGCTGGGCATGGATTTCAGCTCATAATCCGAGCTTGTGTCCTCCACATATGGTGGAGGGGTAGGAAGTTCATCAGATGGAGCACCCCCAACTGCTGGTGTTGGATTTAGGTTCATAAAGGTTAATGTGTTGTGAAGAGGAGGAAAGTACTTCCTCCATCCATCATTAGATGATGAACTTGATGATGAATCAGAGGAAATTTCAATAACGTCAGGATTGCTCATGGTGATGTTTCTTCTAGTGGTTGGTTGTAGGTAATCGAGAACTTTAAGGGTATGTGATGAGTTTATTTTTGGTTGGAAGCCCCTTTTATAGATAAAGTCAACAAGTAAACTACCCTACAAAAGAATTAATGCATGCAATGTTTAAGTTGGTGGAGGAGTTAATAAAGAAGATATTTTACAAAAGGGGGTTGACTATAAGATGATATTTTATAGAGGATTTACTCTATAACTATCATTCATGCTGATGGGTTGTGGTTTCTGCTGGTAGGGTCAGTGTATTGACCATGGTCAAACGAAATTTAGGATTCGATTGACCTAGTGTTCATGCGGTTTGACTTGTGGTTGCTTCTGGTAGTGTGGAATGGGGTATTTTAATTTGGGATAAAATTGAAGTCAAAATTGGTCAAAGATTCTTTCCGAGATACTTGCCAATTAAGTTGCTAACTTGGGTAACTACTTTAAATAACCTAACGTATATATCCCACGCCCAAAATAACCAATTCCCTCTCGTCAAACAACCAACCCATTTCGTAAGTCCTCATTATCACAATCCAATCCCTAAATCTTTTCAATGGCGACTCTCAGTTTATAAGGTGATCACAACAAAGTTGCATTCTTAGGGAAAACTAAAGGAAGTGACGTGTTTGATCCAATGGTTGATTTTCTGCAACGTTCCAAGCTCAGGTATGCTCTGACACATTGCCCCTCCATTGTTTAAGACTCATTAGTCAGGCAATTCTGGGCCACTGCCTTCGAAAGATCTCTTGAGGGTCAACCCAAAGAGATGGTGGCCACTATTGATGGTAGGGAATATGTGATCATGGAGTCCTCTGTCAGGACTCAACTTCAATTGGATGATGAAGGTGGAGTTTTTGAGAATGACAAGAAGGAAATTCTTACTGGTTTGGCCAGTCTTGGCTACCCAACTGATGGGAAATTTATCTGGTACAAGAACAAATTTTGTCCTAAAGGGAGGTTTCTAGTTCACACCCTCCTTCAGTGCATCAGTCCCAAGACAGGTGGTTGGGATCAATTCTCAAGTTCTATTGTCTATGGCATCATTTGTCTCTCTCATGGTAGAGTTTATAATTTTTCTAGGTATATTTTTGAGGAAATGCTTAGGAATGTTAAGGATACCAAACATAAATTTCTGATGTATCCTAGGTTTTTGCAAATGATTTTAGGCATTGAGACCTCTGACCATACACCTAGACCCATGGGAAAGCTAACTGCTAAATTATTTGCTACCATGAGGACCAAATTTGATGGGGAACATAAACTTATGTTGCCCAATGGCAATGTGGATGCTGGTGCAGCTAATTCCGCTGGTGGTAATTTGCCACCTACCCACGATCTTCTTTGGTGCCAATGCATCATTGCGGCTAATATTGGGTGTGATGCAAGTGCATCGATTTGCTCTGATGTCCAGCTACCACCATCCCCTAGACCTCCCACACCACCATCCCCTAGGCCTAATGCTCCTGTTGAGCCAGTCCATTCTCCTGGTGCACAGGTCTAAATACCTGTTGAACCAGAGGCTACCTCTTTTGACAACCTTTTGAGTCACCCTTGAGTCCTCCTAGGCAGACATTTGATACTGACACCAACATTGGTGCAGATTTTTATAATTCTCCTACCAGGTCCAATGAAGCTCCCAATACATCGGTTAACGATGGGTGGGTGAGGATCTGATGCTCTCATGAATATGTCCAAATTGCTTGCGGGTATGTGCAAAAGGTTGATGATTTGGAATCGGAGCTCAAGGATACTAAAAAGACTCCTGGAGGAGCTGTACTTCAACTACTTGGGAGAGTTACTCATCTAGAAGCTCAATTAAAGAAGAAGAAAAGCCAAGGAGTGTTTTATGATTCTGATGATGAACAGGTTGGGAACATGGATGATTTTTCTTTTGATGCACTTCATGTGTTGGCTACTGCATCATTGGCTGATGCTACCACAGAGGAAGCTGATGTTTTTATGCCTGATGATGAACCTGTTCTCACTCCCAAGCTCCAAGTTTTCAAAAGGAGAAGGACAAGGATGCATTTAGAGGTACCAGTCTTTGAGAAGGTTCATCGCATGTTCTGCGGTAGTTATCTGGTTCTTTGCTACTAGTGACACCTTTCACGTACCGAGGATGATGTTGCTACTCAGTGATGTTGCTTGCGGTAGAATACCTTTTTCTACTGATAATGCTTCTATAGAGCTTCCTCCTGACGTTATCACTGGTTCAACATCTGATCCTATTGATACTACACCTATTTCTTCTGCACATCTGGATAAGGGTAAAGCACCAATGGGAGAAGAGGATCTTGAATCTGACCAAGCAAAAGTTGAACAAGCTAGACTTCTTAATTGTCTAGAAATTGAAATGAGGGATAAAGAATTGGCAGAGCAGATCTAAGCAGAGTTGAATGTAGATGTTGAAAAGCATAATTAACCAGTTCTCTCAACCTTATCTCCTGAGAGACAAAGAGAGTTAGATGCTGCCTCTCTACATTTTACTCAAGCTCATTGGGATACAATTCTACAACAGGTTACATCAAATACATCTCTTGCTCAGACAATTTTAGGAGATGATTTTAATAAAGATGATTAAGTTGTAAGGATGGTTGAATTGGCTAACCAAAGAAAGATAGCGTCTGAGAGGAGGGCCAAAGCAAAGAGGGATAAACCTATGACCCAAGCACAACAAAGGGAGTTCATGAGAACATTTTTTAAGAGTCAAAGTTCTGCTATCTATAATAGTGGGTGGACCATGACATATGTCAAGAAGTTCTCAGATGCTTAGTTAAGGGAAGAATATGAGAGAATTCAGAAAGCATTGGAAAGATCTGGCATTCATCCGTTTACACCTTTGAAGAGATCTCAACCTGCTTTGGAAGAGCCTATGTATAAAATATTAAAGTATGTTGATCCTGTTGGTTCCTCCAATGATATCTTTGTTTCTTCTGAAGGTCTACCTAAGGAGCCATCTGTTCTCATTGAGGAGATCTTCTCATCTAAGGACCCCATCCCTAAGAACTCTGCATCTATGGACACCCCAAAGGAATCATCTATTCCTACTGATTCTACACATGCCATTCCCACTGATGATGTTCCATCCTCTGCACCAACTTCTGATGTTGCTTCTGATGCAAATAGAGAAGTACCTTTCCCTGCTATAGGAATGTCTAGTGTTTCCTCTCCATCTTCTACTCCTAGAAAAAGACAGAAGATCAAAGCTAAGAAGAGGGTCTCTAAGCATCTTGATTTACTGGCTGAGGATAGTGCATTTATCAGGGGTTCTGAGGGTGATGATTCTGCTAATGAGGAACCTGTTCTATGGTCTTCTCTTGATAGATGGGAATTGACTTCTTCTATTCGGGGGCTCGTGAATAGTATTTATATGAATGATGGGTCTTTTAAGCACTTGATGCAGGTTTTACTAACCAGGTTTTAATATTTATATAGTCTCGTTATACCTATGGTCTACCCTAATGCACTAACAAGCAGTGTACCCGGTCGTGTGTAGTGTAGTATTCGGTAAAACCGAGGTCTCCCAAGAGCTATGTGTGCGGATTTTAACTAAGTCTAGGTGTCACAGATTTTAATAGGTTTTAAAGTTGAAATGATTAATTAACTACTAAAACAAGAAAATAAGAAAAGCAAGTAAAGGCGAGGGTTGTGATCAATAGAGGAGAAGTGTGCTAACCTAGTTATTCATCATATCATGTTAAGTTCATGTTTAATTACTTCCAATTGCTTCAAGTGGGGGTGAAGGTCGCTAAGACAACATTTGGTCAATTCGTCCTAACCTATCAGCAAAGGTTTCCACCGGAGATCTTGGGCGACCCCTTGAAAGTCCAATTGTTTTAGTCCCTAAGCCAAGTCATTAAGTTCCGCTACATGCAAGACTTGTAACAATGAGTGCCCGGGCGCTAGCATCTTAAACACTCATCCCTAACTTCTTAAGTTCATCCAAACGGTAGGTGATTAGTTGGTCAAATCGTACAAGCGAAGAAGGGTCGTTAGTTGGTCAATTCTTACCCTTCCCACTCAGTCTACCTACTTAGGGTGAGTTGGTCATATCTCCTAAGTAACTAGCCACTACATCTATTCAAAACTACCGAAACAAGGGTAGCTACCAACAAACTATGCATGCACACACTAGAAACAATTATACGAAAGCAATGTAAACATAAACAAAACAATTAAGGAATCATAACTAGGCAAGCACCGGAGGCACTTAGCCGCTCATATTAACTAAAACAATCGATTCAATGTTTAACATTACGAAATACATCATTTGAAAGTAAAGAATGATAAAATGCTAATGCTTATCGTATGGGAGTGATTTCTCCCTTGGAGATGGCTCCGTATGCTCCCTAAGATCTGCCTTCAACCTTCTACTCACGTTCTCTGAATTGGTGTGTGAAGTAATTGATTAGAAATGATGGAATTTGGGTTATTTAGGGCCGGTTAAGTTGCGGTAACTTAAGTTAAGAGTTACGCCATAACATCCATTTCTTCGTAATTTGCTCTGGAAAAGCTGGTTACGGCGTAACATCAGGAATGAGTTACGCCGTATCTTCAATAAATCATGATTACGCTGTAATTGTGGAATTAGTTATGTCTTAGCTTTGGCGAGAACCTCATTTAACCAAATTAGTTCACGTAATCCTAGGAGGGAGTTACGCCGTCTTCCGTTTAGTTGGTTTTACGAGCGCTTACATTGCGGTTTGTGTGTGAGGAGGGTTACGCGTAACATCTTCAAAATGAGCATACTATCATATATCTTCAATAAACACTCCAAATCCGCGTCTCATTAGCTCCAATGCTGTATAATTTACCTGAAAGTTAAATATAGAGGAAAACAAGCGTAAATCCATATAACTGATATAAAATGCGAGCATTATCGGGGGAAATTGACACTTAATATTCAGGAATACTATTTATATGAATGATGGGTCTTTTAAGCACTTGATGCAGGTTTTACTGACCAGGTTTTAATATGTATATAGTCTCATTATACCTATGGTCCACCCTAATGCACTAACGGGCAGTGTACCCAATCGTGTTTAGTGTAGTATTCGGTAAAACCGAGGTCATCCCAAGAGCTATGTGTGCGGATTTTAACTAAGTCTAGGTGTCATAGATTTTAATAGGTTTTAAAGTTGAAATGATTAATTAACTACTAAAACAAGAAAATAAGAAAAGCAAGTAAAGGCGAGGGATGTGATCAATAGAGGAGAAGTGTGCTAACCTAGTTGTTCATCCTATCATGTTAAGTTCACATTTAATTACTTCCAATTGCTTCAAGTGGGGGGGGAAGGTCGCTAGGACAACATTTGGTGATTAGTCCTAACCTATGAAACAAGGTTTCCACCGGAGATCTTGGGTGACCCCTTGAAAGTCGATTGTTTTTAGTCCCCTAAGCCAAGTCATTAAGTTCTGCTACATGCAAGATTTTTAACAATGAGTGCCCAAGCGCTAGCATCTTAAACACTCATCCCTAACTTTTTAAGTTCATCCTAACGATAGGTGATCAGTGGTCAAATTGCACAAGCGAAGAAGGGTCGTCAGTTGGTCAATTCTTACCCTTCCCACTCAGTCTACCTACTTAGGGTCAGTTGGTCATATCTCCTAAGTAACTAGCCACTACGGCCATTCAAAAATACCGAAACAAGGGTAGCTACCAACAAACTATGCATGCATACACTAGAAACAATTATACAGAATCAATGTAAACATAAACATATCACCGGAGGTACTTAGCCGCTCATATTAACTAAAACAATCTATTCACTGTTTAACATTATGAAATACATGAATTGAAAGTAAAGAAATGATAAAATGCTAATGCTTATCGTAGGGGAGTGACTTCTCCCTTGGAGATGGCATCATATGCACCCTAAGATCTGCCTTCAACCTTCTACTCATGTTCTCTGAATTGGTGTATGAAGTGGATGATTAGAAATGATGAAACTTGGGCGGTGTTGAAACTGTAGACCTTGATAGATCTTAAGCACTCGTAGATCATTAGTATTGCTTATGTAATCACAAACAAACTAATAGAAAATCTCCACAACTTGTATTCTTTAGCGGAATTCAAACACAAGTACAAACACAGATTACTAAGAACTCGTTGATCCTCTATGGATCTTTTTATTAATACTAAAACTTTGTTTTTCAACTCGTGCATAACTCATACTATTGTGTTCCTTTTATAAACAAGGAACCCTAACTTGTTCTCTAAGAAACGTATAAACATAAAACTAAATAAGATATACATAATCACTTCCTAATAAAGCTCATGCATATCCTAACTAACTATAGAATATGCGGAATACTATCTCCGCAGAAACAAACTACGAACTATATAACTTCAGTAGAATTATGTCTTCAGTAGAATCCACATTACTTCAGCAGAATCCCTTCAACAGTAATTTCAGCATAATTCATACTTCACATAATTCCCAACAATCCTCCCCTAAACTGGAATTTGACTTGGTTAAGTTCCAGTTTCTTGATAGATCTTTAAAACTTCAGAACTAGAGGATTGTGCTTGAACTTTAGCAGCAAAGAACCAAAACAAGAACATCTCAATGATGACAAAACTTTGAAACTCCAGATCTTTGCAGCAACAAATGACAACATGTACATCAAAACATATTAGTTTCATACTATTCTCATCACATCCGTGTGTTAACTCCGTGAGGGTGAATCATTGAAAATAATAGATTTGATGTCTCTTTACCAATAGCCATCACACTCTTGGAGTAGCCAAATGTTTAAGTTCGAAAACTATGGTACCTGATAACCATCGATTTATTAGCAAATTAGCAACCATGAACGGATTTGAAATGTCTTTACCTGTAGCCGTTTGCTCAGGACTAGCCAATTCTTAGGAGATAAAATCACCTTTGGTGAATTGAAAACCTAATATAGTGTTCCATTGCCTTTACCACAAGCCATATACATGTGGGCTAGTCAATTCTTGGATTCCAAAAAGGAATAAACCATGGTGAATTGATGACCATACAACTCTCAGCAATTAAGCATGGGTAGTTGCAGACCCTATGATTTTGAGCAAACCATTACAGCTATCAACAGATATGATGTGTCTTTACCAAAGCTGTACCCTTTGGACTAGCTAACTCTTTGATGTAAACAAATCACATCTGGTGAGCTAATAACCATCAACAATATACAACAAACCTGCAAGAGAATTTAGACATACTCAAAAATATACAAAATTTTAATTTTAATTTTTTTTACTAAAAATCAAAGAAAACAAATATCACAAAATATACAAGATACCATACTCAAGATGATTCTTTATGAAGCAGAAGCTGAGTCTTAATCACTCCAACACATTGTTCAGCATGAAGCCTATCATTCCCAACTGGATCAGGAGGTACTTCCAACTTTTTTCGAAGCATTCTTTCCATCAAGTTAGTAGATAAAGGATATAACTTGTCTGAGAACATACATATAGTCATGCCACACTGTGTCTCCACTACATGCACACTAGGAAGAGGATAAAATCTCCAATTCTCAACCTTCCACTTATGTGAATTCTTCCAAATAAAATATCCTTTACCATTTGGAGATTGAGAATCAAACAGAACATGAAGATCACCCAACAAGAATAATCCAGAACCCTGTGGTGTATGAGTGTGGTAATACTTAGTGACAAGACCATACAAAGTATTCAAATCTGCTCTATCTACCAAATGAAGTATCTCTTTCAAAAAGTTGAACTGCATAGTAGATTGATCCAATCGATAAATGATATTAAGCTCTCCATCTTTCAAAGCCCAATTAGTCAACACATCATGAGATCCCTCAGGAAAAATAGCAGCAGATCCTTCTTTAATAAAAGTTGACTCAGCAACCTTTAGATCCAAAGGAATATGCTTGCGAGATGTCTTAACCTTAGCTGAATGAATCCCTGCTGATCTCACAGACCTCCTTAGAGAAATGTGTCTTCTTTTAGACATCCTCTTCATCCTCCTACCAGGTATATAAATCCCCATAGATGGTACACCCTCAGATTCTTCAGGAACATCTCTAGTAGGAATAGAAGAAGTAGAAGGAGACTCAGGTAGAACACCACCACGTAAGGCAGTCATTTTGTCAAGCACCTTTCTTGCCTTTTTAGCTTTTATAGCTGCTGTTTCAGCTTCCTTAACCATATCACCTCCTTCTGTATCAACAGATACCACAGATGGAATAGAAGCTGGCATATCTTGTGCTTCAGAAGAAACAATAGAAGGTTTAGGAGAAGCAACCCTGTCAGTTGAATGAGTAGCTTCAGTAGTTGCTTCAGAAGTAACCACTGGAGAAATCACCTTAGGTGGAACAGCATCAAAATTGTCTACTAGCTCAAAAATCTTGGGTCACTTGGCCTTTGGAGCATCTACATTCTCAGCAATCCTTTTCAAGTTGGAAGTAAGTGTTGAAGCAGGTGTAGAATACTTCATAATCTGATTATACATACGAATCAAGTCATAATCAGGTAAAGCCAAGACTTGCTTCATTGTTAACCCAAAGTTATACAAAGAACAACTCTGATTTTTTACCACAGTCCTCATATGAGCTTTCCTCTGAGCTTCAGTTTGTAGTCTCTCTCTCTTAGCTTTATTCTTTTGAGAAACAATGGCTTTCCTCTTTGCAACTGCTTCTTGCTTCCTTTGTTGTCCAAGAGCCACCAATTGAGCCACAAAATTTTCACTATCAAAATCTTCTCCCAAAATACTTTGTGCAAGATTAGGATCTGATGCAGCTTGATTAATACATGCATCCCATTGATTATCAGTAAAATGAGGAATGAGTTCATCAAGTTCTCTTTGTCTCTCAGGAGGCAAATTAGGAGAAACCTCTGCTTCAAGTTGTTTAGCCAATTCCTCACTCTTCTTCAATTCTTCACACTCAGCTAACAAACTTTCTTGTGCTTGCTTTTCCTGGTCACTTACAAGATCTGGACTAATATCATCAATCATTGCTCTTTTTCCTGTATCAGCAGGTTCTGTAGCAGAAACATCTTGAGGAATAGCACCAGAAGGAACTTCAGAAGAAACCCCCAAGTTAGCATCAGAAGAAACATGTTGAGACAGATCCTCAACAGGTGTAGAAAAGACATTAGTTGTTGGATCCAAATTAAAGCTTCTTCCAGCAAGAAATACTCCTTGATCATCTGCTGAAGATGTAGGATTTGATGGTTCCTTTACAAAAGTATCTTGACCAGGTGTAGAACCAACATCTTCCATATGCACATCAGTCATATTGTCTTCAGCAGTTGAAAGATTTTCAACACTATGTTCCTTTGAAGCTACAGCAGTTCCCTTATTCAAATAATGTCTTCTCCTTTTTCTAGTAAATCGTATGGGTTCCTTCTTCTTTGAAGATTCAGTAACAATTGGAGGAGAAACATGAGTTATTTGAGCTTCATCTGCCAAGATTCCAAGAGATTCAAAATGAGTATCCTCTTGCTCCTCATCAGAAGAAACCATAACTCTCCTTTTGCTACGCTTTCCAAGTTGGTCCTCTAAGCCCTTAACTTTACTCCTCAGCTCCAGAATCTCACCAACAAGAGTAGATTTAGTCTCTGCAAAACTCCTTTTGAGATCATTCGCCTGACCACATACACATTTTACTAGAGCATAGGCGGATGTTAGTGTAATAGAGTCCTCGGCTCCACCAACAGATTACTTTCGGTGGTAATGGGAGCTTCATTGGACCTTCGGGAAACATGGTCATGCTCAGCGTGAGGAGAACCTTCATTAGCTGGTTCCCTATTTGGACTAGGTGTGGTCGGTCTATTAAAGTCGGCTTCAAACTCATCCAAGAGTAACTGTGTAGGTGGTGAACTAGGACTAGGTCTAGGTGAAGGTATAGGTGGAGATTGGTCAGGAGAAACATTAGATGCTTGGCAGGTTGTAGAAGGGCCCTCATCAATGGCAACTGAAGGATTACCATCAGCAGTAACATTGGTAGAAGGTGGGTCATTTACAACATTATCCTCATCAGCAGCCTCATTGCCATGAGGCAACATAGCTGCTAGCAAAGGATGATGTGCCCCCTCATAATGAGTTTTCATTGAAGCAAATAGTTTAGATGATAAAGCTCCTATGGGATAAAATGATTGGGCTTGGGTTGTAATGTCTAAGATCATTTGTAAGAACCTAGGGTACATCAAAAACTTATGCTTTTTCCTATGTATATTTTCAACCATATTATCAAAAATAAACCTAGAAAAGTTATAAGTTAAACCCTGAGATAAACATACAATACCACAACCTAGTTGAGTAGAAAATTGGTCCCATCCTCCTGATTTATTGCTTATACACTGAAGCAACGTGTGAACTAAAAACCTACACATCGGGCATAGCTGATTCTTGAACCATATGTCAGTCCTTGTACCTTGGTATCCAATAGCTCTCAGCCCATCAAGTATCACAGCAGCATTAGAATGATAAACCCCATTCTCATCATCTAAACGAAGTTTTCTTCTTATCAACTCCTCTGTTACAACATACTTTACTTCATCAACTATAGCCACGATCTCTGTTTCACTCCTTTTTGTAGCAGATGCCTAGAACTGTGTAACCAATGATTCATATATCACATCAGGAGAATGTGTTAAAGCATAATGAATCTTGGATTTCTTCAGGAATTCCACCATTGGCACATACAAATCATCACCCTTTGCTTTTCCCAGAAAATCAACCTTGTTATGATCTTTCTTCAATTGAAGCTCCATGTGTAAGATTGTAAATTAGGGTTAAGAATCATGCACTGGAAGTGTTTTGAACGTAAGTGAAGAGGGAATCGTTTAATTTGAAGTGAAGATATGCGAATAATGAATTGGTAGAAGTTTCTCAAAATATAGTCAAAAATATCAGAGTATTTGTTGACTACATCTTACATATTTCAAATTTGACCAAAGATAAAGTAACACTTCAGCAGAAACACGGTCAATCTGCTGAAGTAATTTACTTCAGCAGAAACCACCCAAGATAAAGATATCATAAGTAAAATATCTGGAGCGTTATTGTGCCACCCAACTCGCATTAAATTACATTAACCCTCGAATCCGTCTTTAAAACAATCCCAATGCACACTTTATACATATCATTTACCCCCAATTTTCATCACAAACCCTAATTTCATCACAAACCCCAATCAACCACAATCAACCATGAATAATCAACCAGAGGTTATTGATCTAACCTCTTCTCCATCATCATCATCATCAAGTGATTTCCTTTAGTTCTGGTCATGTCCACATGACCCTCGACCTTTGAAATCCCCATTTCTCAGTTCTTCTGAAGATGATAGTGTAGTGAATCCAAGTGAAGCTTCTGAAGACTCTGATGACTCCTGTAAGGAGATAACTTCACACCCTCAACCTCCACCACCTCAACCTAAACAGGTGGTGTTAAATCTCTGTACCATAGTGCGGTGCTTCATCTCATATCATTGCAAGGGAAGGGTAAAAGGAAGATGAATTGATTGCTTTTTGGTGAAACTAGTAGATGAAGCACAAGGACAATCATCATAGCACACATCCATCTACTGTATTCATCTTCATCATCTTCGGTTTCCTTAATCCATCCTTCCCATTTTGATCCTTAGCTCGTCGTACTGGTCATACATATCATGGTCATGCATATCCAGCAGCTGGAATAGAAGATATGAGCGGTCATGCATATCCAACAGCTGGAATAGATGATATGAGCTAGTCGATGATAGGAGTTAGAATAGGTTTAGTAGATCATGTATAGATATGAATCTTGTATCTCCATTTGAAGTTGATTGTAAGCATTGTAAGCTGTAAGCTATAAACTGTTGCTTGAATGAATGAATGAACAATTTAACTTCAATACTTGTCGATAGATGCAATTTGATCACTTCAGTACTTAGCTTACAGTAGAAAAATGCTTTTAAGCTTACTTGACCATATTCGAATTGACCATCCTTGGTGAACTTCAACTTATATATGCAATCTACAAAACAAAACAGACACAGAGAAACACACAAACCAAACAAAGACAAACAGACTAAATTAACATTAGCTGGTTAGTGTTAGCAATCAAAAGAATACAAACTAATATACAAAGTATACAACATGAATCCTCCCCTGAGGCATATGCCTCCCACAGAGCCTATGCCTCCCCTAAACTAGGTTAAGGGTTAAGCACAATATGGACCACAAGGTGTTGAAACCTTGGTCTATCAAAAGCTTTGTTAACAAATACCACATTATCATCGAGTGTGAATTTTAACCACTTTTTGTCAAATGTTTGTCATATGCATCTCTTATAAAGTGGTGCACGATTTCAATATGTTTAGTTCTATTGTGAAAAACTGGATTTTTAACAATGCATATGGTACTTTGATTATCAATAAAATTGTTGTGTTCATGAAGTTATACCCATAATCCAACAATTGATTTTGTATCCAAAGAACTTGTCCACAGCAAATTTCGCAGCAGCAACATACTCTGCCGGTAGATGAGGTAGCCACAATAGTTTGTTTCTTGCCTTTGCTAAGAATCAATCTCTTTCAAGGAATTGGCAACCTCGGTTGTGGATCTCCTATCGGTTGCACCGGCATAGTCACTATCACTATATGCTTCCAACTTAAAAGGAGACTCTTTTGGGTACCAAAGACCTAAATGAGGTTGGCCTTTAAGATACTTAAAGATCTTCTTGACTGCATTGAGATGGGAACTAAGTGGAGTGACTTGATGTCTTGAACAAACACTCCACGAAAAAGTAATATCAGGGCCTTGAAGATTTAAATACATCAAAGAACCAATCATAGATCTTTATAGGTAAACATTCACAGCTGGATCTTCTTCATTGTTGGTCTTTGTCTTTGGAGCTTCATAAGGTGTAGTGGCAGTCCTGACACTCTCCATACCAAACTTCCTCCCAGCTATACGCTCAAATCTCTTGATCTCCATAGAGAGCATGGCCACTTTCCACTTCAGCTTCATCTCTTCCATATCCAATGGATCCACCTGTTCGAAATCCTCATATGCAAGTTGCTGCTGAGGATCATAATCAGCAAAGAAGGATCCAAGCACATCTTCCATAATACCACTAGAATGAGAGTGAGAACTTGATGGAGTGGCAGTGTAAGATGATGATGAGTAAGTTGGACTTGGAGCATGGATCATCTTTGGGGTAGAGGCCCCAACAAACGTTGTGTGACTAGCAGTGGTTGATGAACGAAAATGACTTCTTACATCATGTTCAAGAGCTTTAAGTTTGTTGTACAGCTCATCAAAAGTAAGCATATCCAACCCACCTTTAGTTTTGAAAGCAATGCTTACTTGTAACCATGATTGAGGTAAAGATCGCAAAAACTTGGAATTACAATCATCATTATCTGGCTTTGCCTTCAATGATTCAAGCTGACTTAAAATCTTGTGAAACTGTCATAGCCCTTGTGAATTCCTTCCTCTTGAGAGATTTGAAACTCTTCAACTGTTGTCTCCGACATCGATTTTCTCATTCTCCTAGACTCCTCATTCCCACCAAACTTTGCCTTGATTGCTAACCATATATCCTTAACATCTTTCATGTAGTGAAAATCACTCAAGTGATCATCAGGAATAGCTTGAAGAAGAATGGTTTTAACCATGGTTTCTCTCTGACGCGATAACTCTTGGCATTTGGGAGGAACATAAATAAGATTACCATCGAGAATATGTGGTAGTTCTCTTCAAAAGCTGTTCCCCTTCTCACAATCTCCCATAGATTCCAATCAATGTTGGAGATCGGTTACGCATCTTCATTGCCCATAAGTCATATTCCTCCTTTTTAAGGTATGGAAACTTAACATTGCTGTTAGAGACTTAGTTGTTTGCGGATATGGTGGTTGTTGCAGTTGTTGGTGACCGATATCTTCTTAGATCGGGCATGATGAATGTTGTTTTGGTTGTTTGGGTGTATAGAAAAGCTTTATTCTTAGTATTGTAGAGACTACATGAGCTCTGATACCACTTGTTAAAAGCTGACCTTGATAGATCTTGAGCTCGTGTAGATCGTTAGTATTGCTTATGTAATCACAAACAAACTAATAGAAAATCTCCACAACTTGTATTCTTTAGCGGAATTCAAACACAAGTACAAACACGAGATAACTAAGAACTTCGTTGATCCTCTATGGATCTTTTATTAATACTAAAACTTTGTTTTCAACTTCGTGCATAACTCATACTATTGTGTTCCTTTTATAGACAAGGAACCCTAACTTGTTCTCTAATAAATGTATAAACATAAAACTAAATAAGATATACATAATCACTTCCTAATAAAGCTCATGCATATCCTAACTAACTATAGAATATGCGGAATACTATCTCCGCAGAAACAAACTACGAACTATATAACTTCAGTAGAATTATGTCTTCAGTAGAATCCACACTACTTCAGCAGAATTCCTTCAGCAGTAATTTTAGCATAATTCATACTTCACATAATTCCCAATAGGCGGTATTTATAGGCCAGATCTAGTTACGGCATAAATTGAGTTAAGAGTTACGCCATAACATTCATTTCTTCGTTATTTGCTTTGGAAAAGCTGGTTACGGCGTAACATCGAGGAATGAGTTCTGACGTATCTTGATTAAATCGTGATTATGCGTAATTGTGGATTATTAGTTAGTCGTAGCTTCTTGTGGCTGAAACCTCATTAACCTAATTGGATTCACGATGTAATCTAGGAGGGGAGTTACGCCGTAATCTTAGTTTAGTTGGTTTTGACGAGCGCTTACATTCTGACATAATGTGAGAGGGAGTTGCCATAACATCTTCAAAATAGGCATACTATCATATATCTTCAATAAACTCTCCAAATCCACGTCTCATTAGCTCCAATGCTTGTAATTTACATGAAAGTGAAATATAGAGGAAAACAAGCGTAAATCCATATAAATGATATAAAATCAAAGCATTATAGGAAATTATTGATAGGCTACCTTGGCGTCATTCGGGGTCAAAGGAAGTTCATTTTCTTCGACATGTTTTATAACACCCTAGGCAGTGAACCTAATCGTTGTAGTCTAGTATTAGGGTAAGCAACGGGTATTGATATCGTTCTCTAGGGGAATAGGAATGCTAGTGAGAAGTTACTACGCTAAGGTTAGGGTTGAGAAAGATTATTTTTTATCTTTTAATATTTTTAAGGAACGGAAAGGTACGAATCTCAGGGTTTGGTATTTCTACCGATTACTCTACTTATCTAATTATCTAATCTAAGGTGTATGTAGTCTATGTCTAATTATTGTGTGCTTTTATGATGGTTTAAAGATGTGTTTACTTAGGTTTTATTACTCCTTAATTATCTCCTATTGATGGTTGAATTTTCACGTCCTTATTCTTAATCGCGTTGTGTGTCTAAATT
>OU343217.1:261428055-261725726 GCA_910596185.1 Chrysanthemum makinoi
TTGCGGTTTTGGTTAATTTTTTTATGGACACTTATTCATATTCTATGTACTTACTTGCAATGTAACTTTTTTATTGTTTTTTTTATTTTTTTATTTCTTTTCTTTTTTTTTGCTGCACTTTTCTGGGGTTTGATTTTTTGAGGCATAACAATACAAGAGGGTATGGCATAAATTTATTTCAAAGCGTTAAACATTAAAAATAGTTGCTAGGTATATTGTATTTTTGATTTGCACCGATGTGTATGTGTATGTTTGTTTTAGCAAAATACATTTGTCAAGTTTTGCCAACTAAGTTAACTGATTTACATATGTTTGAGTATTAGACAGGCGCATTAACTCAACATTTAATTAATAAAAATCTTACGACCATAAGTACACGTGATCACTAATAAAAATATGGTAGATGCAAATTATATCCACTCAATCCCCACCCGTTTTGCATACATCACCCCGGACTAAAAGTACTATTGTAGTTGCCATGAGTACACTATTTAGTTGCTCAAAGTACCATTTGCGAGCTATGCTCTAGCAAACTCGACATAAAAGTTTAAATGATGAAGATGTAAATTAAATCCAGTCAAAACCTTGACCCCTTGTTGCGCCATCACCACTTGACTAAAAGTACTACTACGTATACTAGTTGCCATGAGTACACTATTTAGTTGCCCAAAGTACCATTTCCTAGCTATCACTATGAAAATTTCGTCATAAAATAGTTTAAAAAATGAAAGATATAAATTAAATCGATCAAACCCAACCCCCTGTTGCATACATCACCACTGACTAAAGGTACTACTATGTATGCTAGTTGCCATGAGTAAACTATTTAGTTACCCAAAGTACCATTTGCTAGTATGTGCCTAGCAAACTCGACTATAAAATAGTTTAAAAAATAGAAAGATGTAAATTCATCTGATCAAACCCCAAAATTGACCTGTTACCTTTTATCACCACTTGACTAAAATTACTACTACGTAAACTAGTTGCCATGAGTACACAATTTAGTTGCCCAAAGTACCATTTTCTAGCTATGCACTGTAAACTCGTAAAAAAAGTATTTGAAAAATAGGAAAGATACTATAAAAACAAAGTGTGGGTGGGTACTTATTTGGGGTTTTGTGATCCACTTGTCCATTGGAAAGCGGACAATTGTCATAACTAGTTTGTCAAAAAATTTAGTGTCTATATATGGCGTTATGTATCAATGGTAAAACGTTTTTCTCTATTAGTGATAGTCTTAGAAAAACAAAACATAACGATGTCTGCTGGCATGGTTTTTTGTGATGAATTACCAATGGTTGGTGGCTCAAAGTTGTTAAAAGATATTACGATCGCGTGCTACAGAGGTGAAAGTGGAACTTGCTTTCACGTGATGAAGCAGATCATAGGAGGAATGCTTGTTGAAATTAGGACGCGTGTCAACCGTAGAACAACAAATGATAGTGGAAGTGGAGCTTTTATGCGGGTCGGATTGTTGGTTGCCAACTATGAATCACCAGTTAGGATGCAAAATGAGGATGGCTGAGAGTTCCAAACTTACATTTTCTTGGTTTAGAAAACAAGACCGTGTTAAAGAGCTGAATGGTTTAATTGAAAAGTTGGAGTCAATGGAGATTTGATGTGCTTTGCATTAATTACATGGGGCTACTTGCCTTTTGTTTATTAGGGGATGGTGTTACATTTTGGAGGCACTTATCTCATCTTTGTATAGTCTGTTTATGTCATGTTAACCTATGGATGTGATCCCATGTTACATTTACTAGTATATATTTATGGAATGTTACTAGTATATATTTTTTTGCGTAGTTATTCAACTGTGTGCAAGATAGTAAGTCCGCGTTACAAAATAAAAAACTTACTAATAAAGTAGTAATATGAAGATGAAATTTTATTTAGTTAAAAAAAGTCATAGTGTGGGTGGGTACTTGTTTGGGGAATGCATGCCAATGAGACGATTCTAATAATGGTAGTAAGAATTTTTGTGTCTCGATAATAGAAGATGATGGCGTGTTGAGTTACATGCTTATTTATGTGTTAGAATAATAACCCTTATTATATCATTAAAAAATTAAATAAATACAAAAAGTAAAAAAAAAAAAACATTTAGGCAATGATTAGGGATTATATATATGCGCAAAAAATTTGTAACAAAGTTGCTACAAGTGTTAAAAAGTTTGTTTTAGTACAAATTAATTTGATTCAATTGAGGATAGAAACTCGATTAAGAGTTACAAGCTAGCTGCCTTGAAAAGAGGCTACAAGGTTGAACAAATTCTTAAGTATGTTCATATACGTAAATCCCCAACCAACGCTAAATGTCGATCTATTACCACTGCTACGTCGATGTAACCATTATAGTGTCATAAAAAAGCCACCGCTAGTTCCACATAAAAATCATATTTGTTTGTGTTTACGTAACCATTTATATTCAAATAGCAAAAAAGCGAAGAAAATGCATGTAAAGATTCACGTTCCTTCCAGTAATTTTATGTCAAATATAGGGAACAGTCTAGGAGGCTAGAGCACGCGCCTACCCACAAAACACTTAATGAAAATTAGTGATAACGCGTGCCGCAGTGATAAAATCCTGCGCTATAAATCTGCGAGGTAAATCAAGGGAAAGTCAGGAAAAAGCGAAAAAAGACCATTCCTTCACCTACAAAAAAGATTCCACCTACAAATCGAGGCAACCAAAATTTTTTAAGAAACACGAAAGAGAAGTTGAAGATGTTATTCAGGAAAAGAACACGATGGTACACAGTACAAAACAATACATCTGACGTCAACAACAGCTTGTTGCCCACGCGGTAAGTTTCCAAAAAGCCCATACATAGCCTAAACCTTTTACCCCAAAAAAAAAAATAGCGCAATATATTTGGCGATGCTTCCACAACTGAAACATGTTCTAAAATGACCACTAATAACATTTAGTGGTTCTAAAATGACTAATAACCCATCTCCGCGACCATTAGTAGCACCTTCACCCAAACCCATGTCCATTCAAGTTGTGGTATGCGCCAGGGACCATACATGCTACCAGGTGGGAGTTTAAACCTATTAGACTCTCATTAGAAATATGGGATCTTGAAAGTGCAGGCATTTCCTTTGTAACCTCATGCCTCGAGAGCGGGAAGAAGGAAATAAATCATGGGAATTGGTCTAGGAGTGATAATATATGTTCGGCGGATGGTCCCGTAGGGAAGAGGCGACAAAAGGAAGTTAGGAACCTTGAAATACCATTAACCACCCCTAACTAACAGAACTTCCCTAAGAAATCAAACAACAGAGGATGAAAACTATGCCTTCTTCCTCTGTTGGTGCAATGTACGAACCCCCCCCCATTCAAGTGTCGTCTACTAATTCACATATCGGTTGGATAGTGGGTCTAAGGAAAAAATGACCCCGCTTGCGGGGCGGGATAAATAAAAGCTGCCGTGGTGAAAGCTACACATTACCAAAAGCCCTTCCTGCACTGCTGATGAAGGCGTATTTGAGCGAAAACCCCCGAAAGGACCATTGAAGTTGAAGGCCTATCTAATCAAGGAATCCTCCATGGATTGAATAAGCGGGCCCGCGAGGAAGCAAACCCGTAACAACTTCAAGAAAAGGATAAAGGCAAAAGACCGGACCGGGAAAGCCAGTGGAAAAAAGAGGTGTCGACAATAGACAAACCCGGTGGTAGTCTATTGCTTGTACCTTGCTAATGTACTTATCCTTTACTAGTATGATTGTTGTGGGATGAATATGTAATATTCTAGAATGTCTTCGGTAGGATGTTTTGTATTAGATAAGTATGGTAAGCATAGTTATCTTGTACATTACTATTCATATTTTGTAAAGGACTCCTTAGCCTATTAAAGGAGGTCCTAGGTTTGAGTTAGGTATAAGTTTTGGTGATATCTAGAGTCGATATACTTGAAGGTTGTAAGCCCCAATACTATTGAGTATTAGTGTATTAACAACATATCGAGGTGTTTGTAGAATAAATGTTAGATTAATTATTATTCTTCTTAAGGTGAAGCTAAGGACGCATAGTGTGTTAATAGGTTGTGTTAGTTTAGTCAGCTTCTATAGTAGTCCTACATTCGCTAAACTGGGATCAAAAACGATTCTTATGTCAATGGAGAAACAATTTTAAAGACCATCACTTATTCTAAAACATCTTCACTTGGATAGCGACACATAGCGACATCGAGTTATCGAGATGTGTAGAGTTACATTCGTTTGAGTGGATTATTTTAAGCTTTATGCGACATATGTAAACGGAAAAAAATGCTACACTTTAGCTCATACCGTTACAAATTAAATATCTCGAAAGTTAATAAATGAATTGGTTGTACTAACAACTGCTATTCGTTTACCACTTGCTTGTAGTAAACTTACAGCTGCTAGATAATTTATACTAGTGTTGAAGTTATTGGCTTTAACCTTTTTTTTTGGAAGTGTGCATTGTCCCTAGTTGGTAGTTATTAGTAGCTTGGAATACGATGTACCTGAAATGCGTGGGTTTATTAAAAGTGGTCAGTAGGAAAACAAGTTGCCCTAAGTACAAAAGTTAGTTGCCAAATTTATTTTGGGTAACAACGCTTGTTGCCCGTGATTAAATAAACATGGATAATGGGATAGCATAACAGAGATGAAATAGTAAATACGTTGACATACAACGTTTGATACAGGAACAACTACATATTACGATTACTACATGGTTACAACTTTATTTTACATATTATATAACCACTTGATTGATAACATTCAGCGACTACGAGAAAATCTAACAGTCAATGCTTCCTTCACACACAAACAGCGTACTAAAACCACAAACCTTCATTCCCATTTAGCCTAATCCGTACCCAGTAGAACAAACTGTTGAAAATGGCATTGATATATCATTAACCAAATCAAGTGATAATATTCAAAAGGAACATGAATAGAATGGTAAGTTATAAATAAAACATACTATAGACAACTTACGGTGTATGATTTAACAAAGAAGAGATTCTTTGTATGGAATGCTTGAAAGATCCCATTATCTCCTAAAATCCCATCTGACAAATAATTCAAGTTCTTTGTTGTACGGGAATAGCGAGTGACCCAAATGGTTTGTGATTATGCAGCTTACTATTGGAGCTGATCCTTTGTAAACCCACAAGCGAACAGATAATAGGCTGGGGATGGCAAAGAGGCTTCTAAATGATCTTATGGCAAAACCATTCACGTCCAACAACCATCCACAAAACAATGGCATATCTTCATCAATGATCATACCAGAAATCACTAGAGAGGTTCCAAGATCGAAAACATAGAATGGAACTGGGAGTTCATTTTTAAAATCTGATGAGGTCAATGACTTTAAATTGGTTGGTTACCAAATCAAACGAAATCAACATATAAATCTTGTATGTAACATCATCCTCATTAGTTAACTTTTCACTCCCATTCCAATAGATAAAATGACCTACAAGCTGCACGACTTTGGCGTTTCAATTTGATAGTTTCACGAGGGGTGGAAATTTTCAAGGCATGTCCACCTTAACGAGTTGAAAGAAAAGCAGACATACAGAAACCACTTTGGAAACCAGGAGATGGAGACCTTCACGATCCAGTCAAGAGTGTCCGACGGACGCAAAACCAAAACAAATCTTTTACATTCAATTTGATCTCGTGTAAGCAGGACATATCTGCAAGTGATTTTTTGAGGCCGGGTTCCAAATAACAGACATTAGATTAGAACCATAAACAAAACATGAAAGACCATTAGAATTGCCTACTGCAATCATAGATGAAAGCATTAAATCTGTTTGAAGTCATTGGCGGTCACTGTATTCATCAAAAGCTAACATAAAACCTTTGTGACCCTGATCAAATGTTAAGCGTAAAAAACACTTACTCATCGTTCTGACGAACAGTAATTAAGATGAAGAATCCATAATCTATACTAGCCTTCCATAACTTGCAAACACTACGTAGCTGGAGTATAGACTTAGGAGGTAGCATGCGAATGATATCTAGTTGAACATCGGTGGGATATATCGGACATTTTGTTAAACAAAAGCAGAAAGATTGGGATAAAGATATGAAGTGAATAGACAAAAAGAAGAAAGAAAGATTTTGTTAAACAAATTAAGAAAGATTTGTATTGAAGAAAGAGATTGGGAACAAAAGACATTTAAGGACATGTACCGTGATGTACTATAGGGCAAGCAAAATATAAATTACGCTATATACCAAAAATTAATAAAGTATACATAACCCATATAGAAGTGGTTTGCAAAGCATAGGCCTTTTTTGTATGTGCAGGTATTAAAGAAATGTGGTGAGTTAAAAAAATATTATAATAATCGAATAATATAATAGAAGTAAAAATACTGCGTACACATTGAAAGAAAATACTTCACAAGTCAATATTAGACAATATTATGGGTCAAAACCGGACATTAAGTTGTACCTTGAAAGAACGCTATCAATTTATGTATTCAACCTTGTGCTTCGAAAGTATTCACATCCGTTCACATTAAGCTAAAGCTTGTTTGAAGAGAGTCGTCCCCTTCGAGGAAACGGTTACGGAGCAATCTGTACAAAATAATGCACACCCATACTCCACAGTCACCATACAAGTCCGATTGTTAAGTACTTTTGGACACTTGTATGTGATTTTATAATCCCGTTGATATGCCTTACTATCGGTACCCAACGTTTGTTAGGTACGATTTAAGCTGTGTTTGTAACTTTCTCTTGGAACCTCGCAACCACCGTTCACGTCTTAGATGGCACGGCCAGAGAGTCATAAATGTAAGTAAACTCAGTCGCGGATATAGAGCTCACAGAGTAGCCAGTGTTTTGTATTTTCATTCATGGGAAAATACACCTGATATATAAAACAAATACATAATATTATAAGTGTTTTATAACGTAGTGATATATGTGCGATAAAATCTGCCAAAATGACCTTTGCAGCATCTCGCCAACCCACAGGGTATGTTGTGCCATCTCCAATAAGTGGTAGGCATGTTGCCACCTAGTTTGATTGCAAAAAAATACCACCTTAAAGCCCATCTGCATCATTGGTCTAAACAACCACATCAATTCATCCGGTGCATCCAGTCTTACGGACATATAAAGCAAATCAAAGCGTAAACATTCGGTTCATAAATGTAAAACAAAATAATAAACAAGTGTAGTAGACCAGCTAGTCAGTTTACTAACTCATTAGCCACCCGCGGGGTGCAATCTTCAACACATGCCAAGGCTACTCAAAAATTCCTATAAGCAATAACCGCATTGGAGCCCCAAGGAAACCTATAAAGTAATGGACTTTGGCTTCAAACTACTTGCGAAGAGTAATGAGGCAGTAACCTTCTTCTTTTGCATTTGAAGATGGTAAAAGTTCCTAAAAATAAATATATAAATAACATACACCCAATGATAATGATGTTAATGGATTAACAAGCAACCTACTCTACAAACGGTTCAATTGTGGCGAATAGCAATGACCATTGGACACGTTTAAGGTTTCAGATGTTTCACGAAAACAAAGTTGAAAAATAAGCGAGAAAAACATAAACCGTTTTGATTTACAATTTAATAAGGTGTTGTACATCTGAAATGGCAGGGATAATAGCCTACGACAACTACTGCGATCTTGTAAGACGGCGGGCAAGGAGTAGTGATGTTTTGATACCCCATTTGCCGTGTGAACCCAAGCAACTTCACGTATTTTGTACAATGCGCCTTCTTTTACTCGTTGTCGTCGGTTTACTCTCTTTCTTTTTTTTAGTATTCATATCTGGAGAAGATCTTCTAAAGAGGTTTGTCATTGGACCTACCACATTTGCAAATGACACTTTGTTGGGTTTAACGATATTGAGGCTTCATCTTTCTTTGTTGGTGTATCTTCTACTAACCTAACATCAACATCATTATTACTTGGATTCAAGGCCAACAAACGAATTTTGTCAACCATATCCCCTTGTGATCATCACAATCATTAAATCTAAAGACAAACACACAATTTTTATCGGCTTTTGTTAACATTATCTTGGGAGGAAACAGGTCCCAAATAGGTGTGTCATTTTTGGCAACCACATTTACCTATGGCAGGTTGTTGTCTTTAAATTGACATTTGAGAATATAGTATGTTACAAAACAACAAATTAAAGTATTTTATTTATCTGCGATGTTTTATCTTGATAATGTAGATACCTCATGAGCTTTGGTGGTGGGTGTTCTACTTGTCTTTTCACAACAATATTGTTAGATTCAGTTGGCAAGACAATTGTTTAACCACATCTTGATGTTCATTATCACAATCTATTGCATCTAGAATTATCACCCGAAACGTTTCATCGTTTATGTAAGACGACAATCATTACCACAATCCGGTTCTGATGAATTTAAATATATATACATAAGTAGGGACGTATGCTATAGTTGATATTTATATTGTAGTGAAATATAACATTACAATAATGGGGTCCACCGGGTATTTTATTTTCATCGTTAGGTGCAACCGGTTTGAAGTTAATTTACTTTCACCTCATATTCCATAACAGGACATTTTTGGGTCATGGCCAAGCATGTCAACAAGAATACCAAGGTTACATGGTTGCATTTCTTTAAACCCCATCATCATTGTCAATGTCCGTTGCATGGTCCGCTGGACCTTACATCCCCGTTAGAGACCTACAATATACACGGCGTGGCACGTATCGACCAAAGTTTGATATAAGTGTAGACATGAACGATTATTTGAGTTTGGTATAAACATTGGAGGTAAACAGAAAAGTAAATACAAACCTTGAATCATCGGGGAGTAATGTCAGTGTGTCGTTTGTGGTGGCACAACTTTTAGATTGTTGGGATCAACAACAACATCATTATTATACCCAATAGTTTGTTGTACTTTTGAAAGTCTGCTTTTCACCTCCTAAACACAAAGTACAAACGGTGTGTTTCTGACCGAATGATGCATTTCCTCATCAAAACTTTTTTCCAAATCGGTAACTCACGAAATAGACCACCCTGTTAAGAATGGTAGTTACCGTTTATGCAACATTTAAATTGAAATCGTCCATGCACAAGTTTAAATTGAAGATCCCACAGATGCATTGAATGCTCACTTTCACAGATGTCAATGATACGTCTGGAGCAGAGACAAACCATCTATATAAATTGGTGTAGCCTGGCTACACCAGTTTGCTTCATTTCAGCGTATTATTGAGAAAAGTTCAACAATGGGGTTGAATCTAACAACAACAAAATTTAAAATTACGATATAATCGCCTTGAACAAATTAGATTACAACTTAGTGGGGTCAACAATGTAAGAAGGTGTGAGTCATCTGCAATCCCAAAGAAAGAGGTTACAGCGGAATCCCAAGCTTTCCGAAACTTTGAAGATCCACGACAAAGCAAGACCACGTGGAATGACCTTATTGTCTTTCACCCACCAAACTGAGCTTTTAGGGAAAGTCTCAAAATCCATCTGTAATAACCACAACTGTCATATTTAAAATGTGTACTTATGCATTATCGTTTTTTTGTAAATGTATTAAGGTCACACAACTTTAGGATGAAACAATACCTTTATTGGTTCTTATTTTAAAAATAAATCACAAACTAAAATGTGTTATAACATTGTTGTAATCTAAATTACAGGTAACTTTTATATTACTTGTATACTGAACAAAACACCGACATTTCATAACAATAAAACAACCACATTAATTTTAGGTACTTTTGAAATGAAAAATATAATGCTTACAACAAAATTGAATCAAAAGCTTTTAATAACATGTTTTTATAAAGAAATATGTTATCAAAGATAGTATTCATACATTAGTACAACTCGAGAATTCTAACCTTGAAAGCCAAGCAGACCGTATAGATTGTGTGGCACTGACTTTGTGGGTTCTTTTCAATTTTAACAAATGATCTTTTTAAAACGTATATGAACAATATTGTGATCCTTTGATAAAATTTATGCCACATATATTCACCCTAAAATGCATTCAGACTTCAAAATCGTCAACCAAGCTCAATAAGTGTTTATAGTGCAATTCGGTCCTCTTTTTTTTCCATAAACACAGTCTGCGGCTACCACAGACAACCCTAACAGCTGCATCTCGTGAAAGAACAACCACCTTTTCCATCCTTTTCCTCGTACCAGAACAAGGGCCAAAAGATCAATTGCATTACATTTATTTATACCATTACTCGTTTTTGAAATACACGATCGAAAAATCGCTAGATAGTTTAATCGGTTTGAAACTTTGCCAAATCTAGAAACCACGTTATCGAGACAAAATTCTTTAGTAAACCTTAACGAATGATCCCCAATTGGGTTTTAGTGGAGGAATCAGTTGAATGTTAAAACATATACCTGGTGTTGCAAAACATAATGCATCAGAAAGCGATCATTATCGCCGCGACTTTATATCCAACCATGGACCAAAAACTATTGCTGAACAACCTTTAGCGATTTTCATTCTTTGACAAACGAGTTTAATATCCGGCACAACTTCAATGTCAAACAGCCGCGATTTTACAATTGTACAACTTTAATTTTGTCATATGGAATTATACATAAAATTAATTAGGGTTTAGAGGGTTAAATGAATAAGATGTGGTTTGTGAGTGTGTCATAGGATGAGGTAGAAAACGTTTAATTATAGAAGGTTTATACAAATTGTAAAGGCGAGATTTTGGTGTGTGCAGCGTGATGTTGTGTACTCATCTCCAGATTATTATTGTTAGTTTTATCAGCTACAACCGTGTAAAATGACCATATTCTCTGTATAAATAAAAGTACCCAATATCATATAGTTGCCCGAATACATTAGGTTGCCCAAAAAACAATACCTTACAATACAGACTCATACTCTCCAAATGTGCCATCTTTTGCCTTGTGCCACGTGGCACTAATTGTTTCCCAGAAAATCGCAGATAGCTGACCATTTCTATGGCAAAAAGCGTGGTCCGAAAAGCTGATAAGCATTAAGACAGACTTACACTAATTTCCCATATAATACTTGTATCACTAGTATATTTGATCAAATCAATCTAATATCAAACAAAAATTGTCAAGAACAACACTTAAAACAAAAGGAATTCCCAATCGAGAGTATGATGTATTCATTTGCTTATATGTTCATTCTCGTTTTAATCCCAAACAATGTGGACACAAACCGAGGACACTAACAGTATAAAAATGACTGAGTGCATAATCTTTTTTAACTGTAGTATAAAGAAAAAACTTTATAAAAGTACAATTTTTGGTTCAAATGATTAAGTTAAGTGAAAAATTAGCTCACTTGTCATTTATTGATGGACTAACTAAGCAATAACCGGAAACATAATGCATTGAGACCGGGTGCATTTTCGATAATTTTGTATTTTTTACGAAAATTACACTACGAAAGAAAATTACTGCTCAGGGATCTCGTAACACGGCTAGACCCTTAACTCAAGTCACCCTGGAACAATATACTAAACGAAATTTATTTGTATTACTAGTAAATATTTCAGTCTTGAACTCTCAAATTGTTATATTTCTTTTACTAATTGATATGATAAATAAATATCAAACCATTCTTAAGTTACAACGTCTTAATGGTGAATTGGTGATCATTTTAAGAGCACAAGGTATGAGAGCTATCAATAACACGTTATTGGTATGTCATCTCAGCGCTACATCATACATATCCTAATAACACACCAATAACTCAAACACCCCTCCCTCAACAACCAAACAACTTACCGCATGCTATTGCGTCTCACTTTTCATATATATCAAATTGCAAGTGGGGAAAAATAAACAAAATATAAAATCTATCATAAACTTTTAAAATAACTAAAAATCAAATACCCATTTTGTAAAAATTGTTTCTACGTGTTTTCCTAGGTGTAAATTTCCTGCTGCTATAGAAAAAGTAAAACTTTGACTTTTTATCCAAACATTTAATGCTTGTGATAATACTCTATTTATTAAGTTTTGTGATTTCCAAAAATATAATATAAAAACACCAGTAAAGTAAAATAACAACTATTCATCATCTTCATTGTTCATCCCTTCTCCATCGCCACTTGCAAAAGAAAAACAACAAAAAAGAAACGAAAATATACACGATTTAAACACGAATGGCGTGAGCCACTCTACTGGCGAATTTCCTTTTGGCTCACTGAATGAAGCGTGTAGCCAGTGTACATGTTGGCCATCGGTTCAAAACAAGGTGCGGTTGAGTGTTATTAAGCGATCTAGTGTGCTCTTACATTTATTTTAATAACGTAAGCAAAAAAACAACAAAAGGATATTCATGTTAGATAAGACCTCAAATAACGTTCTAAGACCACTAGGCAAGGGCGTGAGAATGACTTGGTGACCACCAAAGTCACACCGTCACCCTTTGTCCACATCACATCTCACTTAGGCGTGTTTATTTTTTTCCTTTGGATTCAGAGGCTTATAAATTGTGTGGGTCCAATGTGGGTCCGAGTCTGTTGGAAGCACTGGATAGGGAGAGTGTTATATTATTTCCTCTTCGTCTGGAAAAGCAAGAGAATCAAATGATAATGCCGTCTAAAAAGAAATAATATTAAATACATGGACCCCACTGGATGGGCTCAATTCTTTCCACTAAAGGAAAAAAAAGAAACATGACCTTAGGGGGTGTTTCTTTTTTTTTCCTTTGTGTATAATGGTCCTGGCTCAATAAAGTATCTCCTTTAGTAAACTGATACATGAAAAAATCGTGTTTCTTTTTCTTTCTTGATAAATTATCAAAATGGCCGTTCTACCCTTTCACCAAATCAACATCTAAACCCAAATAAACAAACAAAGCTTCCAAATTCACCGATTGCAACTTTTGTAAACAACCTCAAATCATTAACAGCTTGGTACAAGATTGTTCAATCTTCAATCTACCAACACAAATCCATACTCTACAAAATTTATCTAAACTTTATATTAAACAAGTTTAATCAAAACTCAATTCGAAATTCAAATATATGCCTTTAGCTTGTTAATTGACCAATATTCTTCGTGAAATATATCAAATCAATGAACAAACAAATGCTATAAATTCATAACCACTAAACCCCCAATTTCAAGAACCCGAGCAACAATGGCACCGACAAGCTGGTGACAACGATGGAAAGAACGTCATGGAAGGAGTGACGGCGAGAAGGTCGCCGGGGAGAAGAAACTATTGGCAAGAGGAACTTTGGTGGGAAGGATCTAGACTAGAATGAGTAAAGTGGAAGAGATATTTTATGAAGATGAGGGTATGTTTGTACTTGAGAGTTTTATGAGTGTCTGAGTGGAAAGAGGGTGGATTTTAGTACTCCTCTCCAAATAGGATTACTCTTTGGAACAAGTTAAAAAGAAACATAAAAGTTTCCTGTGTGCAAAAGGAAATGTTAGTAAACAGCCAAAAGCAAAAGCGAGGAGGTTGTCGGGGATGGGATTACCTTAGGATCGTTTTTGAGCACCGCGAGATCGTGATCGTAGAATCGGATCGGAATCTTAAGATCCTATGAAAATGTATATTTTTTGTATAGGGGTTGTAGTTATATATATATATCCGGCATAAGTCTACACTTAGTCAATTTGTATACTATATACGTTAAAAATAAAAAGAATGCCCATACTTTAAAGTTTACCGTGGTGAACAATAAATAAAGCCCAGTTTTTGTTTATCGCTGTTTGAAATGTACATACGCAATACTTAATATAAATTAATAAATCATATGTGTGTTGGTAAAAATATGGCATGTAGTTATCGTATAGAAAATATTGTTAGTCATTATCGTAATAATTTTGTACTTAATTTAGCCAGCTAACGCAATTTCCTACAATGCGCATCTGTCACTTTTAAAAGCAGAATGGTCATTTGTGAAAAACAATGAATTAAAGTTCAAAAAAAAGAAAAACAATGAATTAGTGATTGAGATTGGGCTTTTTGAATCAAACATGGGGCTTAAATGCTTCACATAGAAGAAAAAAGTCCAAAAAATGGTTTATAGCGGATCGGATCATAGCGATCCTACGATCCTACGATCCGATCCTACGATCTGAGCGATCCTACCGATTATGATCCGTTCGCGATCGATGCGTTTTTTAAGTGTAGGATCATTGGAATGCATGCATTCTCTGATCGGATCGTGATCGCGACAACTGCTTGCAAAAAAGCGGGGCCTTAGTTACTTTAGAATCTTTTGCAAAGTTAAGGTGATCTCTTCACCGAGTTGTGTTCACCATTTGGGGCCCTATGTTTTTTCTTATATTGTTTTTTATTTTGTCTGTAATTGTGCATGGATATTTAGTGAGGTATATTTGTATAAAGTGAGTATTTTAATAAAAGGTACGTGTAAGATAATCATGTCCAATAAAAAAAGAGAGAGAGTAAGGAAAAATAAAAGGAGAGAAAACTGATGTGACACTGATTTATAAATTGAAAATGGATTTTAATTTTGTGACTATGGTCACTAGTCTAACCTACTTTTGATTGAAATTTGAAACTTTTGCTTGTCCTAAAGACATTTTTCTCTATAAACTTTAGAGTTAGTTGCATAAATCGTCCCTGAACTTTGGCCAAATTGTATGTTTCGTCCCAACCATTTCGAAAGTATAGAAACCGTCCATGTGGAAAACCTTTAAGCAAAATTTGGTCCCTGGTTTAACCGGCGCTAAGTGGATTCTATTAGAAGTTACACGTTAGCCCTTTTGGCTAATGACCGTTGCAGCGTCCATCCTTCTTTGTTTATAATCTAAAAAAATCGATTTATTTAAAGCTTTTTGATTTTTTATATACGTTTTAATACACTTTTTTATACATTTTTATATACGTTTTTATATACGTTATTACAAAAACGTTCTTATATACGTTATTACAAAAACGTTCTTATATACGTTTTTATATGCTTTTTATAAGTTTTTGTATACGCTTCGTATATACGTTTTTGTATACGTTATTACAAAAGCATTCTTATATACGTTTTTATATACGTTTTTTATACACGTTATTATATACTTTTTATACGTTTTATATAAATTTTTGTATACATTTTTGAATACATTATTATATACGTTTTTGTATACGATTTTATATACTTTTTATATACGTTATTACAAAACGTTCTTATATCGTTTTTTATACACGTTATTAATTACTATATACTTTGTGTACGTTTTTATAGACATTTTAAAATACATTTTTATATATTTTTTATATATCTTATTACAAAAACGTTTTTATATACGTTTTTATTATATACTTTTTATACGTTTTTATATAAGTTTTTGTATACGTTTTTATATACGTTTTTACAAAAACATTCTTATATATGTTTTGTATACACGTTAAATACTTTTTATACATTTTTATATTAGTTTTTGAATACGTTATACGTAGGGGTGAAAACGAGCCGAGTCGAGCCCGAGCCTGTCAAAGCTCGAGCTCGGCTCGTTTATATTTTAGAAGGCTCGAGCTCGAGCTCAGCTCGGTTCGAGATTTAAGATTCGAGCTCGAGCTCGTGGTATGATATAAAAGCTTCGAGCTCGCCTTCGTCGTTTGTAGAAAAATAAAGTTTGGCTTCTTAAGCTTACTTCCAGGGCTTCGGCATCGTTTATCTAGAGCTCGTTAATGAGCTCGTTAGTTATTTTGGATCCTAACCCATCTCCATCAACTATAGCGACCAACATCATCTCATCCATCACAATCAAGACTGAAACTAAATAATACAAAAACAAGATGGGTTATATTCGTTCAAGAAAAAAGATCTTTAAGATCTATACACAAGAACCCATCATGGATCTTTGTTAATATCCGAAAATGGTTAAGTGAAACATAGAAAGATTCTTTAAGTTATTATGATAAGTGAAACATAGATAGGAAAAGGAGGATTTGTTTGTAACTTTGTATGGCTGTGATAATATTAAGTTAAATGGGCCAATTTTTTGGGAAGAAACTATGGTGCGTTTGATTTTGCAAAGAAGAGATAAGAAAGTTGTGTGGCTGCCGTATTTTAGGTGAGAGTAAAATTAATTTGGTTTGAATAAATGGTAGATGTGATCAACGGATGTAAATGGGCCACAGTAGTGTAGGAATAAATGTAGGTTACCTAGGGAGTGATTATAATGTATTATTTACTAAAAGCTCGTTTAGGCTCGCGAGCCTATTCGAGCTTTTATAATTGAGCTTCGGGCTGGGCTCGATTATTAAATGAGCTCAATATAGGCTCGAGCTCGACCGCTCGAGCTCGAGCTCGTTTAAGCTCGGCTCGTTCGAACTTTTGCAGATCCGATCTCAGAGCTTTTTTTGACGGCTGGCTCGTTTCCACCCCTAGATACGTTTTTATATATATTTTTATATACGTTATTACAAAAACGTTCTTATATACGTTTTTTATACACGTTATTATATACTTTTTATAAGTTTTATATAAGTTTTGTATAGGTTATTATATACATTTTTGTATACGTTTTTATATACTTATTTATCTATGTTTTTATATACAATTTTTAATACGTTTTTAAATACGTTATTATATAATTTTTATATACGTATATAAAAAGTATATAAAAATGTATACAAAAACATATATAATAACGTATACATAAGCTTATGTAAAACGTAAAGTATATAAGAACTGAGGAACGTGTATAAAAACATATATAAAAACGTATATAAGAATGTTTATGTAATAACGTATATAACAACGTATATAAAAAGTATACAAAAACATATACGAAAACTTATATCAAAACGTATAAGAAAGTATATAAGAATGTGTATAATGTATATAGGAACGTTTTTGTAATAACATATATAAAAGGTATATAAAAACATATATAAAAACATAGTTAAAAACGTATATAAAAATGTATCTAAAAACATATATAAAAGCATATGAAAACGTATTTAAAAGCGTATACATTTATATAAAAACATATATAAAAATTAAAAAAAAAAGTCTGTTAATACAAATAAGTCGTAAAAGCGTTTATTTATATTTTACGATCTTCTAATGTTTTGTCGATAACAAACATAAAATCATTTTAAAGAAACAAATAAAATACGTAAATGGTTTGAACTAATAGTTTCTAACATATTCACATTTTCACATAAAACACTAAAACAAGTATAAGTGATTTTATGATTTAATATTACATATGTACAACAACTAGTGTTTACATATTTGGGTAAAATATACACATAACTAGTATGTAGTATATTGGGTAATATAAATGGGTAGAAACTTAAGTATCATAACCCATTGGGCAAATATATTGAATGTAGTTGGGTACAACCCAAAGCCCATGACCCATGAAGCTCGACCCATAACCCATTGCATGTCATCATGCTTATATCATACATGGATAATATCCATAACCCATGGATCAACCCATACCCAAGTGACTAAGTGCATTGCACTCAAGAGATACATTGTATCTAGCCAAAGATCCATGGATCAACCCATGACCCATGACCCATAACCAAAATACCCATGGGTAAAAGGGAGCGTCCCACAGATCCCTAGCTTTACGCTAGACGGATCCCTTGTGGAAGGGATCCGTGGGATCCGGGGAATAGTAGATTTTTTCTTCTATAAATAGTGAGCCATTTCTTCATTGTTTTTGACCCCCTTTCTAACATACTTTCCCCTAGAGTTGAAAACTCTCTAACCACAGATCCAAGAGATCTATGTTTGTAGTTTTGTTTTTGTGTGATCTTCTAGGTTCCTCTTAAAGGAGAGATCACCACCTTTGAAGTCGAGCAAGCTCAAGTCCATGAGTTGCCATGCTTCCTCATCATCAAGACTACTGAAGTCTTCTTGTTGATGATTGTTTATCTTTTCCTAAGAAGTGTTGAAGACATTTGTGAAAGGTGTCTCAAGTGTCAAGACGAAGATATTAGTGAAGGGTATCTATCGTCCACATCATTAGCACTTATGGTAGGTGCTTAGAAGTCAAGAAGAGAAGCATTAGTCAAAGGTGCTTAGAAGTCAAGACACAAGACATTAGTGAAGGGTGTCTTGAAGATCTAGTTAAAGGCATTAGTGAAAGGTGCCTTAGATGTACATTCAATATGGTGTGCTTCGATGTACAAGATAGATTAGTACTAGATCCAAGGATATTGATATCCTTGATGATGTTGTAGAAAGGAGTTGATCTCCTTTGGGATTAGTTGTTGGTGTAGTGTTGAGTAGTAGTTCCTCCATTGCAATGGAACTAGGTGCTTAGCCTAGTACCTAATAAAGGGTAGGCGACGTTGTGTAGGTGTGGTTCACCTTGGTGTGAAAGAACTAGGTACTTAGCCTAGTACCTTATAAAGGGTAGGCGACGTTGTGTAGGTGTGGTTCACCTTGGTGTGAAAGAACTAGGTACTTAGCCTAGTACCTTATAAAGGGTAGGCGACCATGTGTAGGTGTGGTTCACCTTGGAGTGAAAGAACTCGGTGGTTAGCCTAGCACCGGAAAAAGGGTAGGTGACGTTGTGAAGGCTTCTCCGCCATAAGGAGATTGGTGTAGTGATTACGAACTCAGTAGGTGACTCGGCGAGTGGAGTAGGGCAAGGAAGGTGTCCTTGTAGCCGAACCACTATAAATACTCGCGTTGTGGTTTTGTGCTTCTTACTCTTATCTTTTCATTACATATCTTTATATGCTTGTTTATCAACATCCAACACACACGTCCAAATAGATTGACATAAGTCGATCTAAATAGTTTAAAAGGAAGTTTTAATTGGCAAAACCATTCAACCCCCCCTTCTAGTTTTCCACAATTGGCATAAGAGCTTCGTTACCAAGTTTCATAAAGTATATTGTACTTTAAAAACTTGATACGATCCATGGTTAATTGAAAACTACAAAGAAAGTTTTTCATAAAAACAAACACCATGTCTTTTAAAACTATTTGTTTGGATGTTGATTTGATAACAACATTTTTTATTCACTGTTTCATTTAATTGCACTAATCCTCTTTGTCATGTTGATTAGTCAAAGATCACATCTATCAAGCCATAGTATTTGCTTGATAATAAAGATTACCTTCCCTAAGAAGGTATCTTAAGCATAAAGGAGCTGGAATTGTCTTCTGACACTTGTTGTGTCATTTGTAAAGACATTCCTAAGTGCATTTGAGGTATGACTTTCCACTTATCTCTAAATGATATTAGTTTAATAAAGAAGTGTGATTACTTAGGTATTTACTTGAGTAGATTTTGTGTATACACATGTTTTACATGTAGCTTCATTAGGAAGCTTTTTCTCACATACGTGTCACTCTTTCGTCTAAAAATCATGGTTTATAAAATTTGTGTTTTGTCTCATTTAATCCAATCATATCTTTCAAATAATAAAACATAACACAAATCTCAAAAATTCCTCATTCCCCATAAATAAACCCACAGTCTTCCACTCAATCAAATCCTCACTTTTTCAAATCTTCCAATTTCAAAAATTTCCTCTCATTCAAAACTTCATCTTCCTCTCCATTTCATCCCAACCGAAACCAAGAAGGATCATCTTCAACATGGTTTACATCGCCCTCGTGCTCATCGTCTTAACACTCATCTCACTTGTGTTCCCTATGATGAAGTTCACATACGGAGACATTTACTTTGTGTTGTTAATCTACATTGGGGTTATATACCCAATCCTTTGTATCATTCTAAGTATTGAAATGAAATATTTGTTAGGATCTTAATATTATTGTGTTTGATGATTCTGGTGGCCTTGGATGGTGATTATACAAGTATGCCATGTTTTAGAGAGAGAAAGAGATGAGAGGGTGTTTCTTGCTAGAGACTTGCTTTGTAAATTATGAAATGTTAGATTGAGAAGCACCACCCCTTCCAAGGATGGAAGGGGTATTTATACTTACAACTTATACGTCCTCCTATCGGACTGTGGATCAGGCATACAGTGGGTAAAGACCCGTCCTTCCTCCACGGTGTTACTCTAAACAAGTCTACGTTACAAACTAACTAATTAACTACTAAATAACGTAAATATCGACACGTCTACGAGCTAACATATGCTAGACCTTAATTGGGGTGACCGACACTTTAACATGGAATTTCCAATTCCTAACAATCTCCCCCTAAGGGAGGTCACCCCATGATTTACATTTTGAATCCTAGCATTCTATTCTTGACTTCGTTCTTGAGCTCGTAGACTTCAATTCTTCAAATCCGCAATCTTGTGCTTTAGCAGTGATACTTCAAAGTCCGCATAGTTTTGTACTTTCAGTGGAGGCCTTTAACTAATCCACATCTTGATGATCTTCGAGCTTTCTTTGAGATCATCAGCCACAGTAAATCTCTAGATCACCTTTTATTGTGTTGCCATCATGTGACGTTGTGACTTTTCGGACCGACATGCTCACACTTTCTGGATCATGACATCTTTTCATCAGAATAGCGAAAGCTTTACTGGTTCATGATATTTGCAGCTATCAGAGCCAGGTTATGTAGATAGGCACTTGTCATGATTTCTTTAATTAAGTGTGGATGCTGTGAGCATGCGACTTTAGATTGACTTCTCAATTCTGATCAGCTGCTGTTAGGAATTAGAAAATTCCATAGTGAAGTGTCGGTCACCCCAAGTATTATCTAGCATAAGTTAGCTCGTAGACATATCGTTAGTTACGTTATTCTTGTTTTATTAGTTAGTTATTAGTCTAGTTTAGCTTAGTGCAACACCGTGGAGGAAGGACGGGTCTTTACCCACTGTATACGATCCGGCGGAGGCGATAGGAGGTCGTGTATCGTGTAAGTATAAATACCCCTTCCATCCATGGAAGGGGTGGTGCTTCTTCATTAATCTAATATTCCCTTTGTGTAAACCTCTAGCAAGAACACCCTCTCTCTCTCTAACTTTCTCTCTCTAATGGCAAACATGTATTTTGATCATCCAAGACCACCCGAATCATCAACACAATAATATTCTGATCCTACAATTGGTACCAGAGCCAAGGTTGTTGTGTTGAGTCGATTTATGGTGGTTTTTTTCTCTTGGTTTCTTGTTTTGGTACTATTTATGATGATGGATTATTTGTTTCAGTGTTATGTGGATATACACTTTTTAACTGGTTTTCTTGTATCTTTTGGTCAAAAATGGTTACATGGTCTTATCATTTCTTCATTACTGTTTGTCTCATGTTTTTTTAAACAGGCTTGAATATCAAAATTTTGTAACTTTTTGTTCCATATCATTAAAACTTAAGGTGGTCACTTAGTCATTTCTGTTTAGTCTAACAGTGGTCAAAACTGTCATATTGGTTGTCATTTGGTAACTCGTCTATGGTCTAAATGGGTCAAAAGAAACAGTCTTTTGCACTTTCTGGGTAAGCATGAACATGGTCGGAAAACTTTGTCGGAAAACTCATCGGAAAATGTTCTTAATCTTGCTAGCGACTTATGTCAAGTAATACCTTAGCGACTTGTGACTTTAATTCATAGCGACTTGTATATACAAGTCGTAGCGACTTGTTCTAAGACTTGGTGACGGTTTGACTTTTGAGTCAAACTGAAATGCTAGCGACTTGACATGAGCCTAGCAACTTGCTGCTAGCGACTTGACTCAAATCCTAGCGACTTGATGTGACAGAGAAGAAGAGATGAAGAAAGAAATGACCACGACCACACATAACTTATACCACAAACGACTCAACCTCAATACCAATTACCAAGACTCACCAAGACCTCAGGTTTCATCCTTCACTGGTCAAAGTCCATATACTATATCTAACTCGACTCATCTCCAAATCTTTTTTTCAAAAATGATTAAACAATTTCGAGCATAACAGTACAACATCATGACTTTTTCACAACCTCTACTTCATCTCAAATTAGACTCACTAAAATAAATGTAAACAATTCAAGATCTCAGCTATTTATATTGTGATTTCAACTGATTTATCGAGACCTTTGTGCCCATATCACACGATTTATTAATTGCATCACTGATCTTATTTTTTATGTCCGAAGAACCGAAGTAATAACAAAGCCATCATTGGGTCTCATCCTTCCTTCATGTTCGGTTTCAAGCAATCAAACGGGTAAACAAAATTGAATGAAAAACCTCTTTGTCGATAAGCCCTCTTGTGGCGGTTACATCATGTAATTACGTGCCCTAAACCATCCTGTGGCGTATGATATCACGCACCTCATGCCACCATCTCGTGGCGAGGTCATCTTGTTCTCTAAAGATAAAAGTTGTTCCAAGTCGTTTTCTTAATGAAACTATCTTAACTTGATTCGATGAGGTGCGGTTTTAAGGTGTGGAGTGATTGTATTGTTATACATGTTATAATCTGCGGGGTGTATGAATTGGAAATGAACAGATAATGCTTGATATTATGTGATTTGGGAGAGTGTTTATAAGATGGGGGCGGAGGTTATAACGATTAGGGTTTGGTGAAAGAAGTTTTTGAGAGATGAGAGGCGGATCTTTTGAGAGAAAAATTAGGGTAAGATTATGTTATCTCTAGTTTATATATACACGATTTGTTAGGGGTTAGTCCTCTTGTTATCTGTATGAATACATGAGCCGAATAGTTTGGGTCTTTTGGTACTTGTTTGTGATTATGGGCTTGTATTTCATACCTGGTTGTGTTTATGGGCGAATAGATGGTTTTAGGCTCTATATGGGCCCGTGGTCACCACTTATTTGGACTTTCAATGCAAGAGCTATCCGAATTTTTTTTGTTTTCATAAATTTGAATACATTTTAATGTATTGATTATGTGTGATATTTTGGTGCTTCACAAATTTTCACGGATGGGATTGTGTTAATGTGCTTTATACAAAAGAATGTGATATGATTCTAATGTGATTGGGCTTGGTATAGATCACGATAAGTGTTGTAGTCATGCTATGGACCGTGGTCATATTTAAGGAGTTGGAAATTGGATTGATTGAGTGATGTTATGATGGGTTGACAATGTCTTTGACCGGATATAGGCTTGAATTGATTTTTGATGTGTGGTTGAATTTATTTTAAACCAAGGTAAGATAAATTGGGTATTCTTTTGAACCGGGTCAAGATAATTGTGTACATTTGAGCATTGAAGATTTCCTACAAGTTGAGATGTTTTGATGAGATGTGGAGTGATGATGAGATTTGTTGATGTAATTTATCGATGAGATTTGATTTGAGAGACGCGAAACCTGATGATGAGATTTGCTGAGATGATGTGATTTGGTTGTGTGGACTGGCACTTTGGGGGATACATTTTCACGAAAAATATTATGTCACGGCTTGAACTTATGATTAAACAAAGTTGACTTAGGGGTTGTTTGGATGGTATTTCTTATTTGACTTTGAAGTGCGGTTTTCCGGGCGCGTTTACTTATTTCGTCTTCTTTCTTTCTACCCTTCCGCGAAGATGACTTGTTTGGGCTTTTATAGAGTGTGATAAAGACTTGGCTATTTAGTTATGTTTGTGATTCTTTCTCGATTAACCCACAACGTAACTATCACTTCGGTGTCTCACACAGTTGAGGATACGTCAAGAGGTTTTGTACATTGGGTACACCGTTTCTTCTTCACAATGATCGATTTACAAGTTTAAGTAACAAATCTGGGGAATTTTACTTCATGATCGAGTTTGGCTTATCGGGTTTACTTCACCATGTTGTCACTACTATAGCCGACAGAATATGTGGAAGATGTGCTTACCAAAGTGTTTAATGGTTGATGATAGAGAATGAACCGCTGCATGTTCCCCTAAAACAGATATTCACCGAAACCAAAGTTGTCATAACACATTCAAACTGACATTGTTTACGATTTTGTCTTGATCTTGTAAAATCCCGCGAAAGAACCTATTTCTCGGTTTAAATCATAGACTTGTAAAATCCCGTGATAATGGAAACATCCTGGTATTAGTAAAGTGCATTTCCAGATCTATCTTACAGTTTATTCTTGGTTTTGTAAAATCCCGCGAAAGAAACTATTTCTCGGTTTAAACCATAGAGTTGTAAAATCCCGTAATGATGGAACCATCTTGGAGAAAGGAAAGTGTATTTCGGGATCTTATTTGATGCTGGTGCTGCGGTTTCTGTTTCGAAGAAGAGATAAAATGGTGTACTTCATGAATTGGATGTGTGTTTGGATTATCGTCATGGCAGTTTGGTTATTACATGGTTTTACGAGGTGATGTGCTTTTAACCATGGTCGGGGATGAAAACCATTATCATAGTTCACTTAAAACGTCAAAGGAGGCTAGAGTTGAGTTTTTAATTAGAAGATGTGACAACGGAGATAATTCACTATTATTTATTTGAGGTTGAAGTGAAATATCACGGGCGAGTGTACTTAGTATCTGAAGGTATCGGGGATGGTTGGATGAAGATTCTTCAAGATCCTTGTTGGAGCTTATTATCAAAAATGAAGACTTGGAAATCTAGTTATTGTTGGGTGACTTTTACCTCTTCTTTTACCACTTGGGGGAATTGGGCTCTTATCACCTCAAAATAACTATCACTTAAAGGAGTTACGTTTTAGTGCTCAGTGTCACATTCAATTATGGATTTTCCAGAGGTAATGTACGTCTATTACTTGATGGTTGGTTGGTTGAAGAGTATAGAGTACTTAGAGATTCAAAGGGGCATGAATTCTCGACACCGATCTTTGTTACACATGTGCAAGTTTAAGTCACGAGTTTGGGTTGTTCTACTTCAGGGTCAAATTCATCATATTGGGTTTTCTCCATCAGTTGTCACGACAAAGAGCCTACAGAATGATAATGGGGATGATTACATGTTTTGCTAAGAGAGTTGAAAAGAGAGAGACTATGACGTTTGAACACATCAGTTCAAGCCTCGTTCTCTAAAGAAAAGAAAAGTGTACGTTTCATTAGCTTTATCTTGAAAGAAATCTTCTTATGACATTTGAATACTTGGTTCAAACCTCGTTCTCTTAAGAAAAGAAAAGTTATGCAGCTTGATGCTTTATCTTGAAGAAGAGAAATCTTCTTATTATGACCATTCTCATCAATATGCTTCATACTTTTTCCATGCGTTTCAGTCATCAAGTGAACCGAGCTTCCACTGATTGTTTTCTCATTCCACTTGCTCGATTATAATGAAGATGGCGACATCATGTGCTTATTTTCGCGGAGAAAGTGTGAATAGAACATTCGGATGATTTTCACTTATTTAGTCAAGAATGACATCTCCGTATGCAATTCTTGAGGGGAGAAGAAGTGTGAATTTTTGCATTATTGATATTTGAGAATATAAATGGTCATACGGCTCTAAACTCATGTAAGAACCGAGCTTCTTATTATCGGGTCATCTTCACATGGAGTTTTTCTCTTCTAAGAGCCGTTGGTTGACATCTTCACTTGGATTGATGAGTTTATCGACAAAGTGCTTCCGGTTAATGCTTCACGTATACATCAACATGATGATTAGAACAATCTATTTGTTCTTGTTTGATGTGATTGGTAGTTTGGTGTTACCATCTTGTGTGTTAGTTTAGGCCTGATTCTTTGATTTTCTTGATGAACATCTTTACGTTCTTGTTTGATTGGGAGGGATTTTAGTTAAAGAGATTTGCAAGATGTAAGTTAATTGGGATGCTTTTTGGTGTGAGTTGAAGATGCTAACTATCTATTCCCCAACTGCACAATCTTGAAGAAGGTCGAGTCTACATGTTCTACATTTTACTTGCTACATGTTAGAAAACTAAAGACGAGTTGCATTTAACGATCTAAAGACTTCTTCTTAATCTGGGCATCTATCAAACAGATTGTCGGTTTAGGGAGAGCACTAATTGGGAGAGAGTTATAAGTCAGATTCAATCCCTAATTAGACTTGCTCATATTCTTTAGCAATGACTCCTCGAGACGTTGTTATTGACTATTTCACGTATTGGACATTTGACACAAGTTGATTACTTTGGAGTTAATCATTTATCACTTATTTGAGATTGAAGTTGACTTTCACAAAGGCGTGTTCTTAATTGATAACTTGCTCGAGCTTAAGAATTTGAGTTGAAGACTTGGTTTATCTAGTTACCAGCAGTCGAGGTGGATAGTTGAAGACCTGGTTAACTATCACTATTAGGAGTTACTTTGTTTTACTCGTTCACACGCATATGACGGTGTGGATAATCGCAAAGAGGTGTTAATGTCTCATACTTTGTTTGGGTAGTGAGTACTTAGAGATTTGCTTGAAGCACAAATTCTCTACACCGTTCTTCCATCATTAGGTGCAAGCTTAAGATACAAATGTGGGGAGGTTGACTTCAGTTTCAAGTATGGTATAGCGGGTTTTCTTTTTCAGTGGTCTCTTCAAATTGTCTACATAAGGGTTGATAAAATTAGTCGAGAGAGTCTTGACAAGTTGATTCTCACAAGATTTCAAGTGTTCTTCTCAACAAATTTATAGTATACGGGCTTATAATGATTTCGACTCAAGTGTCAAAACCAACAAGGGGAAGGAGACAAGCATCTAGCAGTAAACTTGATGAACTTAATACTTCTAAGAAATTGAAGATATCCCGGGAAGACAAATGTAATTACCGCAGACAAGGTTTGACTCATAGCGAGTAAACTTGATGAACTTAATTCTTCTAAGTGATTGAAGATATCCTGGGAAAACATTTGTCATGACCGCAGAGAAACTCAAGGTTTACTCATCAAGGCGTTTAGTGTTCTTATTCCAACTATGTGGGGGAAGAGATGTAAGAGTTAGTTCGATGATGAAAGAGGTACACAAGTGTATTGTGATGATTTCGATGTTATGCAATCATCGGGGAGAGAAAATTGTATACATTGAGCTGTTTGTTTCACTTGAGTGCTTAATGTGATTGAGATATAATCACTTATTCCGGAGTTGAAATCCGAGAGATAGTCCTCCAGAGATAATCGGTGATTCGGCTGCTTTTCAATGTTATCGGTTTTCTCTCTTTGGGCATTCGGGTACTTCGGGTTCTTGAGCTTCATACACTTTCTTGAGGAGGAGAAAGTATACATCGGGGTTATTCTTTGGATATTGGACTTAATCTGCTACTTCGATGGTATAAGTTTCTTTGTCTTCGGGTATGTGTATTCGGGTTCGTGAGCTCTAGTCTAAGAGACTGGCTGCATCAATTCAACTACTCGGGGGAAGTGGTCTCTTGACACATTTTGGAATGGATTGCGTCAGACTTCAGTGGTTATGAAATTTGTGAAGAATTTTAAAGAGTGGGATGATACGTTCTTTGTTCTTGTTGATGATATAACCCCGAACGGAGACTTATGATGAGTGTCTAAATACTCATCATTTTTGTACCATTTAAACTGCAAAAACATCTGAAAACACTCAGGAATGCATCAAAATGATAAAAATATCACAAATAAGTGTTTTATATGTTTTAAATGCAAAAATATCAAAATCTGGTGAAAAACGTATCAAGAATGCATAATTGGCAGTTTTAGTCCCCCAAGTTTCAAAAGTTGTCAAAAATAGTCCCTGGTAAAACAAAATAAATAAAAATGCTATTCAAGGTCCCTGAAATATTCTAAGTTGTCAAAAATGGTCCTTGAATAAATCTTTTGTCAAATGGCAGAAAAAGGTCCCTCAGTTTCAAAATGTCAAGTTTGGTCCTCGGAAATTTGAAAATGTCAAAACTGGTCCTTGTACTATTGGAACTTGTCAATATTGGTCCCTTGTAACAACTTTGGAGAAATTACAGTTTTGGTCCCTCTAATTTGGCAGATTTGCAAAATGGTCCCTATAATAATAAACCAAGACTTGTCAAAACCCATTTGACCCCCTGCCACTTACCCATTTGATCCCCCTGTCATTTACCTATTTTGGACCCCAAGTCAAACCAAAGTCAAACACCCAGTTGCCCGCCACCTCCTCCTTCCCTTCTCCCGCTTTTCTGGTATTTCGCAATACACCTTTCTCCACCGTCCCTTATCTCTTCCACATCAACCCAGCATAATCATCACACCTCATCCACCCCACTAGTTGCTAGCGATCCGATGGTCAAAACCACTTTTCCCGCCAAAACCATCCAATGGCCAAAATACACCACACTCACCCATTGGCTCACAAAAGTGGTGGGATACTCTCAGAAGGACACGTGGAGCTTATTGGAGTATAAAAGAGAGGAAAAGAAGGAGAGGATAAGCGGCAGTTAGATTTTAATTTAACTGTATGTCGTTTTTTTTAGAAATGTCTTAGTTTTATCTTAAAATGTAATTTTTTAGTTTCTATGTATTGAATTTAAAGTAACTCAGTGTTTGTAATCAAATCTAAGTTCTAATTCAAAGTTTTATTTAAGTTTCATAATCCCATGCTCACTGTTGGAAAATCCATTTTCAAAGTCTTATATCCAAACTTTCAATAGCTAATGTTTAAGTTCAGACAAGCTTAGTTAAGCTTTCTATAGCTTTTTGTAAGCTTGCAATCAAGTTTCATGGAGTTTTGGTTCTTGGTCAATGAAAGTCAAACTGGGCCTATATGGAGAATGAATTGGACATGGGTTGTTGCAGAGCCTTGATTTGGGTTGGAATAGCTTCAAATAGTTTAGTTATGGTCCTGGTTTGAGTGGCTAAGAAGCTGGATTGCTTGTGAGTGTTTTACTCATTTTCAACAATAGTGTAATTTTGCATAATCTGTATCTGTCTCATTTACTGATAGCTTTAGTTTATATATGTTCCATTTCTTGTCATTAGGTTATATTAGTTCAGTTTCAGCAGTATCATGAACCATTAGGTTATTTAAGCAATCTCACCAGTGGAAACAAGTGTGTTTGGATCAGTGTTAAAATCTGAGATTGAGTCTTTGTGTGAACTTGGCAACTGCATACTCAGCCTCAATATAAGTAGTTTGAACTCATTTGAGTCATTTATTTGTGCCTGCACATCATAAAAGTCAAAATCCATTTTCATCTGTCTTAATATCTTCACTGTTGTGATTTTGTCAAAACAAAAGCTTGTTTTGTGTTTCATTTACATAGATATAGATTGCATTAGGTTTATTTCATCATAATACATTGATATCAGTCCATAAATTGTCTTCAAATCTCAAGTAAGTCAACTTTCCATTTCTTTGTCAAAAGTCAAAACTGGAAAACTCAGTTTGAGCCAAACTGAGGTGATTTTTCATGGGCTCATTTAGGCCAATCTAAGTGAAATTGTGGATTAAATAACTTCTACTGGTCTAGTTTATTATTGTGATTTTTGTGTATTTTTGTGAATTTTCTATAAGCTTCAAAATGTCTGTTCAAAATGGGTACAAATACCACGTGCCTTGACTCGGCATACTGAGATGCACTTGTGAGGGGGTTTCTGAGACTTGCACAAAGCTCATGTGAGCTTGTCTAGGTCTGGTGTTTGGCTTATAGATAGTCAGAGTCTTCTTCAGGACCCTTACATTTTTTGGTTTCCAACTTATTGTATGTCTTGTGCTTAAGCTTATAGTAGCCACCCAAAACTGTTTTAGCACATTAAGCTCTAAACACTCAAATCTTTGTAGTTTGCTATTTATAGGTTTAGGATAGTTGAAGTAAGTTGTTTTCAAGTAGTTTTAATATATACGACTTCATGTTGGTTTGGTGCCCATTTGTTACCCTTTAGCTTATTCAAGTGCTTATTTCAATAAGCACTTGTATGTTTGATTCAATTTCTTGCACACAACCACCTGTTTTTCCATTTTTTTTAGATTCCTAGTATTATTTTAGACTTATCTTGAATTTTTCAGATTTTTCCAAGCTTGTTTGCTATTTTTCTTAATTTAAATTAGTTTTTAAGCATTTTTAAATAGCTTTTAATCCAATTAATTCAGAAAAGTTTCAAAAAAATAATTTTTCATTTTTATTAAGTTTAGATAACTATAAAAAGTAAAAAAAGTAATTTTCCAGATTTTTCATAGTTTAATTTGTAATTTTTAGTAATTTAATTAGTTTTAAATAGTTTAAAATTCATAAAAATAGAAAAAATAAAAATACAAAAATAGTTTTGAAAATTCTATTTTGTTATTTTAGATTTTTCAAAGTCATAATTTTATTTTTCTAGCTTTATTTCATATTTTCTTGCATTTTAGGTTATTATTTAATAAGTAAAAATAGTTTTTATTTAATAATAATTAGATAAATAGTTATAAAAATAATTTTCTTTTTCTTAAAATTTTCTTATATCATTAGGTTTGTAAAAATATCATTTTCATATTTTTAGGATTTATATTGTGTAAGTTTTACATTTTCTTTAGTACGTCGCGTAGTTTTTAATTCAGTTTTATAAAAACATAAAATCAAAAACATCATTTTGCAAATAGTGATAGCGTTTATTTAATATTTTTTTATCTTTTTAATTTCCTTTAATTTTCATTTAAGCCCCTGTAGTTTATGTATTTTTTCTTTAGTTGTAATAATCCAAATCTCTCTTTTCCATTCAAATCATACCGATCACTATATCGTTTGACTATTCTCGCTGTTGGGACTTAGCGACACGGGAAACACTATACTCTCACGATCTTCATTGAGTTCGTGTCTGAACTGTTTTAAGTTTGTTACGGTCGGCCATTCACAAGTGGCCGGCTTGAGTGATAAAACTTGACGGTTTGGCACGGATCAACTTACAATGATCCTTCTTATATGGAGCAGCAAGATCGATGATATGGTGTGCGTTCTTGTGCATCTGGCTTAAGGCAAGCTTGAAAGAAAGCTTAGAATCTGCTCAATAAGAAGATTTACGGTTTGGGGGGAAGCTACCAAAGTCTCACTTTCAAGTGGCTCAATTTCTCTCTTCGATTCTGGAGCCTCGGTAGCTTTGGTGGTGGAAGTTTAAGAGATGACGAATTCTATCTTCTACGACGTGCTGTTCGATACCCTTATCTCGGTACTCGTATCATCATCTTATTAAATTATATCATCTACTCTATCCTTGTAAATATTTTTCAAAAACCAAATACAAAATTATAAAACCAACAAAAAGAAAATAGAAAATTATAAAACCTTCAAAAACCCATAAAAATCAGAAATTTTAAAAAATACCAAAAATATGTTTTTCTCAAGACATGTCTTCTGGTATCGATAACATCTACGGTCTTAGAAATGTCATTCAATAATGGCACGGGACTTTAGATGAAGTTCGAGCAGGAGGTGTATATATTTCTTTCTAAACATGTCTCAAAATAACTTGCGGTTACTTGATTTGTAACCCGTGCTTAATCTATGGCTTGCTATTATTTCAGATAGCAACCCGTTCTTTTAAAGGAAGGAGTCTGCGCCAAACCTATTTTCAAAATATTTCGTGCACTTATCCTAATAACATAACAAGGAAAGTATGTCGAAGGGCATCTGTTCCTACACAAATGTTTTTCCGTCTAAAATTCTTCAGAAAAATATTTGGTGTTTTCTAAAATGGTGGTAAATGAGTTGCTTGAAAATCAATCTAATTGAGTTTTGAAATAAATTCTCAATCAATGACTTAGGCTTTTAAACTTTTCATAAATTGAGTCATTGATTGAGGGGGATAATGTTTTCAAATCTATATCATCTAATGGGCTTTCTTAATTATCCTATATGCTTAATTAAAAAATGATGTTAACCTACGTTGAAGGACTAGGTGCCTAGGATATGATTGTTAGGTTTAGATGATTAGAGTTTGATGAACACATTATTCCCATACATTTATATGATCTGATTGATATGTTGCATTGACTTTTATTAGTCGATTGTTGTTTGGGTGATGTCGACCACCATATATTTGTATGTATGTTCACTAACGTATGCAGATATCATGGTTTATAAGAATGTTCCCGATCCGGATCCCACAAATGATGATGATTGGATGCCGTAAGGAAAAGGTAACTATATCTTGGGTTGACAAATGAAGAAACGGAGCTTAATTGGACTTCTATGGAGAGTTGGCATAAATGCAGCGTAAGAGGTCTCTTGCATGTGAGATGGTTTTCTTCTAAGTGATTGAAGAGCGAGCTTAATTTGACCTCGATTGGCATTCAAAATACAACGTAGAAGAAGTCTCACTTTGCATCTGCAGACGGTTTTTCTTCCAACCCTACAGCAACAACAGAAGCTTCTCAACCACCTAACGTATCTTTGTGCGGGATACCATTTTTAAACAATTTTGAATAAGTTGATTAAATTGTTTTTGAAAATGGAAAATATTGTTTTGAAACTATATTGGACTAATTTTTTGAAAATCACCGGACTTCTTGTTATCAAAACCTAAGTCACTCAATTATTGACTTCTGCATGGATTGAGGGGGAGAGTGATTTAAAATAAAATATTTTCAAACGATATTTCTTCACAAAAAGTCCGTTTGTACAAAATTTGTGGTGATCTAAAGATTTAATGTTATGTCATGGTATGATTTTCTTTAAAACTCAAAGATCTTACAAAATGAAATTTTTTCTGTTCTTGTTTGATTGTGAAATTGTTTTATTTTACTAAAAGATCTCTTAAAACAATCATACCTGACACTAACAATCTTTAATGTCTTAAAATGGTCCTTATCTGTCATTTTTCAAAATAAAATCTTGCCACGTCTTTCCCCAAAATTTTCTAAATGATTTAAATCTTTTGGGATCACTAATCTCAAATGGTTTTGAAATCTTTGATCGGGTGAGAGATCGTGATTTAAATCTCAAATCTGTTTTAATGGAATTGGTTTTAGTCCTTCAAAGGCACTCCTGCCTCCATGTGCCAAACGATTTCAATATACATAATGCACATGTTGAGGGGGAGCATTTATCCAAAAAACTAGATGAGTTTTAAATCAGGCACATTTTCTCCCATGTTTTATAAACCTTATTAAATCACTTGGGATCCAAAATCTCAAAGGGTTTGATATTTTTGATCGAGGAAGAATTTGTGATTTAATAATGAAATTTGATAAAAGGTGATCGTTTTGATTCAGGTTGTGGGCTGCTCTCTCATATGTGCTAAAGCTTTGAATCTTGAAGCATATATTGAGGGGCATTTTAAAAAAGAAACTATCGAGGTGCAAATGCTTTTATGTTTTAACATAAAGAACCTTGATTGAGTTTTAAATGGTTTCTTAATGGCTTGTGTGATCGTGGATGTGCTTCAAAAGAACTCTTGCCTTTATGTGATAAAATGATTTCAAATATCCTATGCACATATTGAGGGGGAGAATTTTACCAAAGAAATTCAAATGGCTTTTTCTAACGAAATTGTAATCAAGAAATTATTTCAAAGAAATTATTTCAAAGAAATTATTTCAAAGAACTCTTGCCTCCATGTGCCAAACAATTTTAAATCATATGCACATGTTGAGGGGGAGAATTTCTAAATGATCAAAACTATTAAGGTACAAAATGCTTTGATCTCGTATCACAAGTACCTTGATTGTTTTTCCAAATGATTTTTCGATTGGTTTCATGAAGGAAAGAACAATACCAAAAGACCGACCAATTTACTTTATGCATGGTGTTATAAGGATGGTTAGGTTAGGTATTAGTTCCCATGATCCGCCAGAACCGGAGGGATCTACCGAGGGACAATCCACTAGATAGTGTAGAGTCCTTAGGTATGATGAAAAATGAGAAAAAATGAGAAATGGGAAGAGTCTTGAGACTAAGGCAGGCTAGTCTTGGAATAAACCCAACGAGGTTCTAGTTATGAAGTCTCGGTAAGCATTGAAGGGGTTGAAGAATGAAAAAGAAGTGAATGTGAAAAAGGGTGAAAAGAAATAGCCCTCCAATAATTCAACCTTAGAGGCGTGTGGGTTCAATACATATGCTACTAGTGGTTACTAAGGTAACAGCGGTATTGAAGACAAAGCGTCATGGACCCAGTGGCCTTGCGCACTAAACTTCCCAAGCTACTCAAGTTCCTCTTACAAGGGCTTGTTTCATTCTCACTGGGAACCGACATTATCTATCGACTTTCTCTTAGAGATTGTTGATATTGAAGAAGGAGACCCTCTCCTAGTCTCCGGCATAGGAACCAAATGTGCACAATTGAGTCTAGAGCCAAGAGATCATCCACAATATCTCATTAGGACACTAAATTCTTGAAGACTTGCTTTTTCACACAATGTGGAAAGTAAGTATATATTGAGAGTCCTACGCATTATCCTTGTGGTATTGCGAACATCAAAGTGATATGTAAAAATATTCACAATGAAGATGGAAATCCTTATAGAGCCAACATCTAACAAGCTCTTGGTGGGTGACATGTGAAATCTTGCAAAGGATCAAGCTTGTGACAAGCTGGATAGAAGCGATGGAGAGATTCAATCTTGAATCAACCTTGGTCCAGGAATGGAATTGACGAATACTTTTGGAAAAACCGTTCGATGTGCAAACCTTCTTTTCTCTAGCTCGTCGAATGTGTATTCATTTCAAATTCAAAAAGTATATCTTATTGAAAAATACTTTTAGAAAAACCGTTCGATGTGCGAATCTCTTCTTTTTAAGCTATGCGTCGAATGTGTACTCATTCTCTAATACAAAAGTATTTTGATTGAAAATTGATCTTTCTCATAAAACCTTCGTCGTATTGCAAAACTCTTTCTTCAAGCAATACGCGATTGTTTTCAAATCAATCTTTCATCAATCGGTGAATCTCAATTTGCTGGTTCACTCACTCCGTGTTGTCTTCTTTGAGACGTTCGGTTTGAGAACAGCTAGAACATTGCGAAACCACATCAAGGAGATTCTTAGGAATCCTACGATCCTGAGGCAGTACTTATGCTCTTTGATCAGCGAGCGTGGGCGTGTACCTCGATTCAACGAAAGTGATCAAAGACACTTTAGTGCGCTTTACTAACTCGTCGTTGTCACGGTACATTTCCCGACGATTGCGGTGATCGGAATGAGTCAATCAAAGCGCATGTTCACAGACAACCACACTTAATTGAAGAAATCATGGTGGTGCATATCTACATAACTGGTTCGATATTTTTATACTATGTACGCTACGCTGCTTTGCAAATATAATGAACCGATGGCTTCGCTACTCGATGGAAAGATGTCATGATTCAAAAGTGTGAGCATGTCGGTCCAAAAGTCACAACTTTACATGATGGCAACACAATAAAGGGTGATCGGATATTTACTTTGGTGATGATCTCAATGGCTCGAAGATCATCAAAGATGTGGATCGGTTAAAGGCCTCCACTAAAAGTACAAATCAATGCGGACTTTGAAGTTGCACTACTTAAGCACAAAGATTGCGAAAGTGAAGAATTAAAGTCTACGAGCTCAAGACTGAAGATAAAATAGAATGCTAGGATTGAAAATGTAAAACATGGGGTGACCTCCCTTAGGGGGAGATTGTTATGAATTAGAAAATTCCATAGTGAAGTGTCGGTCACCCCAAGTATTATCTAGCATAAGTTAGCTCGTAGACATATCGTTAGTTACGTTATTTACTGTTTTATTAGTCTAGTTTAGCATAGTGCAACACCGTGGAGGAAGGACGGGTCTTTACCCACTGTATACCTGATCCACAGGCCGATAGGAGGTCGTGTATTGTGTAAGTATAAATACCCCTTCCATCCATGGAAGGGGTGGTGCTTCTTCATTAATCTAATATTCCCTTTGTGTAAACCTCTAGCAAGAACACCCTCTCTCCCTCTCTAACTTTCTCTCTCTAATGGCAAACATGTATTTTGATCATCCAATACTACCCGAATCATCAACACAATAATATTTACGATCCTACAGCTGCAACCATCCAAATGTACCTGCAAACAACAGTTAGCAATAAAACACACGAGAGTGTCTTTGATCACTTTCATTGAATTGAGGTACCGCCCACGGTTCCCCATTGATCGATATAAGTCGCACTTGCTTTGTGATCAGGTATAATTCGAATAATTTCCTTGGCGGGGTTTTGCGTTTGTTCTAGCGTTCTCAATCGGAGCGTCTCAAAGAAGACAACGAATTGAGTGAACCCGGCAGTGAGATTCACGATTGATGAAAAGATTGATTTGAAAACACAATCGCGTATTGCTTAGAAGAAAGAGTTTTGCAATACGATGAAGGTTTTATGAGAAAGATCAATTTTCAATCAAAATACTTTTTGTATATGAAAAGAGTACACATTCGATGTGCTAGAGAAAAGAAGAGATTCGCACATCGAACGGTTTTTCCAAAAGTATTTTTTCAATCAGAGATACTTTTTGTGTTTGAAAACATGAATACACATTCGATGTGCCAGAGAAAAAAAGATTTGCACATCGAACGGTTTTTCCAAAAGTATTCATCAATTCATTTCTTGGACCAAGGTTGATTCAAGATTGAATCGCCCCATTGTTTCTATCCAGTTGTCACAAGCTTGATCTTTTGCAAGATCTCACATGTCACCCACCAAGAGCTTGTTTGATGTTGGCTCTAGAAGGATTTCCATCTTCATCGTGAATACTTTACATATCACTCGGATGTTCTGGCAATACCACAAGGATAATGCGTAGGACTCTTAAGATATATTCTCACTTTCCACATTGTGTGAAACAGTGAGTCTTCATTAATTTAGTGTCCTAATGAGATATTGTGGATGATCTCTTGGCTCTAGACTCAATTGTGCACATTTGGTTCCTATGCCGGAGACTAGGGAGAGGGTCTCCTTCTTCAATATCAACAATCTCTAAGAGAAAGTCGATAGATAATGTCGGTTCCCGTGAGAATGAAACAAGCCCTTTTAAGAGGAACTTGAGTAGCTTGGGAAGTTTAGTGCGATCGTCCTGGGTCCATGACGTTTTGTCTTCAATACCGGTGTTACCTTAGTAACCACTAGTAGCATATGTATTGAACCCGGTTACTGCCCTAAGGTTGAATAATTGGAGGGCTATTTCTTTTCACCCTTTTTCACATTCGTTTCTTTTTCATTCTTCAACCCCTTCAGTGCTTACCGAGACTTCATAACTAGAACCTTGTTGGGTTTATTCCAGTACTAGCTCTGTCTTAGTCTACACTCTTCCCATTTCTCATTTTTCTCATTTTTTCATCATACCTAAGGACTCTACACTATCTAGTAGATTGTCCCTGGGTAGATCTCTCCGGCACTGGCGGGATCGTGGGAACGAATACCTAACCTAACCATCCTTATAACACCATGTATAAAGTAAATTTGTCGGTCTTTTGGTATTGTTCATTTCTTCTCGAAACCAATTGAAAAATCATTTGGAAAAACAATCAAGGTACTTGTGATACGAGATCAAAGCATTTTGTACCTTAATAGTTTTGATCATTTAGAAATGTTCCCCCTCAACATGTGCATATGATCTTGAAATTGTTTAGCACATGGAGGCAAGAGTTCTTTGAAATAATTTCTTGATCACAATTTTCGTAGAAAAAGCCATTTGAATTAATTTGGTAAATTCTCCCCCTCAATATGTGCATAGGATATTTGAAATCATTTTATCACATAGAGGAAAGAGTTCTTTTGAAGCACAACCACGATCACAAAAGCCATTTAAGAAACCATTTGCTCCACCTTATTATGTGCATCAATAAACGAAAGAGTTTAGCACATATTAGAGAGAACTTGCACTTTGAATCAAAACGATCATCATTTATCAGATTTCAAAATTAAATCACAAATTCTCCCCCGATCAAAAATATCAAACCCTTTGAGATTTTGGATCTCAAGTGATTTAATCAGGTTTAGAAAACATGGGAGAAAATGTGGCCTCGTTTAAATACTCATCTTGTTTTTGGATAACTGCTCCTCCTCAATCATGTGCATCATATATTGAAATCGTTTGGCACATGGAGGCAGGAGTGCCTTTAAAGGACTAAAACCAATTCCATTTAAACAAATTTGAGATTTAAATCACGATTTCTCCCTCGATCAAAAATATCAAACTATTTGAGATTTGTGATCCCAAATGATTTAAATCATTTAGAAAATTTTAGGGGAAAAACGTGGCAAGATTTGATTATGAAAAATGACAGATAAGGAACAGTTTTTCAACATTAAAGATTGTTAGTATCAGGTATGATAGTTTTTAAGAGATCTTTAAGTAAAATAAAACAATTTCACAATCAAACAAGAACAGAAAAAATTTCATTTTGAAAGATCTTTGAGTTTTAAAGAAAATCATACCATGACATAACATTAAATCTTTAGATCACCACTTATTTTGTACAAACGGACTTTTTGTGAAGAAATATCGATTGAAAATATTTTATTTTAAATCACTCTCCCCCTCAATCGATGACCGTAGTCGATGATTGAGTGACTTAAGTTTAGATAAAATGAAGTCCGGTGATTTTCAAAATTAAGTCCAATTTATTTTCAAAACCAATATTTTTCCATTTTTTCAAAACAATATTATTTAAAAATTGTGTAAAAAATGATATCATCACTATTATTCCTGCACAAAGATACGTTAGGTGGTTGAGAAACTTTTGTTGTTGTCGCTGAGGGTTGGAAGAAAACCATCTGCAGATGCAGTGAGACCTTTTACGTTGCATTTCATGGCAACTCTCCATAGAAGTCAAATTAAGTTCCGTTTCTTCATTTGTCGACCCAAGATATAGTTACCCTTTCCTTTCGGCATCCAATCATCTTCAATTGTGGGATCTGGATGGGGAACATTCTTATATACCAATATACCTGCATACGTTAGTGAATACACATACAGATATATGGTGGTCGACATCACCCAAACAACAATCGACTAATAAAAGTCAATTCAACATATCAATCAGATCATGTAAAGGCATGGGAATAATGTGTTCATCAAACTCTAATCATCTAATCATGACAATCATATCCTAGGCACCTAGTCCTTCAACATAGGTTAACATGATTTTTAATTAAGCATATAGGATAATTAAGAAAGCTCGTTAGATGATGTAAATTTGAAAAACATTCTCCCCCTCAATCAATGACTCATTTTATGAAAAAGTTAAAAGCGTGGAAGTCATTGATTGAGTTTGAAAATTTATGAAAACTCCGATACTGATTGATTTTCAAGCAACTCATTTACCACAATTAAGTTAAAACAAATATTTTTCTGAAGAATTTTAGAAAGAAAAATATTTGAGTAGGAACAACAGTCCTTCGACATTCTTTCCTCATTTTTGTTTTAGGATAAGTGCACGAAATATTTGAAAATTGGTTTAGCGCAGCACTTTCCTTCCTTGAAGAGCGGGTTGCTATCTGAAATAATAGCAAACCATGGTTTAAGCGCGGGTTACAGTCAGAAGTAACTGCAAGCCATTTGATCTGTGACATGTTTAGAAAACAAATATTTACACCTTCTGCTCGAAATTCATCTATGGTCCCGTGCCATTATTGAATGACATTTCTAAGACCGAGATGTTATCGATACCAGAAGACATGTCTTGAGAAACATATTTTTGGTATTTTTGAAATTTTCTGATTTTTATGGATTTTTGATGATTTTATATTTTTCTATTTTCTTTTGTTGGTTTTATATTTTTGTATTTTGTTTTCTGATAAATATTTACAAAGATAGAATAGATGATATAGTTAAAGAAGATGATGATACGAGTACCGAGATAAGGATATCGAGCGACCCGTTGTAGAAGATAGAAGTCATCATCCCTAAAACTTTCACCACCAAAGCTTCTGAGGCTCTTGCATTGAAGAAAGAAATTGAACCATCTGAAAGTGAGACTTTGGCAGCTTCCCCAAACCGAAAATCCATTAGATTAGCGATTGAAGCTCTATTTCAAGCTTGCCTTAGCAGTGCACGAGAAGCACACCATTATCATAAATCCCGTTGCTCCTTTTAAGAACGATAATCAATATTCTTCGTTCCGGGTTATATCATCAACAAGAACAGCAACGTATCATCCCACTCATAAATAATCTTCTCAAATTTCATAACCACTGAAGTCTGACGCAATCCATACCAAAAAGTTGTCAAGAAACCACTTCCCCCAAGCAGATGAATTGATGCAGTCAGTCTCTTAGACTAGAGCTCACGAACCCAAATACACATATACCCAAAGACAAAGAAACTTATACCATCGAAGTAGCAGATTAAGTCCAGTAGCCAAAGAATAACCCCGATGTATACTTTTCTCTCCCCTTGAAGAAAGTGTATGAAGCTCAAGAACCCGAAGTACCCGAATGCCCAAAGAGAGAAACACCGATAACATTGAAGAAGCAGGACGAATGACTGATTATCTCTGCGGATGACAATCTCTGCGGATGTCAACTCCGGAATAAGTGATTATATCTCTGAATCACTGATTAAGCCCTCAAGTGAGACAGCTGAGAGCCCCCAATGTACACAATTCTCTCTCCCCTGATGATTGCGATAACATCAAGATCATCACACACTTGTGTACCTCTTATATCTTCAGAAACTTTCTATTACATCGCTTCCCCCACATCGTTGGAATAAGAACACTAGACGCCATTAGTGAAACATTGAGTTTCTCTACAGAAATGACATATGTCTTCCCGGGATTTCTTCAATCACTTAGAAGTATTAAGCTCATCAAGTTTACTCGCATTTAGATACGTGTTTCCTTCCCCCTTGCTGGTTTTGATACTTCAGAATCAGCAACTCATTGTAAGCCCATATACTCGAAATCTTTTGAGAAGAATACCATTAGCACAAATATATCCGTGAGAATCAACTTGCTGAAGAATATGAGCAAGTCTAATTGGGGATTAACTTTGGCTTATCACTCTGCCCCAATTAGTGCTCTCCCCTAAACCGACAATCTTTATGATGAATACTTGAATTAAGAAGAAGTCTTTAGATCTTTAAATGCAACTTGTATTTAGTCTTCTAACATGTAGCAGAGAATGTAGAACAGAATGTAGACTCGATCTTCTTCAAGATTGTCCGAATGGGGAAATAGACAGTTAACATCTTCTTCACTCCAAAGGCATTCCCGTTAACTTGTAAATAGCAAATCCCCTTAATTAAAATCCCTCCCAATCAAACAAGAACAGAAAGATGTTCATCAAAGAAATCAGCAACTAGAAGCACTTTGTCATTTAAACATATCATCCCGTGTGAAGATGTCAACCAACGGCTCTTAGAAAAAACTACATGTGAAGATGATCCGATAAGAAGAAGCTCGGTTCTTACATGAGTTATGAGCCGTTTGACCATATATTCTCAAATATCAATCAACCATGCAGAAAATTCACACTTCTTCTCCCCCTCAAGAATTGCATACGGAGATGCCATTCTTGATTAAACAAGTGATTATCATCCAAATGTATTCTATTCACACTTCTCCCCCTGCAAAATTAGCACATGATGTAGCCATCTTCATTATATTGAGCAATTGGAATAAGAGTAATTATCAGTAGTCCGGTTCACTTGATGACTGAAGCGCACGGAAAAAGCATGAAGCATGTTGATGAGAATGGTCATTAATGAGAAGATTTCTCTTCTTCGGAAGATAAAGCGCACTGACACGTGCACTTTTCTTTTCTTTGAGGGACGAGGCTTGAACTGTTGTGTGCAAACGTCATCATCTCTCTCTTTTCAGCTCTCTTGGCAAAACTTGTAATCAACCCCATTATCATTCAGTAGGCTCTTTGTCGTGACAGCTGATGGAGAAAACCCAATATGATGAATTTGACCCTGAAGTAAAACAACCCGAACTCGTGACTTAAACTTGCACATATGTAACAAAGAGCGGTGCTGAGACTTCATCGTCCATTGAATCTCTAAGTACTCTATACTCTTCATCCAACCAACCATCAAGTATAAGACGTACATCACCTCTTGAAAATCCACAATTGAATGTGACACTAAGCACTACAACGTAACTCCTTAAAGTGATAGGTATTTTGTGGTGGTACGAGCCCAATTCCCCCAAGTGGTACAAGAAAAGGAAAAAATCACCCAACAATAACTAGATTTCCAAGTCTTCGTTTTTGATAATCAGCTTGAACAAGGATCTTGAAGAATCTTCATCCAACCATCCCCGATACCTTCAGATACTAAGTATACTTGCCCGTGATATTTCACTTCAACCTCAAATAAATAATAGTGAATTAACCCCGTTGTCACATCTTGTTAAAAGCTCAAATCTAGTCTCCTTTGACCTTAATAGTGAACTTTGATAATGGTTTCATCCCGACCATGGTTAAAAGCACGTAACCCCGTAAAACCTTGTAATAGCCAAACTGCCATGAGGACAATCCAAACAAACACCCAATTCTTGAAGTACAACCTTTTATCCCTTCTTCGAAGCAGAAACCGTAGCACCAGCATCAGATAAGATTCCGAAAAACGCTTTCCCTTTCTCCAGGATGGTTCCATCATCACGGGATTTTACAATTCTATAGTTTAAACCGAGAAATAGTTTCTTTGGTGGGATTTCACAATTCCAAGAATAAACCGTAAGATAGATCCGGAAATGCACTTTACAATTACCAGGATATTTCCACTGTCACGGGATTTTACAAGTCTATGATTTAAACCGAGAAATAGATTCTTTTGCGGGATTTTACAAAATCAAGACAAAACCGTAAACAATGTTAGCTTGAATGTGTTATGACAACTTTGGTTTCAGTGAATATCTGTTTTAGAGGAACATGCAGTGGTTCATTAACGGTTCATTATCCAACAATAACAAAATCAACAACCATCCAATAAAAACTTTGGTAAACACATCATTCACGCATTCTGTCGGCTATTGCAGTGACCACTCGAAGAAGTAAATCTGATATACCAAGTGAGAAATATCGTACAAACAACCCCGTAGTCAACGTTTTCCAATATCAATCAAAGCCGTGACAAAATATTATTTGTGAAAATGAATACCCCAAAATATCAATTACACTACGAATTTCACCATCAAATATCATTGACAAATCTCATAACCATCAATTCATCAAGTCTCAGAAGCCTCATACCATTCACACCAATAATACTACAAGTTTATTAGATCCAAAGTGTATTCAAAGTGTATGATTCAAATCAATTCAAATCTATTTGGCCCATGATTCAAAGTGTATTACGCTGAGGCCCATGAGGTAAAATCTATTCGGCCCAAAGAACTTACACCAGATCCATCATATTAACCCTAAATCTTCGGGTATTAATACTCTCATACCACTCCACCATACCCTAATAACCCTAAACACACTCAAATAGATCCGCCTCTCACATTACTGCATCAAACCCTAATCTTCCTCACTTACATTCGACTCCATCTGCTATCTCACCTCTCATCTACTTTTTACACATCTCAGCTTTCATCCAAACTCATTATCATACCAACCTCAGACAAATCCCTCTCTTCATCTAATCAATACATAACAAACACAAAGGATTCATATACCAATCCCAGTCCACCTGATCACCATACGTTTTCCACGAATAGCTTTTCATTGAGTTAGCCACGGGTTGGCTCCATAATATGACTCGTTTTGACCTAGCCAGGGGATGGCTACTGAATTGATATGACAACAAGATCGAACACAAGTTCAAGGTAGGTTTGTTTTAATATGTCACTTCGTTTAACAAATAACCGAACACGGAGAGAGATGAAACCCTAATGGTTTTGTTCTTTCTTCAGTTTGTTTCGAATATTATCAAAAATCATTACTTTTACCAAATCGAAGCAAGAAAAAAATGATAATAACATAATTGTTATTAGTCATGTTCTTTTATTTCAAAAATTCAACACATGAAGCCAGGCTTCTTAAAGATCATTAAGAATCAGTGAAGAACAAATTTCGTGTTGATGGCCTTCAATGGTCTTGATATATATATCACCATACACGAATAAATCTGAGATTCTTTGATATTATTAATATATATATTTTTTTCATTTATGTCTGAGTTGAGGATCAATGATGAATCTATTCTTTCGAATGAGAGACCTTCGGAGGTCTTGATTAGTCAATGAATGTTACGAAAGAAAGATGCTGAGATTATTATCATTTTATGCTTACATATAGTTTTCGAATGATGCGAGTTGTTGTGATGTTGTTGGAGAGATGAGATTGTAGGTTAGGATGAAGGTGGTTTGTGTTGGGTTTGGTAAAGCTTGGGTAGGCTGTAATGTTGTAGTAGTATCATGACCAATGATGTTGACATTGAACTGAGGTCATGAGTCTGTATTTGTTATTTTGTTGTGGTCGTGAGTCATTTACCTTTTCATCTTCTTCTTCTTCCTTTCAGTTCATGTCAAGTCGCTATAATAGTTGAGTCAAGTCGCTAACCATCAAACCACAACTCGCTACATGGTAACTCGTTGACATAAGTCGCTACTTCATTTTCTTACACAAGTCACTAACCTGTTAAACAACAAGTCGCTATAAGATTTTGTCAAGTCGTTACATCTTTTTCTGTAAACAACTCGCTTGACATTAAATAATGTCAAGTCGCTACTTTAACTGGCTATAAAGAAACAGCTTTTGACAACACGCTAACAAGAAATTTTGACCATTAAAATTTTTCCGGCGATTTTTCCGACCAAGTTTTTCCGACCAAATTCATACTAACCCAGAAAAATATCAAAGGATGCAACCTTTTCGACCCATTTTGACCTCAAAAATGACCGTTTCAAGAGAACCCATGAACTTCACTTTTGGTTCAAGAAATCGTCACAAAAAGATAATGATATTAACGTGACTGTTTGGACTAAAAAAGACACAAAGCAGCTGTTAACAAGAAAAAACCACATGACAATATTAATTTGTTTTGACCAATAAAACATAAGTTTCAAGACAAAAACAGTTTACCCAAAAGCATATTTTCCGTCCAACAAAATTACCAAAAACAGTTTTTACACATGATCCAAAAACCAACATAACCATGATACGAAACCACACAAATCAGCACAACACAATAACCTTGGCTCTTGATACCAATTGTTAGGATCTTAATATTATTGTGTTTGATGATTCGGGTGGCCTTGGATGGTGATTATACAAGTATGCCATGTTTTAGAGAGAGAAAGAGATGAGAGGGTGTTTCTTGCTAAAGACTTGTTTGTAAATTATGAAATGTTAGATTGAGAAGCACCACCCCTTCCAAGGATGGAAGGGGTATTTATACTTACAACTTATACGTCCTCCTGTCGGACTGTGGATCAGGCATACAGTGGGTAAAGACCCGTCCTTCCTCCACGGTGTTACTCTAAACTAGTCTACGCTACAAACTAACTAATTAACTACTAAATAACGTAAATACCGACACGTCTACGAGCTAACATATGTTAGACCTTAATTGGGGTGACCGACACTTTAACATGGAATTTCCAATTCCTAACAATATTATTAATAGTCTAGTTTATCTAGGTTATTATTATCATAATGTGTTTGTCATTTCTTTTGTTTCATATGTTTCGTACTCTTTCGTGATACATTAAAAGTCATGTATGCATGCTAAAAGAAAATGTAGGCTAAATCACATATCTTGGTACAAAACTGTAAAACCTATGTTTTTATCAAATCTGTTTATGTTACTACAGATCTACGGATCCCGGAAGATATACTAGCCGGATCCCTTTTTTAAAGGAACCGTGGGATCCGTCCTACTGGAAAACAGTTTTCATGCAAAATAAAAACCACTTTCTCTCTAAAAGAAATATTCCACTAGAATGTCAAAACTATAAGTGAGTTAAGTGTCATTGTTGTTAAAAACCATTGTTAATAAAAATCTAGTAAAAACATTAGATAATCATAGGTTGAACACAAACATCACTTTCTTTTAACTCTTCATTTCTATAGGTTCAACTATGACGCATGAATATGAGTTTGATTTTTCACTCACTAGCGTCTACTCTCCGAACATCTCCCTTGAACCCAACACACCTGGCATTCATGTTCGTGGGTTCAATAACCTCGAAAACCGTCACTTCCACGAAGGACGTATTATAGACACCTCTCTACAATTTGAAGAAGGTATCAATACCTCCTTCCGAGCCATAGGACTAGAATGTCTTCTTGAAATCAACGAGAAGATATGTCCAAGGTTCATAATGGAATTATTCCGTCAAGTTGAACTCGTTCGTAACGAGGATCGCTCTCTATCTCTTTGGTTTTATATCAAAAACCAAAATTCACTTTAACCCTTGGGCATTTTGCTCACATCCTCCGAATTCCAAATCATGGACAATGTGTCTTCACCGAAGATTGGTCACTTGATTCTCTCTTCAACTTTCGTGAAGAAAATAGTCCATATTGTTCTCACATACCCTCCCCGGAAGATTTACATTGCATTATATGCAAACCTCTACCATATTACTCCGATCCAAACATTATCTTCACACGGGACATCCGAGAAGAGTACAAGCCCTTTGCACTCATCCTACGTGAAAATGTTTGGAGTCTTAGGGGAAATCGAGAATTCCTTCCCGCTTGTTGTGCTCACATATTGTATTGTTTGCTAACACAACAACCATACAATCTCGCCTATTTCTTAAGGAATTGTAAATCTTCAAGGAACCAAAAATAAACTCATCCCTTATGGAATGTTCTTGACACGCCTCTATCATAATGTTATGCACTTTCATCCTTAATTTCAAAGTCCGTTGTACGTACTTGTGAACAAGATGATTGAACCGCTAAACATATCTCTCATGAAGACTTTCTTCATTCTTGATTCCACCAACACTCATCAACAACATGATGATCCTCCTAGCGAAAACACTCAAGGAACCAAGTAGTATTTCAAATAGGATCAATCCTCTTGTACTCGTGCTTTATCAATGTAATCCTATTTCCTTCATGAAATAAATCATCTTACATTTGATATCTTAGTGTTAGAACCCCTTTAAACTAAACTTGGAATATAATGCATTGTCAAGATCATTGCATACCTTTAGTAAAGGTTCTGCTGAGCAGATGGACGGATCCCAAAGTTTGTGCTAGACGGATCCCTACACTTAGGGAACCGTGGGATCCGGCAAACAGAAAATGCAATTGCAAGCATTGTATTTCAAACATATCCTTAGAACACCTCACACTAAGCCAAACATAGTGTCTTAAGGCAAATTAAGGGTGTGTTTGTTTCATTAAGATGTTTTGGGTCTGAGTCTGACTACCACATCTTACTAGTAAGAGGTGGCTAGAAAGTCTAAATCTGAACGAAATAATGTTGTTTGTTTTTGTATAAGTGTCCGAATGATTTTAAGTGCTCGTTTTTGCAATTTGTTTATTAAACCAACGCAATGCGATAATAAGTAACTTATGTAAATATGAAACAAGACTTTTTATTATAAATATAACATAGTTAATAAACAATTAAATATATTATATAAAGTTTACAAAATGAGTAAGAGGCAGTAAGACAAGTCTTCCACCTCTTACTGAGTAAGATGTTATATGTCTAACTGGGTATTACTCAAAAGAAAAAAACAAACAAGTAAAACGTCTGCCCACCTCTTACTGGTAAGAGTAAGAGGGCTAGTAAGACTTTTTTTAAAAAAAACAAACACACCCTAAGTCCTTATCAAGTTAAGTAGATTCTTCCTACTCAAACTCAAATCACCTTAATCATACTCAAGACGCTTGTAGATCTATCATTTTCACTTAAACCCATTACTCTTCCGCTCTCTAGATCCCTCACATCTAGTCTTAGAAATCTCTCGATTATGGCAAAATTGATCATAAATCATCCTTACCTCAAAATTGATCAAAGTTGATCAAATTCTAGTTTTTTCATCTCAAAGCCTTTAGGATATTTTCCAAAACACTATCCTAAGTCACAACCTGATCTCTAGGATCATTTAGCTTCAATTGACACTCTCATCTTTAGTGTCATCCTTGCTCATTCATTGGTACTCATGAAAGTTCCAAATCCTTCCATAAAAGGCAATCATTAGCTACATCACTCATTACCTTCATGTACTTAAGCACCCCTTCATTTAAGACACTTAGGAGGACTAAAACACTCAATTTTGAGGACTTGCCTCCTAGGCCGTTTCATCCGCCTCCGCCGACAACATTTTCCTCATGAGAAGGAATAATGGTACAAAATCAAAGTGTTGAGTCAACACTAGCTCCGGCTTCCTTTTCGCCATTTCCATCATATAATCCCATTTGGATTATGAGAAATCATCAAAGTCAACCACCCGACCATATGGAAGTTGACACTTCTCTACCACCACCATCATCCTTTTCGCCGTTTCCATCATATAATCCCATTGGATGAAGCCTGCCGCCCACTTTGACCTCGCATCGCCATTTCATTTCTTCCGCCACCACTACCTAGCCATGACAAAGATTTCTATCATTGTCAACATGTTGAAAGTTTGATACATGAAGTACGAGAAGACTAACGCTTCATGTTCTATATCTCCTCGAACGCTTCGATGAGATTAAACCTAAACAAAACTTGAGCTAGAAGATTTTAGTGGTGTCCTAGCATCGTTTATAGTTGGTCTAGAAATTCTTAGTCATGTATTTTTTAGAGTCATGTATATCATAACTCTAGTTTTATTAAATGAAATTACATGCTACTTGTTATATTTCAGATATATGATTACGTTGTATTCATATCTCATTCTTTTGATAACATTACTTGTTATATCACCATTGCCAAATTGATCATCACCATACGAATCCCTCAGAATGCCTAGACGGATCCCTACTATGAGGGAACCGTGGGATCCCAAAGACGTAAAACTATTTTCTACTAACTTGACCACATTTGCAGGAAATTGTGAATTATACTAGTTTTCTAACCTTTGTGTTGTAGTTATTCAATTTACACATGAAGACTTTGACATCCTAAAGCTTGGGGAGCTTTATGTCAAAGCAATACATTGCAAATTACTTGCAATATAGATTATATTTTTGACATCCCTTGCAAAATTGTAATCATCAAGGGGACATTCGTCACTAGACTAAATATTTTGCAAACTTACTTGCAAAACAAACTAGATTAGTATTACTTCACTCTTTACATAGGGATGGACTCAAGGGGGAGTAAAGACGAGATTCTTTTCCCTCAACTTTCTACTTTTATTTCTTTCACATGTTTTTCCAAACAATGTGTTAGTTTCCTCGAAGCTCTTTTGTTTCAACAAAAGGGAGAAGAAAGAAAACTACAAATTCAAACTTTTATGAATTTTAGTTTCCTTAAAATAATCTTATGTTTTGTCATCAACAAAAAGGGGGAGATTGTTAATACAATAAGCCGTAAAACGCGTTTATTTATATTTACAATCTTCTAATGTTTTGTCGATAACAAACGTAAAATCATTTTAACGAAACAAATAAAATACGTAAATGGTTTGAACTAATAGTTTCTAACATATTCACATTTTCACATAAAACACTAAAACAAGTATAAGTGATTTTATGATTTAATATTACATATGTACAACAACTAGTGTTTACATTTGGTTAAAATATACACATAACTAGTATGTAGTATATTGGGTAATATAAATGGGTAGAAACTTAGTATCACAACCCATTGGGCAAATACATTGAATGTAGTTGGGTACAACCCAAAGCCCATGACCCATGGAGCTTGACCCATAACCCATTGCATGACATCATGCTTATATCATACATGGATAATATCCATAACCCATGGATCAACCCATACCCATGTGACTAAGTGCATTGCACTCAAGAGATACATTGTATCTAGCCAAAGATCCATGGATCAACCCATGACCCATGACCCATAACCAAAATACCCATGGGTAAAAGGGAGCATCCCACGGATCCCTAGCTTTACGCTAGACGGATCCCTTGTGGAAGGGATCCGTGGGATCCGGGGAACAATTTTTTCTTCTATAAATTGTGAGCTATTTTTTCATTGTTTCTGACCCCCTTTCTAACGTACTTTCCCCTAGAGTTGAAAACTCTCTAACCTCAGATCAAAGAGATCTATGTTTGTAGTTTTGTTTTTGTGTGATCTTCTAGGTTCCTCTTAAAGGCGAGATCACCCCCTTTTGAAGTCGAGCAAGCTCAAGTCCATGAGTTGTCATGCCTCATCATCAAGACTATCAAGTTCTTGTTGATGATTGTTTATCTTTTCCTAAAGTTGTTGGACATTTGTGAAAGGTGTCTCAAGTGTCAAGACGAAGATATTAGTGAAGGGTATCTATCGTCCACATCATTAGCACTTATGGTAGGTGCTTAGAAGTCAAGACGAGAAGCATTAGTGAAAGGTGCTTAGAGTCAAGACACAAAGACATTGTGAAGGTGTCACAAGATCTAGTCAAAGGTATTAGTGAAAGGTGCCTTAGATGTACATTCGATATGGTGTGTTTCGATGTACAAGATAGACTAGTATTAGATCCAAGGATATTGATAACCTGGATGATGTTGTAGAAAGGAGTTGATCTCCTTTGGGATTAGTTGTTGGTGTAGTGTTGAGTAGTAGTTCCTCCATTGCAATGGAACTAGGTGCTTAGCCTAGTACTAATAAAGGGTAGATTGATGTTGGTAGGTGTGGTTCACCTTGGTGTGAAAGAACTAGGTGCTTAGCCTAGTACCTAATAAAGGGTAGGCGACGTTGTGAAGGTGTAGTTCACCTTGGAGTGAAAGAACCCGGTGGTTAGCCTAGCACCGGAAAAAGGGTAGGCGACGTTGGAAGGCTTCTCGCCATAAGGAGATTGGTGTAGTGATTACTAACTCTCGAGTAGGTGACTCGGAGAGTGGAGTAGGGCAAGGAAGGTGTCCTTGTAGCCAAACCACTATAAATACCGCTGTGGTTTTGTGCTTCTTACTCTTATCTTTCATTACATACCTTATATGCTTGTTTATCAACATCCAACACACACGTCCAAATAGATTGACATAAGTCGATCTAAATAGTTTAAAAGGAAGTTTTAATTGGCAAAACTATTCAACCCCCCCTTCTAGTTTTCCACAAAGTCGAAGATTTAAAATTATAAATGGCTATTAGTTTAAAGGATGGACGCTACAACACTCGTTAGCCAAAAGCGCTAACGTGTAACTTCTAATAGAATTCACTTAACGCTAGTTAAAACCAGGGACCAAAGTTTGCTCAAAGGTTTCCCATAGGGACGGTTTCTGCACTTTCAAAATGATTGAGATGAAATATGCAATTTGGCTAAAATTTAGGGACCATTTATGCAATTAACTCTAAACTTTATGATGGTATGAAATGGTAATTTTTTTCCATGAACACATAATGTCAATTAACTGTTTACTCATGTCGCGTTTCATGACCTCATCAGTTCCATTTGTCAATTTCTTTTACAAGGGTCAAGGTGTTCGAGCACTAATTTTAATATCAATCGATCTTTGGTGTTTATGGTTTTGATACTGAAAAAGAGTACCAACAGTTTAAGGGTGTATATGTTTCGGCTTAAGTTATGCTTTTATATTTGAATAAAAGGAATTGTTATGATTGCTTTGCTGAGACAAATATAGAGCTATGTTAATTCAAAAGACTTTCTTCAAGATTAAGCTAGACAACTTTGGTGTGGTCAGTTATGTCTTTGATGTTTTCATTGTTTTCTAAGACCGTTAACATGTTTAACCTTTTGATAATAAATACTATTGTTTAATCTTTTTTGAAACATGTAGCATGTGTAACTAAATGAGGCTAGTTAACTTCGAGTTTGGATTATCAATCAGGTAGATACCAATACTAATGTAATTTGTTGTCAGTCAAGCAGCAAGAAAAAGAAGAGCTAATTAAGATAATGAACATCTATCGCGGGTCGATACATAAAAGAGCATGTGTTCGGCCATGAACGTTTGACGTTAGCACCCATATCCGACTCGTTCTATGCATGTTAATGTCGAAATTGTTTTGGACAATCGAGTCCTTACAAATATCAGTTTCCCCCAGATCTTATGATGCTTCACTTAATGGATGGCTTAACCCTTCCATTATAACTTTGTTTGCAACGTAAGTACATATGCATTTACCATATCTTATTTGATGAGTTGGAATATTTTGTAAGTTTACATTTCATATATTGTCATGTTTCTAGGTCCATACATAGGATTTTGCAGAAGGTGAAAACGCAATCAAACAAATGTAGTTTCCTGAACCCATATACAATTCAAGACTCTGTATGTATGTTTGACGGTTTGCTTGTTAAAGACTACTTATTGCAAGCGATGGACCCAAGCCAGTATAAATTGTTTTTTCTTGCACCATACATTGAAAGGTACAATATGCAACACTATATTTCATTGCTTTATGACATTATGTAAATTATTTATACTAAAAGGTCACATATCATCAAGAACACTGGAGTCTATTCATATGTGTGCCTCAACAAAACATTGGGTTCATTTTGGATTCTGATATGGAAGGAAAGAATGAGGATAACTTCGAATTCACCAATGTTGTGCAGAAGTAAGAACTTTTTGCGTTAATGTATAATTCACATTTATATTTATAGAGGTTAACACAACTCTACCATCTTTTTAATTTTTCAGTATTGGTAATATGAAATGAAATCTCGTTGATAGGGCTGAGCATTCCGACCGTTCCGACCGGACCGACCGACAAAACCGACCGGACTGAACCGAAATCGACCGGATCGAAGGACCGGCGGTCCGGTTTCGGTCCCAATTTTTTTCTTATTTCGGTCTCGGTCCCGGTTTTTACCTTAATTCGGTCTTGTCGGTCTCAGTCCGGTCCGGTCCGGTCCGGTCCCGGACTAATGCTCACCCTTACTCGTTGAGGTAAATCGTCTCATTCTTTACATGTATATTATTATTATTATTTTTAATTTCTTTTGTTTAATGCTTATAAAATGGCTACTACTTTTTTAGTGCAACCAACAAACTCACTATTGGCAGTGTGGCTACTATGTTATGAAGTGAATGCATCAGTTTGTAACCCATCAACAACACTCATTCCCCAAGTCGGTAAGTAACTTTTAAAACCATTCTTGTAGCTTAGTACATTGTTTTTTCTCTGTGACAATTTTGTTTGCCATGTAGTTTTGTTCGAAAAGTTGGAAATTGAGTCGGTGTATGTGGGTATATGTACTTTTACATGTTCTTGAGGAAAATTGGTCTTGTGAGTTGGTTGGTTCATATAGTTTGATTAATTATTGATACGTTAGACGTTAGGCTAGTAGGTTGAATACCGAAACAAATGCGACTGCAAATTAAGTCTTGTTTTCTATGTTTTTTTTATTTTTTATTTTTTTTATTTCTTTTTTTTATTTTTATATTTTTTAGGGCTGTCGAGATTTCTTTTGCGTTTCATTCCCATACTTGATGTTTTATGAAATTTATTGGATATGACTAATTAAATATAAGCACTTAAACGCAGAGCTTACTTTCTAGCTATAAACACCGTAAAATAAGCATCTAAAGCATTTGGTTATATAAAGAATAGTGTGACATTGTAGATGACTTGGTTTCTGTTTATGTTATTTTACACAGAAATAAGCACTAAGAAAGCAGGTCACATGCCTTATAAGCACATCAAAGTAAGCAAATTCCGAACATCACACAAAATTGATTAGGAACATTTTTCACACTAACGTATCTGGGTTAAATATATAATAGTGTGACATAATAGATTGCTTGATGTATATATTGATTATCTGATAGTTCTAATCAGTATATGGCCTCTTTACATTGAGCCATCAAGTTAATGTTTGTCGTTAAGTTGTGATTGAGCATTTGGTCTAAGGTATAGCATTTGCTTATATTTATTGTCTTTTTGTACATGCCACCAAGTTAAATGCTATCTCATGGTCGGAATATATGGGTAACTATGTAAATAGGCACAAGTGCTGTTAGTCCTTGGTGGTTTAAATATGACAATCTGAAACTTATTGTTTTATATTGCACTAAATTTTCTTTTGTTTTATCTTACATAATTTTTTATAGATGCCTTGGAATGACAAGAAGCCGTTTACTACTAAGGAGTTGGACGACATTGTGAGCTCGTGCATTTCAGTGTGTGGCATCTGATCATCAATCATGTTAGTGTTTAGGAAATGTTGGCATGTCGTCATGTCTATTTGTATATCTCCTTTCCCTTCGCCCAAAAACAAAACAATTGATTATGAAACTGTTGTGGTGATGTTTAATTATTGTCATTTAGTATGTTTGGAAGACATAGGACCTGTAATTTAGTGGTAAGAAACTGATCTTGGACCTGTAATTTAGTATGTGGTAACTTTGTGAAACTCATCTTGGATCTTAAATCCATTGCTTTTAGTGACCTTCATGGTTATGGTTTTGTTATAATATTGTTGCTGGTTGTGCTTGTTTCTGGTTATGTTGTGGTTTGTAGAAATGATACTTTTTCACAAATGCAGGCATGCAGTACCTTGTAGAAATGATACTTTTTTCTACGACATGATATGTGAGTATGATACCGATTCAAGAAGACAAACTCCATGTACGTAAGTACGTTATCATATTTTTCCTAGACTCAAAAAGATGTACGTAAATCAGTTTAGATAGAATAGCTAGACTGCATGACATAGATTCTCAGTCGACGGTGTCATTCTTTAAGTAAAATCATAAGGTTGCACGTCCTATTCAATATTTGCATCAAAATTAAAATGTCTATGAGAAACGATCACCACTTTATATCATTATGCTCATGTATTTATAGCTTCTGAAATAAACATTGTTCATCAGTTCATGTAGTTATAATTTCTAACTTATTATGACACAGCGTGACCCTTATTCTTATTTTATTTTATTTTTATTTATTTATTTTTTTTTGCAATTACAAAATATCCTTTAACCATTTTTTAAGAAAAGAAAGAGCAACCATGTTCGGTGACTCAACCGTGTTCGGTATCGACGAATCTTGAATAATAGCATCAACAACACCATCCATCGTTCCATCTAAACGTAAACTCCTATATAATATAGATCAAATGACATAATAAAATTCAAACAAATAAAAAATATTTTTTAATTGTAAAAAATAAAAATAAAAAGAATAAGGTTATAATCGTCATTTTATATATCAATTATAATTATTAGATAATTTTTCTATTAAATATGTTTAAAATAATCATTCGGAAATATATGACAATTTTAAAGTTTTGAAAAGATATATATGCAATCACTACAACAATCGGATGGATTCAGAGCCGGGACACCATGTCCCCGGCGAAAGTCACTAAACGACAAATAAAATCTCGGCACATAAATATGCCTGACTTGTTACGGAAAATTCAACGGATACTTTCTGCGGGGACATGTCCCCGGCGAAAGTAAGTTTGATTTTTATCAAACTTTGAACGGATAGTCAAAATTCAACGTAAAGTTTCTCCGGGACGCTGTCCCCGAAAAGTATTTTCCACTTTTATCAAAATTTGACCAAAGTCAAAAGCATGCTAATTGTTCATGAAAAATTCTCGCCAGACTTTTCCGACATGTCCCCGGCAAAACCGTATTTATAAAAATTATACTTTATTGCAACTATTAATACAACTAAAACCCGATGCTGGATAGTCTTTTCATTACGTAAAACCCTAAATTATTTTAAAATTAAACGCATATCTTTAGTTCCATCGTCTGTCGTTACAAAATATCTCGTCAAAGAAACGAAGACTTGAATTTTGAGCAGGTTGTATCTCCGTGTTATCCAACGCATTTATTGATGAGACTTGACGAAACAGAGTAGATGTATAGGTATGGGAAAAACAAAAATATTAAATTTATGATGAATTAATATGGTTCTTAATTCGTGTTTGTTAAATGTGATATTGTTTCTTCGGCCATTCTTTGAGCATATGTAATTTAGTATTGGAAAAGGGGTGTTTGGACACCATAATCTGTTAACTAAGAACATGGTCGCTTTACAAATCCAAAGATGTGCTTTGATTTATAAAAATACTTGACAAATACATACTACAAGAACAACAACAACATCAACAACAGCAACTACAAGAACGACTACTACTTTGATCAGCAACAACAAGAACAACAACAACAACAACAACAACAATAACTACTACTACTACTACTACTACAAGAACAACAACAACTACTACTACTACAAGAACAACAACTACTACTACTACTACATACCAAGATTTTCCATGTCACCTAACAACTCACGAAGTAATGCATCCGACTGACATGCGTGGTCGTCAGGAATCCTTGCCATTTGAAGTCTTGCCTCCAAAGAACCTTACTCTTGTCTCTAGCACATATTTTTGTGATTCCAAAGAAGTTTATCCTAAGATCTTTTCATGGCGAAAGCACTGTTGGTGCATATCCGTAACCTTGAGAAGAGATTGTTCTTAAGTACTCGTCAAATGCATCATTCCACATAAAATATCCGCACCCATTATCTTTTCTGGGTTGTTACATAATAAGAAAATTATAAGAGATTACAACCCAATTATTTGTATATTTACATAAATAGAAAATGTATGATTGTTCACCTTGACAGAGGACATGAATAATATTGTTGTCCGTATGAATGTTCTCTATGTGATGTTCTTAATTTTATATTTCCTCGCCCACAAGAACACATAAAAGGATTAAATGACTCCATCTCTGGTTTTGAGTGGTTTTGAAGATAAGATTTTGGTAGTTTTGGTGGATAAGATCTCGTTTTCTTTATGATATATAGAGCGATCCGGTAGCATGTTTTGGTGGGAACTTGGCCATTTTTGGTGGAAGTTGAGACTAGTAATAATAATAATAATAACAATAATAATAATAATAATAATAATAATAATACACGACCAATAGCACCTATACCGCCGTTTAACATGATAACGTGATACCAATAGCACCTATACCCGGTCGTTTAACATGATAACGTATACCAATAGCACCTATACCGGTCGCTAACATGATGTGCATACCAATGCACCTATACTTGGTCGTTTAACATGATACGTATACCAATAGCACCTATACTTGGTCGTTTAACATGATACGTATACCAATAGCACCTATACCGCCATTAACATGATACGTATACCAATGCACGATACCCGGTCGCTTAACATGATACGTATACCAATGCACCTATACTTGGTTGTTTAACATGATACGTATACCAATAACACCTATACCGCCGTTTAACATGATACGTATACCAATAGCACCTATACTCGGCCGTTTAACATGATACGTATACCAATAGCACCTATACTTGGTCCTTTAACATGATAATGATACCAATAGCACCTATACTCGCTCGTTTAACATGATACGTATATCAATAGCACCTATACCCGGTCGTTTAACATGATACGTATACCAATAGCACCTATACCCGGTCGTTTAACATGATACATATACCAATGCACCTATACTTGGTTGTTTAACATGATACGTATACCAATAGCACCTATACTCGCCCGTTTAACATGATACGTATACCAATAGCACCTATACCGTCATTAACATGATATGTATACCAATAGCACCTATACTTGGTCCTTTAACATGATACGTATACCAATAGCACCTATACCCGGTCGCTTAACATGATACGATACCAATAGCACCTATACCCGGTCGCTTAACATGATACGATACCAATGCACCTATACTTGGTCGTTTAACATGATAATGTATACCAATAGAACCTATACTTGGTCGTTTAACATGATACGATACCAATAGCACCTATACCGCCGCTTAACATGATACGATACCATAGCACCTATACTGCCGTTTAACATGATACGATACCATAACACCTATACTTGGTCCTTTTAATGATAATGTATACCAATAGCACCTATACTTGGTCGCTTAACATAATACGTATACCAATGCACCTATATCATCGTTTAACATGATACGTATACCAATAGCACCTATACTCGCCGTTTAACATGATACGATACCAATAGCACCTATACCGTTCGTTTAACATGATAATGTATACCAATGCACCTATACTTGGTCGCTTAACATGATAATGATACCAATAGCACCTATACTGGTCGTTTAACATGATAATGTATACCATAGCACTATACTTGGTCCTTTAACATGATAATGATACCAATAGCACCTATACTTGGTCGCTTAACATAATAACGTATACCAATGCACCTATATTCGCCTTAACATGATACGTATACTATAGCACCTATACTTGGTCGTTTAACATGATACGTATACCAATGCACCTATACTTGGTCCTTAACATGATACGATACCAATAGCACCTATAGTCGGTCGTTAGACATGATACGTATACCATAGCACCTATACTCGGTCGTTATACATGATACGTATACCAATGCACCTAGGTTAAAAGTAATTAAAATAATTTTATAATTTTTAGGTTAAATTTAAAGTGATTTATTATTAATTTTAATTATTTAAAATGATAATAAAGAGTTTTTTTAAAAAAGAATATTGAATATTAAATTTTCCACATGCCCCTGGGATTTTTGGCGAAAATGTTCATTTTCCCTCCTCTCTTTTACTTTATCCCGCCATTACTTTCCTCGGGGATATGTCTTCGCTAAAACTATCGCTAAAAGACAAAAAATACCTTCTCCGGGGACTTGTCCCCGGCAAAAGTAGAAAGGAAATATTAACTAAATAATTGACAGATCTGGTCATTCTCTGGGAAAAAAAACGAAGACAAAGAAACCTTCGTCTTCCTCCTCTCAAGTCACCACCACTGCTCCACCTCCACCACCACTGCTCCTCCTCCATCACCACTGCTCCATTACCACTGCTCCACCACCACCATCATGCCACCACTGCGGCACCATCTCTTTCTCCTCCTCTCAATAAAATGATTCTATCCTCAATCCTACTCAAAGTTTGATTCTTTTTCTTCTCTTACTCGCATTTCTTACGAACAGCTGCATACCATCTCCTTCTTTCCTCTCAAAGCTATTTTTTAATTTGTTTATAATTTTTAATTTTTGTAATTTCTTTTTAATTGTTTATAATTTTTGTCAATTGTTTATAAATTTATAAGTTTTATTAATTGTTTTGATTTTTATTAATTTTTGTTAATTTGTTTTTTGGTATATATAGGTACTCTGAAGCCATACCTGCCGAGCCCAGAAATTGGCCAGAACCACAGCGCCGCGTGCTCGAGACCCCAAAAGCTGAGGTATTTTTTATGTTTATGTTTGTAGGGACATGTCCCAAACGAATTTATAGTTGAGCATTTTTGTGTTTATGTTTGTAACCCCCCCATCAGTTCCCTTTTGGAAACGGGTATATATAAATTTGTTGTGTAAATTGAAATGTAGATTATTGTTATAAATGAAGCAGATTAGGTTAATGTGAGTAAGTGATATTAGTTAGTTAGAGAAGTGATTGAATCGAATGCGAGTAAGTGATATTAGTTAGTTAGAGAAGTGAACAGGGGTGTTTGGATCACTAGGGTCTATGGTTAACTAATCTGTCATTAGCAATTGGACAATCATGCTCATGGTTACACAAGTAGATTTCCTAGCTTTCTTAGGTTTTATAACAGCTTGGTACATCATCTGTGATTCTGCTCCTTGTAGCTCTAAATAGATATTAGAATCTGTTATAAGTGTTGGTATGGCTTGATTTAGTGGATTACTTTGATAAATTTTCAAAACAGTCATCCAAATGGGTGTTTGGATTAGATTAAGCAATTGATTTATATGAAAGTACTGAGGTTAGAATTCATTGCATGTCTCTCATTTAGGTTCATATAGTTTAGTTTAGGCTTTAAATTCAATTTGCACTCGTTAAAAAGTCAATCTCATCTTTAAACTTCATCACATATCACATTAGTTAGTTTTAGTTTACATAACCTTGCATTTAGGTTTAGGATCAGTTAAGTTAGCTTTATTTGGTCTTATTACATATTAAAACATCAAATACAATCTGTTTTGAAGGATCAAATCTCAGAAAAGTCAAATTTGCAAAGTTTGGTCTTATTACATCTTAAAACATCAAATACAATCTTTTTTTTTATAGAATTTAGCTTATTCTAGCTTGTAAACATTTAGTTAGTAAAAATAGTTTGGTATTATTTTTATTAATAAATTTGATTTTTCTGATCCGGAGACCATATTGAGAGACCACAATCGGTATGTTTTTTGTCTAACTTTGTTAATGTTTCTTTGTTAATACACATGAAATGACCAAAATACAAAACGTGTAAATGATTTTAGGACTTTAGTGATTAATTTCGGAAAGTCCCCGTCCGAAGTTAATCATCTTATAGAGCCGTCAAGAAATTTATTAGAAATTAATTTGGGAAAGTCCGTGTTTGGGTGCTTTTTAATGTTTTGTCTCATTTAGGATATGAATGCGTATAATTGATTTACTATTTGTGAAAGTTTCGAAGTGTTTCCCTTTACTCCTACGAATATGTCTTTAATGCACATATTTGGGGAGTTGAGGGGAAATGTTGCCGAAATTTTCTCAAATAGTAAATTCAATATATGCATTCATATATGAACGAAACATTCAAAGAGGGGGTTAGGATTGCCTTCCATAGTTGGATTAGGTGAACATTTTAAGTCTATATAATTATTTGTTGCTTCATTAAAAAGCGCGTTATGCCAATTGATAAAAGTTGGGTCTCACTATACGCGTACCATGAGAATTTTTAGTTGGTCTTAAAGCTTTTTGCAACTATTGCAAGCCCTTGGTGAATATTGATGGGAATATAAAATGTCCCTGTGTTCGTTGTTTAAACATAAACTGGATAAAGCATGAATTTTTGTTTGACCACATACACACAAATGGCTGGGACAATAGTTATACGAAATGGTATAATCATGGTGAATTTGGATGGCGAACAGCCGTACACAACACAAGACACCACAGGATGAGTGACATGGATGAGTTCCTTCATGATATTGGTCGAATAACGAACGGATGATCCACTCAAGGAAATATTGGCGAGAAGTAGCGACGCAATTCCTCAGCGTAATGAGTATGAGGAGTTACTTGCCCTTTGCCAGCGAAAAACTATACCCGACTGTGGTGGATGTCTTCATTAGACTTTATGGCAAAGATTACGCACATCAAGGTCAAAGGTAAAGTAGTGACACCACATTTAATGAGTTCCTAACATTATGAAGTTTTCCGCCCCGTTCTAGGATACAAGATGCCATCGTCATACTATGAAATAAAGAAGACATTTAAAACTATCGGGTTAGGATATGAATCGATATATGCTTGTGTAAATGATTGCTTTTATATCGGGGGGGTACTGAAGATTCTGAGTGTCCGATCTGCGCTAGTAGATGGAAAGAAAGAACACCTGGGGAAGAAAGTTCCTAACAAGGTGTTGCGTTACTTTCCTATCATTCCTAGACTAGAACGTTTGTACAAGTCTAAACACACTGCAAAACATATGACTTGGCATGCGTGCAGGCGTCTAGGGAGAAACGGTAAGATGCAACACCCGGTTGATGGTCAAGCATGGAAGAAATTTGACATCAAGTATTCGAAGGAATTTGCTAAAGAAAAAGCGTCCGGTTAGGGTTGGCTGCTGATGCTTTCAATCCGTACGGTAACCTTAGTCAGTCATACAACATGTGGTCGGTCATATTAACCACATACAATCGCCTCCACGGATATGTATGAGAGAGACTTCTCTTATGTTGAAATTGTTAATTAGGGCCCCAAATCACCGGGGAAGGATATTGATATTTACACGAGGCCTTTGATTGATGACCTAAAGACTTTATGGAAGGATGGAGTCATGACTAAGGATCTTTATTCACAGGCACAATTACGTATGAAAGCGGCGCTTTTATGGACTATCAATGACTTTCCTTTCGAAGTAGTTTGTGCGGGTGGAGTGGGAAGGTTACATGGCATGTCCGACATGTAATGTAGACACTCCAGCTATGCGTGTGTTAAACAAAACCGCTTATGTTGGTCACAGAAGATTCTTAAGCATGACCAATAAATGGCGGAAAAACGAAGGGCATTCTATCTGAGCGTAGATGATCAGACCCTCCTAGAAAATTTACCGGTGATGACATCTTGGATCAACTAAGAAGATTGCCTAAGCGTGTCCCGGAAACATCCAAGATATGGGGTCGCGGCGTGATCAAATCGCGAATTGAATTGGACAAAAATGTTTTCTGAGCTAGAGTATTGGTCTTTTCTTACACTTAAACACAATTTAGATGTCATGCATATCGAAAAACATGTGTGTGAGAGTGTGTTGGGTACTTTGTTAATGAATGACAAATCAAAAGACACCAATAAGGCAAGACAAGACTTACAAAATTTGAATATTCGATCTGACTTGTGGCTCGTCAAAAGGAAGCGGGAAGTGCTCTAAGCCTCATCCTATTACTCTTTCAAGCCGAAGAAAGAAAACTTTTTGTCAATTCATTAAAGGTGCGCGTTTTATTTGAAAATTTCTTTGTTGAATTAATTGGCGTATTCATTTCGACAACTTATTCTAATATCCTGATTTTTTTTCTTAATTCATCAAAGGTGTTAAACTACCTGATGGGTTTGGATCTAACTTCAAGCATAAAGTGACCGACAATGATAGCAACATAACAGGCTTGAAGGCTCATGACTGTCACATAATGATGCAATGGTTGCTTCTGCTTGGACTTCAAAATTACTTGAAGGACCAAACCACTACAACACCAATAATCGAGCTTTGTTCATTCTTCAAACAAATATGCGCTCGAACTTTGATGGTGGATGACATGTTGAAAGCTAGAGCACAAGCTGTCAATATTTTGTGCAGATTTCGAGCAAATATATCCTCCGGCTTTTTGACATTATGATTCACTTGGTTATTCATCTACCAGGAAGAGGCTATTGAAGGTGGTCTGTTTACATAGGGTGGATGTATCCATTTGAAAGATACATGAAAAGCTCAAAAATTATGTAGAAATAAAGCCAAGCACGAAGGTTCAATAGCGGAGGGTTATATTCTTGATGAAGCATTAACTACGTTGCATTATTTTTGGGGTGTTGAGGCGAGATTTAATCGTCTGACCGGAATGAGGGCGGTCCAAGGCAACAAGTCGATTTGAGGTGTTTGTCGATCGCAAAAGAATGGTAAACAATCATTAGTTCGGTTTAAAGCAGACACAATGAAGCAAGTAGTATGGTGCGTACTACACAGCGGTCATGAAATCGACCGTACATGACAGCGCGTACAAAGAGTGCAGCGTTTTATTTCAAAATTTGTTTCACGTAAGTTGTTATTCGACGACTTATTCTAATATTATGAACATTTCTGGGGCATTTCTGGCGGAGACTTGGAAGAAGGGTTTCCCTCGGTTTTGAGATAAAGTGACTTATTGTATGTATTACCCTATATAAATAACGACTATTACTCATATCTATCTATTCTTAACTTTTTCAGATTAGGTGAATTAAAAGTCTGAAGGACCTAAGTTGTACCGTAGAGTTATCGCTTTGGCTTGTGGACCATCATGTACTTGCGATCTCAGTCAACTCTTGCTTAGTCAAGCGGTGTGAAGTTTTACGTACCGCGGCCGTGATTCGTCGTTCAACTCAAAACAACGAAATTTCAACTCCTAACCCGATGGAGGAATGCATTATGGCGACTTGAATAAATTCTCGAGTTTTCATATATTTCATTCAATGTTGTGTTGTTCAAAGTTAAATGGTTCGACACTAATAACTTGATGTCGCCTAAAGCGTACATATAGAAACAACATTACGCAAATTATGACCGATCGTGTATCGTTTCAAAATGAACCATTCATTCTTGCAACGCAAGCAACACAAGTCTTTTACCTTGATTTCCGGGTAACGTGGTAATTGGAAGGCCGTCCAAGATTCTTATCATCGAAATATTTGGAACCCAGATATCATTGTGGTAGAAGACAACCAGGATGTTGTATATGACAACAACTCATCACATATCACACTCTCTGCTAAGTTGGATCAATTGGATTATAACATTATAAATATAGATGTTCAACCAACGGAAGTTGAGGCACCACCACCAATTATCACTATTGTGGAAGACGAAGATGATATTGATTATGATGATCACGTTCCTCATGATTTAGCATCTGATGATGATGATGACCACGAGAATGAAGATGATGAAGATGACATTACTAATAATGTTGAATTTTATGTTGATGATGCGGGAGATTAATCTCGAATTGTAATTTGTAGAACAACACTTAATTATTTGAATGAAATTGTTATCGAGTGGTTAAATGTTTTATTTGTTTGTTTATTTATTTATTATAATTATCTTGTGATATATACTGTTAAATGTGTTTATTTGTTTGTTTATTTATTTATTTAATTATATATATGTTTCTTCACTAATTTGTATGTTCGTTTAACAGATGGCAGATGTTGTAGCTAGGTCTCACGGTGGCGATGGAGGTAATTCGCCACCTCGTGGTCCCTCGAGGAGGATAGGCACCAATGCGGCGTAAGAATTTCTGAATTATTTTTAATAAAGCGTATTTGATTACATGTAATTTTAAATTGATAAAATGTTATTTTATGTCATCATCACTTGAATTTGATTACTTGTAGGCTCTAAATCCAAAGTCGCCAACCCAATGCCAAGGGAAAGGCGGTGGTGCGTGGTCCCACTAAGAACACGACACTGCGAAGAAGGCGCTGGATGGTCGTCACGTGTCGATCGATTTTGGTCAACCAGGAGGGGTTTGGGACAACGAGGGGCCCTCACTCTTCTTGGTTCTCTAACTATGTTGGGGAGGTGTTACGGGACTCGATTCCCATGTTTTGCGATTCATGGGCTAAGGTCCCGAAACCAAGGCCATCCATGAGCATCTACATTAAGTTTTTTTAACCTTTATTTTTTTAATATTTGTGTTTATTTATTTAAATTTGTATATTTATTCAAACTTGTTTGTTTATTTAAATTTGTATATTTTTTATTTATATTTTATTGCAGCACTACTTTGATCTCGTGGACACTTTCTTTGCCCGAATAGAAGCGATTGTTGTGATATCAGTATTATCTCCAAAAGCGATCGACGACAACAAATATAGATACAAAAAAGATAACTTTACGGCCAGTGGGGTGGAAAATTGAGGAGATCAAAAGCGTCCAGAGAACAAGGCCAAGAGGATGGGATCGTTGGTAAAATTCTGGATCGACACTTTATAATAATAATAATAATTCATTTATATAATAGGTTTTATAATTTAAAATACGCAGGTTAAGCTTTGGACAAACCCCAAGAAGCAGAAGATCTCAGAGGTGAACCGACAAAACCGAATGGCGAACACGAGCTCTAGCCTTCACGGATCTCCGATCGTTATGATGCTATCCATACATAACTTTAAGAAACTATTTAATCATTTTATTTTTATATATACATGGTGTTGGGTGTGTAGTTTATTGATTTTTTTCTAAACGGAGAGCGGCTTGGCGAGGCGATTGGAAGACTTGATAGAGCTTCCGTCGGAACCATATGAGGGCGATGTCTTTGAGTCCCCTTATCACGAGCTAGATATGTAAGTATAATTTATTTTCAAAGTTACCCGTTTTTGATGAAATATAATGCATCACGACTTATATATTACTTTTCTTGTTCTTTGTAACTAAACAGAGCGAGATGATGCGGGATCAGGAAGAGCACCTTCGATGGGACCCGCATGATTGACCATGAGATTTTGCTTACCGTGATTGGTGGTAAGCAATGCGGTCATATTCTGGTGTAGGTCAGGTCTTACCGGCGGTGGAGTGAAGAGACCTTTAGCGCCTCCGACCTGCGTGATCAGCGGATGTGTCCTCACTGCGGGAAACAGTCGCAGAAATAGACCGAGGGCTCGCTACACAAGGAGTCGGATGGACCAGGTCATGGAGTTTGTGAGGTCATTGTCGGGTTGGCGGGAGCGAATCACGGTCAGCCAGGGATCAAGTGCTACTCCACGGGTGGGTTGAGATCTGGAGGGGTGGGTCGGGATCTGGTGCTACTCCATCCGGTGAGTCTAGAATAGGGGGCCGTAATGGGGGTAGTGGGGTTTGAGATGCCGATTTATGTTACTTTAACACGTTTTGGATATGTTGGTAGAGAATAACATGGATTATTATGTCGTTTATGTGCATTATGTGCTAGGATTCCAGTAAATGGATTATACGTATAGTTTTGGACCATTTGCGGATTGGTAGTTTTGGATAGTTTTGTAGATGATCATGCGTTAACGGTTTAGGAACCGTTTTGGCGATTTGGAAAAGGATAACTATGTTAACGATTGATGGGTATATATGATATTATGTTTAGCGAATTTGTGTTATGATTGGCATATTAAACATTGGTAAAAGCGGTGGCATATTAAAACAGGTTGTAGATTTTTGGAAAAATCTGAAAATTACCCATTTTGACAATAATACGCATAATGGGTCATTACACTACTTGGGGACATGTCCCCGGCGAAGGTTCACGACAAAACAAAAAACACAACAGTAACCTCGAGCTTTTGTAGGGGACATGTCCCCGACGAAAGAGTTTAACTCAACAGTGATTACATACTTTACCGGGGACATGTCCCCGGCGAAAGAGTTTAACTCAACAGTAGTTACATGCTTCCCCGGGGACATGTCCCCGGAGAAAGAGTTTACTTCAACAGTAGTTACATGCTTCCCCGGGGACATGTCCCCGGCGAAAAGTGAGCCACGTCGGACTAATAACGTAATTACGGTACTTAAATTATAGTTCAAAAATAGTTTCCTCGGGGACGTGTCCCCGGCAAAAATAGATGCCATGTCGGACATGTTTGACAGGAAACAATTGGCTGCGGGGCCCACATGTCCCCGGTAAAAGGGGGTAAACAGTCCCCGGAAAAAGTATCCCCGAGAAGGTATTGCCGGGGCATTTTCGCTGGGGACATGTCCCCGGTAAAAGCTTTCTCAGGGGACATGTCCCGTGAAAACCTTAATTTCGCCCTAGGCGGCGATTGTTGTAGTGAATTATGACTTTTAGTTATATATATATATATATATATATATATATATATATATATATATATATATATATATATGCAATTATGAGGCTTTGGAGGGATACATATGTAATTCATCCTATCACTTATTATCTGGATGCCTAAAACAATGTCACATATGAAGGCAAAATTCGTATGCTAATATGTAGTATAGGTGATGATAAATAGTTTGGCTTAAAATTTGCATACCAAACACACTGCAAAATTTTCATTGTATTCCTTTGAGCTAGCATATCAAATTTCATAAAAAAAAACCCCTTAAAATCCCTATTTTAGATTTTACTGAAATCAACCTCAATGCATACACAATCTATGAACTGAAATTTCTGAATAATAATAAGGTTTAGTAGCATAAAGCATATGCACTTCACACCAACTAATGAGCCCTTATTTTGGTGGCCAATATAACTCTGCATTCATCGTAATGTTACGAGTCCACTTCCCTTTCTTCTTCGGAATAACTATCTTCAAGACCTCATCCTTAACATCCATCTCCCGGTCAGGACGGTAGATTGTATCCGGTGTAAAAATCCTAATGAAATAGCCTGGATAAGTGGACCCAGGATCGAGGCCCTCCAGTCCTACCCTAAACCAAATCTTAGCTATTTCGCGCTCAATAAGTATACAACCAAAACCATTCCTAAAAGGGTCTGTAACAAGTAAACCAGAAAATGCATAAGAACTCATTTGTTAGTTTTAGTAAAAACTTAGCATAAAACATATTTTTAATGTAACACATATATATACATAGAGGGATAGTTTTAACTCATACACATTTGCGATGGTACTTCCACAAAATCTTTCACATTTGCGATGGTACTTCCACAAAATCTTTATTAGGGAATCCAGACATGTTGCGGATGATGTAGAGAGCTTTAGTGTCCTCCATCACATCACATCTAGGAAGGGTTGTTGTTGCCACTCCGATGCGATTGTCCATCAAGTTTAGTAGACGAGCCAGATTCCTAGTTGCATATAGGCGCAAACAAATTGCTTCTGAAATTATAAAAAAAAAAAGGAAAAAATATCATGTGTCAAAGATTATACTGTATTATAGTTCAAAAGTCAAAACTTATAATTCTCTCAACCACGCTTTAGGTGGTTCCTTTCAACTAATAATGAACCAATACTGATCATACATACTGATCATACGGCCACACGTAAATGATATGTTGAGATATCTACTCACCATTGAAAAGATCACTGACTTGAGATGTGCTTTGGCCTTGAAGCTTTAAGTTAAAGTAGCGAAAACATGCTGTCGCAGAAAGACGACATACGGATCTGGAAGCAATGAGTTTATCAAGCCAGACAACCATCGATCTCCACTCAAAGGAAGACAAAAACTATCAAGACAAGAGAAAAATTCCAAGTCCTTTATTTTGCAAGAAAAAGATATGATCAAGGTTATCACAGAAACTATCATTACAATATTTACTAAATCTTTGGTAAATATAACTTATACTACAGAATATCTTGCCTTTATTTAGGAAATGATTTATAAACATTTGAGTCATTCCTCGTTATAAAGTTTCAAACCAAAATAGTTATGGGATACGAGAACTAGATATGATGTTAGTCCAATGTTCACTGTATTGCCTGTAGATGACTAACTGAATTTATTAAAGTTGAAATATTGGCATATTGCCAAAATGTACGTGTTTGATAACGCTCTCAAATATGATATGCGAATTGATTTGCACACTTAAATTTTATTGATACACTCAACTTAACGCGTTACATAATTGTGCATTTTGTCTAAATTCTGTTTTATCTACTTGTACAGTTGAGTGTGCAAATCAAAATAAAAAAGGTGCAAATCACCTCCCGCATTTGAGATAGATGAATAATATGCTTTCAGTATTTACTCATCTTTACTCGGCTGATGTATAAAAAAACACTACACTCCACACCCCACTAACATTCAAGACATATAAGAAAGTCATGTACGTCAAACCATCGAGGTGCTACATATATCTTGCATATTCGTTAGTCGTCTAATAATAACGAATGTGTTTTTTGGCCGAATGCGTTACTTGGTGAACTTATTTTGTGATACAAGCACACACTATCTTTAGGTTACACATCGACCTCAACATTCTATAATCTGCGTGGGTTATTTGCCATTGTAGCCAGTAGGTGCAATAAGTGAGTCTTCTATAGTCCTATCACACAAAGTTTTTTTTTTTTTTTTTTTTTTTTTTTTTTTTTTTTTTTTGTCACCTTTAGATGTAATATACGTCTCGTTAACTTAGAAGTTATTCGATACAATTAGGCTTTTCTGATACGTACCGAGTCCCTTTTTTATCTCGCAGTTTTCAACATGTATATAACGAATGTCAGCTTCGAAAATTTTGAAAAAATTATACATACCATGGTTTTAAGTTTTAACGGGTCCATTGGCTAGCATATACTGCAATATTTCTTACTCTAGTTATCTATGGGAAAAACACTAACAGTAGCGCTAATTTCTTTTGTCGTAAAAAACGACTAGCATTTTTATATTTTTTGATTTGGATTAAAAGATTTTTTGCATTAGTTTCTCAAATCGTATATTAATTAGTCGTGTGAAGACATCTTCGGTTATGAGCTCTATATAACCTTTTGCTTGCTTTGAATCACAAAAAAGTTTTCTAGAGTCATAGTCTAAGAAACATTAGATCAAAATGTTATTAGCTAGGATGAAAATCAACAAATATATATTTTTCAGTGGATCGATCTGCAATGGTGTAGATACTCGAGTAAACTTTAGAGTTAAGCTTTAGTATTGATCAGATAATGTTCCCCTAAATCTTGCATGCCTTATTGATCGAATACATGTAATCGAGTCAATCCGAACCAAGTTTAAAAGTTTCAGTTATGTCATTAAGCTCGAGCAAGCAAATGAAGACTCAACTGAGCTCAATTGGTAGGGAGTTTCGTGTTGAGTTAATGATATATAAAATATAATAAAACATAAAGACATCAAGAGTACACAGCGGAAGACTTAAGATCATAACAAATAAATTAATTAACTGAAAGTATGCGTAACGTACCTCTTGCAAATATCAAATCCCTCGAGCAAAGCAAAACAACCCTCGAGCAAAGCAAACCAAAGAAGTACTTATTGGTGTAAGAATAATGTCTTACAACCACGTTCTTGTACACGAATTAACCAAACGAATCAAGCGATTGCTAGATCTAACACAAGTCCTCGTTTAAGAAAAACGAAACCAAACTCCCTTACTTTGGGGTGTTCGGCCGAAATATGGACTAGAGAGAGGAGAGGAGAGATCTAGGGTTAATTCAATGCACAAGTGTATGAAACCCTAGAACCTACCCCTCCTTATATACTAGTAGGTAAAACTTAGAGGACAAGTTAGGGGAACTAGGCCCTTGGAGACCCCATGGCCACCATGAAAGCCCAAAGCCCATTCCTTAACTTTTCCAAGTTTCCAATTCTAGTCCTTCTCTTTTCCATTTAACGGTCGTTAGTCATTTTTCCGTTAAATACTTAACGATCGTTAACCGGACTTAATGTGTAATAATTAATCGTAAACATAAACATTAATTATTAACTTTAATTCTCATTCGCTAATGTGTGCAATCCGTGGTCACGAGTTCGAATCCGGACATTCACATGTTTGTAAATATATACATTTCCAAGCTACTTGGATATGTTTACAAAACGTGAAATGACATTGGTTAGCGTCTAGCAACACGCCAATGCCCCGGTACAACTCGTGTATGGTTTTCTGGAGAAAAACCAAGTTTGATGATTCATCATCATATTCATCCTTTTGTTTCTAATACCATGTTAATAAGAATATGGATCTTACTCATTTCATAATTAACTATTCTGTTTCTTGCTTTATGATTTATTAAGATTACCAATTCTTCTAAACAGAAGACCTTGGGTATGGCCATACAAACATCTTAACAATCCTACGAGGGCCCCAGTAGTATTATACTTCAAAATGAATTTGAAGGAAACAAATCCCATTTTGACTACAAGCAGGATTCATAAATTTTGCAACACTTCTGAAAACAACCCTTATAACTACCAGTTACGTGTAGCGTTAGATTGCTTCTCAAAAATGCACTACATCCATGACATATCTCTTGTATCTCAAGTCAGAGGATAAATATCCATGATATACTTAATGACAAAGATCCATAAAGTATCATCATGTGGTGGGATAAGTCATATTCATTCATTGAATATCATATTAAATTAGTCATGCTACGCATCAATATACTTTCAAGTATATTCTAACTAATACTCATATTTGTCTTAATTCAATATCATTCCCATGTTATTGATTGACAACGGACTATTTAGAATAACTTAAGTTATTCAAGGATTTAAACATGTAAATATAGGACAACATCATAATAAATGAATAATAAACATAACAAAAATACTTTATTTCATTTCAATAATAATGTTTACAATATCCTTTTATCTAAAATACTTAGTCACAGATGGGCATGAAACTACTAGCTAAACGAAGTCCAAACTTATCAGACAAATGATTAAGTTTTTCACCAGGTAAGGCCTTCGTTAAGGATGCTAGGTTATCATCTATGTGAACTTTGAGCAACTCAATTTCACCTATCTCGACTTGCTCTCGAACATAGTGATATTGTCTAGGATAGTGTCGGGTGCCCTTCATGACTCCAGGTTCATGGGCAAAAGTAATTGCAGCTGAATTGTCACAATATACTTTAATAGGATTTTCAATCGATGGCATAACACCAAGCCCCGAAACAAATTTCCTTATCCAAACAGCTTCCATGGCCCTCGGACGCCGCTATGTACTCGCTTCGTAGCGAGACGTACAGGTGTTGTCATTTCTTACTCTTCCAAGCCACAGCACCTCCATTGATGACAAAAATGTAACCCGTTTGAGACTTCGTATCATCTTTGTCACACTTCCGGGATGCATCGCAGTAACCTGTAACAGACAGTTCCTTCGGATTTCCTCCATACATTATGAACATATCTCTTGTAGCCCTAAGGTACTTGAGAATATGCTTAACAGCAGTCAGTGAATTTTACCGGATTCTGTTGATACCGACTGGTCAAGTTTGGAGCAAATGCCACATAGGCCTTGTGCATCATACGCGTACATGATAGATCCTACAGAGAAGCATAAGGAACTTTCTTCATGCGCGCCACCTCTGCAGGTGTTGAAGCACAGCCTTGGCTGCTCAAACCATGATTTACTTGCATTGGCAAAAATCCTTTCTTGGAATTTTGCATATTGAATCTCTTCAATATTTTGTCAATGTAAGCACTTTGGCTAAACCAATTAGCCTTTGATCTATCCGGTAGATCTTGATTCCGAGTATATATGCTTTCCTTCTAAGTCCTTCATCAAAAAACATTTACCAAGATAGGCTTTCACCTCATTCAGACTTGGCATATGATTTCCCATGATTAATATGTCATCGACATACAGAACAAGGAAAGTAACATGACTCCCACTAGCTTTGTGATATACACATGGCTCATCAAGATTCTGAGTAAATCCAAAACTTTTGATTTCTCCATCGAATCTTTTATTCCATTGCCTTGATGCTTGCTTTAGTCCATAAATGGACCTCTTAAGCTTGCATACGCGGTTAGGAAATAATGGATTCACAAACCCTTCCGGCTGCGCCATATAGATGTCTTCATCTAGACGGCCATTCAGAAAAGCGGTTTTGACATCCATTTGCCAAATCTCATAGTCATAGTGTGCAGTTATAGCTATGAGAATCCTAATAGCTCTTATGTCTGCTACAGGAGAGAATGTCTCCTCGTAGTCAATGCCATAGGTTTGAGTAAAACCTTTAGCCACCAGACGAGCCTTGTAGGTGTGTACATTGCCATCCATGTCAGTTTTCTTTTGAAGATCCACTTACTTCCAACGACCTTAGCCTTGGGAGGAAGGTCAACTTCAATCCAGACATCATTATCTTTCATGGATTGCATTTCCCCATTCATAGCAATCTGCCATTTATCCTTTTCAGGATCAGCCATGGCGGCCTTATAGTTGGCAGGTTCATTAAGATCCCCAACCATATTTTCCTCCACCTTTAAGACCTAGACGGTCAGGTGCACGTATAGTCCTTTCAGACCTACGAATGGGAACAACTTCAGGAGGAGCACCTAAGCTTTCGGGTTCTTCTTGAAGTTGGCTAGTGGTTTCAGAAGGTGTTGTATCTTCTTGATTATATTCCAGATCAAATACTCTCCCACTGAGTTCTTGAGATATGAGATTCCTTTCAAGGAAATCTCCATACCTAGCCACAAAGACTTTGTTCTCAGCTGGGTAGTAAAAGTAGTAACCATAGTTTCCTTAGGGTATCCTACAAAGATACACTTAACAGATCCGGCTTGGAGCTTATCAGGTGTGTCACGTTTAACAAGCTTCACATCCCAGACCTTTAAGTAAGAAAAGTTGGGAGCTTTTACAGTCCATATTTCATATGGAGTTTTAACAACCTTCTTAGTTGGAACCATATTCAAAATGCGAATAGCAGTTTCAAGGGCATAATCCCAAAAGTAAAAGGTAGAGTCGTAAGTTCAAACATTGATCGTACCATGTCAAGTAGATGCGATTTCCTTTTCAGTTTACCATTTTGTTGAGTATAAGGAGATGTGAGCTGCTGGATAATTCCACACTCAGCTAAGTAATCTTTGAACTCTTGACTTATATACTCACCACCTCTATCGGATCGAAGAGCTTTAATCTTCTTATCGAGTTGTAATTCTACTTCACTTTTGAAAACCTTAAATGTTTCAAAGACTTCATGTTTATGTTTAAGTAAATAAACATAACCATAACGACTGAAATCATCCGTAAAGGTTAAGAAGTAGACAGCACCACGTTTTGACACATGTCTAAGTGGACCACACACACATCGGTGTGTATCAATCAAAGTAGATCAGAAGCCCTTTCCACTTGTGGTGAAAAAGGTTTCCTTGTCATCTTTCCAGCAATGCAAGACTCGCATTTGTCAAATGATTCATCATTGACCGTTTGTAAAAGCCCATCGTGTTGCAGCTTTTCCATGCGTTCCTTGCCAATATGGGCAAGGCGACAATGCCAAAGATAAGAAGAGTCACAGTTCGACTTGCTCTTCTTATTGCTAATGCTATACAACGAATTATTTTCATTGGATATACAACCATCCATATCAATTTCAAACACACCAAGCATAGGAATTGCATTAAAGTAAAAACATTATTTAAAGAAACTGAAATTCCATAACTTGTAAAAGTGTGCACAAAACCAATATCTTTTAACAAAGAAACTGAAATGACACCCCTAACAATGGAGGTGCATAATGAAATTATTTAGTTCTAAAATTAAGCTCGAAGGCAACACTAAATCAAAAGTCCCTATGGCTTCGACAGCTGCACGCTTTCCATTTCCAACGTACAAGTATCTCTCTCCACAGGTCAGCTTCTTCGCCCCTCTAAGTCCCTGCGATGTATTACAGATGTGAGTACCACATCCTGTATCATATATCCAGGAATTTAACTTATGAGGAAAAGAAAATAATTCAAACATAAAAATACCTGATGAGCTAGGCACCATCTTATTTTTATTCTGAAGGCACTCATTCAGATAAACTGGACATTCCACTTCCGTGACCTGTGAGTTGCAGTGGTGGCAAGACAAATCCTTCTTAGATTCTCCTTTTTTTCTTTCAGGGTTCTTCTTAGGCGCTGGTGGGATGACAACTTGTTTCCCCTTTCCTTTTCCTTTCCCTTTCTTATCTGCTGGCGGCTTAGGCTTATTCACCCTACCACCACGTATAGCGAGCACAGCAGGTGTAGGAGCCTTCTTTGGCAATCTCTTCTCGTAGTCTACAAGCATTGCATGTAACTCATTCACTGTCTTCCCCGTGCAATGCATGTTAAAATTGCGGACAAAATCACCAAATCGTTCTTGATTAAGGGAATGATTGATGAGTCCGACACATACATCGTTCGAGTAACCACAGTAGAAGCCTCCATTGGTCCAAGTGATGTTTCATCTCAGGGCGTGGTCGGAGACGATTTGCCAACCTCACTGCGGTGAACCTTTTCAATTAGTTCATACAGTTGCTGCGGTGGCTTCTCAAACATACGTTTGAGTTCATCTAGCATGCTCACAGGCGGATAGTGCTCAAATTGTTTTTGCAATTGAGCAGACATCCCCGAAAGCATTAGACACGCCACATCATTGTGCTTCTCATATTCAACATGATATGCCTCTAATTCAAGAGCATTTGCGTGTTGGTAGGAGCTTCAGGCAGAGGTGTAGTCAAAATTTCAACCCTTTTGGCAACACGAAGGATGATCCTAAGTGAACGATGCCAATCATTGAAATTAGGGCGGTCACTTGTCCCCCAATCATATCTTTGAAAGCAGAACTCAGTAAGCTCATAGTGTTATCAGATTGAGCCATCTACAGAAAAAGTTCAAAAAACCATAATTAGTATTTTGATAATTTTCTTTTTCAATAAACAATTAAATACCCAAGGTTCATATTCATATAACCAATTAATATTTATTGAAAACTAGGATCCAAATTGTCATAATCTCATCACATCAGTTGATATGTTAGTGATGAACCTTATACAGAATGGTAGAGCATTTGCTCAATTGCCAATTTCAATTGCAATTCCTAGATTTATGGGATTTACATATAGCCAATATCAATCGCCATGTAAACATGTTTTATCCCATCTTATGCCTTGAGTTGCCAGTTCTCACTGCCTAACTCAATTAAGTTGTCCAACTTAAGAAACTGCAAAATCGTCCATGCCCGTTCTCACAACACGTGGACATTTTACCCTTTGATAAGATCTAAATCACGTTCTCACGCAAATAGAAAGTAATCTTAGGTGTTTCCGTTTCGTTGGATGGCATATAACTTAAATTTAAAGGGTAATAGTTTTGATGTTAAATCAAATATGTACAAAGATGTCATGCATTCATCTTTGTAGCATAGTTTTATTAAAACATTTATATCTTGTTTTAATGTATAAGCTTTTCATCATCAAACTTTAATTGAGGTATTGGGTTCACCAATCAAGGAATTAGTGTTAATTATCATCCATTATACCGTACTTTTGCATAAGTGTAAACACTTAGTGTTTCGGATAATTACCACCTAAGTGGCGCATGGAATCAATACTAATTCGCCCTTAAGATGAGCTTGCACATTTAATGACTTACTAAGTAGCTCCACTCGAACTACAGGGGGAGGACCAGGTGCGTTAACAAAGCACAACCTTAGACATCCATTCAGTGTTGTGTCGCACTTCTTTAAACCCCTTTTATTAGTTCATTCTCATGGGTGAGCCGTTCAGTCATTTGTACCAAAGTCATCAATCAATTAAACGATTATGATTACTATTCTTAAAAATACATGTTTCACCATTGTTTAGGTCAGTTTATTTTTCTTTTAAAAATACCCTTGTTACAAAACACAAACAAGCAAGTATTTATAAAAATAAACAAATAAACAATGAATACATAACAAATAAAAGTCATGCATATCAAATAGCCACATGCAAACGGTTTTGATAAATCTTATTAATAACCAATTTTTACATCTGTCAATATGCATATATTTAATTAAGACTTCCACCCGTTTTCATCTATGTACAAGGTGAACCACATGCATCGATTCATCGAATTCGTAAGTCAAAACTAAATATACACCACATAGCACATAATTGATTAAATAATAATTGAGGTCTTCCCCAATTTAAGATCTATCATAATTTAATGTATATCACTTAAAACATGAAAGACATACAATAAAAGCAGATCCATGATAAAACATGCATGTAATTATCATGGACATAAAATTACACTTAACAATTAATGCAATTAAATCAAAGTTACGCATATACACATAAAGTTGTATGCATCTTAGGGTTTCTAATCCAATTAAAACAATAGTTTACAAAACCCTAATTAGGGCACCAAAAAAATTGCCCCCCCTCAAAATAAGGGTTTAGGTTTTGCAAACCCTAGATCTAAGCATACAAAATAATAACACATTCATGTTTATTTTAATTATGTGTTTCAGTAATTAATTACTTGTTATACAAGGCTCGTGATGCCACTGTTGAGTTAATGATATATAAAATATAATAAAACATAAAGACATCAAGAGTACACAGCGGAAGACTTAAGATCATAATAAATAAATTAATTAACTGAAAGTATGCGTAACGTACCTCTTGCGAATATCAAATCCCTCGAGCAAAGCAAAACAACCCTCGAGCAAAGCAAACCAAAGAAGTACTTATTGGTGTAAGAATAATGTCTTACAACCACGTTCTTGTACACACGAATTAACCAAACGAATCAAGCGATTGCTAGATCTAACACAAGACCTCGTTTAAGAAAAACGAAACCAAACTCCCTTACTTTGGGGTGTTCGGACGAAATATGGACTAGAGAGAGGAGAGGAAAGATCTAGGGTTAATTCAATGCACAAGTGTATGAAACCCTAGAACCTACACTCCTTATATAGTAGGTAAAACTTAGAGGACAAGTTAGGGGAACTAGGCCCTTGGAGAGACCCCATGGCCGGCCACCATGAAAGCCCAAAGCCCATTCCTTAACTTTTCCAAGTTTCCAATTCTAGTCCTTCTCTTTTCCATTTAACGGTCGTTAGTCATTTTTCCGTTAAATACTTAACGATCGTTAACCGGACTTAATGTGTAATAATTAATCGTAAACATAAACATTAATTATAAACTTTAATTCTCATTCGCTAATGTGTGCAATCCCGTGGTCACGAGTTCGAATCCGGACATTCACATGTTTGTAAATATATACATTTCCAACATTTCGAGCTTTGAATTTGAAGGTCAAGCTCGAGCTTGAAAGTGTTTCATTTTTAAAATGCAATTGACTTCCACTTTTCATACAACAACATTCTAGTTAGGTATATTCTTATATTTTTGATACCGTTATGTTTCACAGTTGCGGATGTGCAATGGGTATTAAACATCAAGACCTTTGGCATAGTACTTTCAATATTTCAAAACAAATAAATACTTAGAGTAAAAGCATATACCAGTCTAGCTAAATGATTCTAAAATTTTCAACTCTTAAATAAAACTAATGTGTAGTAGAGTCTATATGACCTTTTCCGAGTATAAATTAAAAGAATGCATTATCATAGCAAGAGCTGTTATACTTATGACTCAGTGACAACATCCATGAGTATAAATTAAAAGATAGACATTACAACGAAAGTTCGATATTACATCATAGCCAAACTATACATAGAATAAAAACTACCAGCTAAATAAAAGACCACTAGATGCAAACTCGAGCTTTTTTTTTAGAACGGCTAGTTATAGTAGTTAGTGGTTTGAGTCATGCAGTGACATCCAAGCGGGCAGTATGCCTCCCTCAACCTTCGCCTTTGGAGAATAAACCCCACTACTTTTTTCCGCTTCGCCTAGGAGGAAAACCTATCAGCAAGCCTCGAACCCTTTTGAGCTAGCCTCGACCCATTCCTTGTGACGTTGTGCCGCCATATGATTATCATCCAAGTTCTATATGTTCATATCATCTTTTTGTATCATTTGATGGCTTCATTTTGAGAGTTAACAGTTTAGTCGAATTGTCGAGAAGATGACATCAATTAATACTTCATCGAGCAGCTTCCTTTTTTAAACAAACGATTGTTACGTTCTTGCCTTATGTATATAGTATGGTGTAACTCATATTACCAAACGACCCGCTACTCTGGATAAAAACTTTTTTAACATTTCTTTAAAAAAAATCTGGATGAAAGAAAAGTAACGATCGTCAAAAAAATCTGGATGATTTTTTTTTTCAAAATTTTAACTTTCTTAATTTTTTTTATTTTTAAATTTAACTTTTAAAAAATTATTTCTTTTTTTAAATTTAATTTTTTTTTAAATTTAATTTTTTTTTTAAATTTAAAAACTTTTTTTTTAAATTTATTGTTTTATTTTTTTTTAATTTTAATTTTTTATAAAAATTTAGTTTTTTTTATTTTTTTTATAAAATTTAACGTATAAAAATTGACAAAACGTATGAAACGTATAAAAATTGACAAAACATTTTTCTGGCGTAATTAAAATGAAATAGGGATTAGGAGTGTTATCTGGGATAAACCGTTAGGACGAAACATGTAATTTTTTCATAATAAAATAACTGGAAACCAGTTATATGTCTTACATTGCAATCAAAAATAAGTTGAGTACACTAAATTGAAGAAAAAAAAGTAGAGTATCTTAAATTGAAATTAAACATAAGTTGAATACACTTTTGTAATTTGCCTTTTTTTAAGTAGTATTAATCTATGGAAATCATAAACTACGCATAACTGTGTGATAAATGCTTGAATAAATTTTCTTCTATAGTTAAACAAGCTTTAAATAAACCAACATAAAAGTTTAAACGACCTAAACTCGTAAAGTCAATATCATAAAACAACCATGAAGTTTAAAAGAAAAAATGTGAAAGAAAAAATAATCTACACAAATATCCAAACATGATTTGGCTTTTTTAGTTGGCGACACTCAATTCTCATTCAAGATTTTTGTGAAAGATATCCTTTCACCCCGATAAAACATAAAAGATATCATTTATTTCTTGTCGGTGTTGATAAAAATCATACAGTATACTTATAATATGAACGCGAGTCTAAGAAATATATAAGCTTATGTATAATTGATATGTACTTATGTACATTTATATACAAATGAGCTCCATCATTGTGTACTTAATTAGCCGAGCACGAGTTGATTTTTATTTGGTTTAAATGATTCGGGCCCAAGCAAGTAAAATAATATTTGACGACTCAATTAAGCTCGAGTTAAAAGTATGAGGCTCGCTACAAGCTCAAGCCTTACACAGTTAAACGAACCGAGCTAGCATCACGTAATTTTCCATGAAATACGAAATCATCATTTGCTGGTGCTTTGGAAACGCTAACTAAAGAAAATATTCTGGTTTCTTGGTTTAAGCTCTTTTGGGCCCTGTTTGTTTTATGTTGTTCCTCTGAACCTTCGGTTGTTCTTTTTTGTTTCCCTTCTCGGAGCCTCGTCTTAATATATTCCAGCCTTTCAAAAAAAAAAGTTTACAAATCATTTTATTTTGTTGTTAATGTTATATCGATGAATGTAGACATAAATCAAATGTTGACGTGGGTGAGTGATCCTGTTTTTGAAGAGTCAAGTGATTCATTCGCATGAACTTATTCAGTTAACACAGCTTGGCTAGTCTTTCGATTAAGAGTTAATAATACTTCTGTTAATTGACCTAGTTTTTTAATCCTAAACTTTTTCTGAGATAATAAAACTTGAAATGTGACACTTTCATGACTCTTCTATTACTAGGAGCATTCCGTAGATTTTATTTCGTTGTTCATTTATTATAGATATGCTCGTATTTATTGCTTAGTTCATTCATGTTTTACTACAACAAAATAATTCAGAGCTAGTGATGATTGCAATCATTTTATAAGTCATAAACACGTGTGTTTTTGTGTAGAATTAAATTGAGAAGATCTATTAATGCTCGTATTTATTAAGGTCTATATCATATACGGAGTTCATTAAACTATAAATGTTTATTTAAGGAATGTTCATAAATTCTATCAAAATGTCTTCATTTTAAGTCTTTTGAGTTCACTAATTAAATATGTAACTAGTGTTTTACTTCTCATTTTCTTATGAAAAAAGCATATATATAAATATATATACTAGACGAGGTTAATGCATCTGTTGGTGAGTGGAACATGATGTATCTGGTGAGTCAGGGCTTTTTGGATAGTAAATTCTATCAAAATGTCTTCATTTTAAGTCTTTTGTTATTTATAACTGTAATTTTGGATAGTAACGTACCATATAATTCTATTTATAGGTTGAGTCAGGGCTTTTGTCTGAGGTTAATGCATCTGTTGGTGAGTGGAACATGATGTATCTGGTGAGTCTCTCTTCTGCAACCATTTTAAAGTTTTAATATAGCCTCATCTTCTATAAGGCTTTATATAATGATACCTATTTTTTCTATACAGAACATGATCAATGGTGGAACTGTTAACTTCTGGACCGTTATCAACTTTGTAAGTATATGCTCTTTTATGCAGTCATATTAATGTATAAGGATCATTCTAACATTTTTTTTTTACTTTCTGCTGAAGGTTATTAATCCCCAACCATTGGTTCCAACACGTTCTGCAATGCCTCATGACATTGAGAAGGCTCTTGTTGATTTGCAGATTCAGTCTAAAGCGCAGCTAGCAAGAGTTGCACTGCCTAAAACTAAAGGAACTTACCGTAAGTACACTTTTTCAGATTCCTCAAAGTGTTTGTGTGTGATACAGACATCTTTATAGCTGACATTCAATTATTCTCTTTTTTTCCCAGCAAGGATCCAATGGGTGTGTGAAACTGAGTTAGGATTATTGTCACAGAATGTGAAAGTAAGTTCTTACACATATAAAACACTTATTATGGTTTCAATTCTTTAAAACATTTACAAATTTGTTTACTGTGGATATGAGTGATCAAAGTTATGAGGAGGCTAGGAAATGTAGTTATGAAACTATGGTTTTTTGGTGCATTATGGGGGATGCAGTCTTTGATTCTATGGTTTTTTGGTGCTCTGTCTTGTCTGAGATAGTAGATTAGTTTTTCCTGATATTGGATAAAACTTTGACTTAGTTGTTTGAATTGCCTTGTTACTGATTGGAATATGTCCAATTCAGTCTAATGTTCCTTATAAGTTGTTGTACTATGGTTTCGAGTAAAATATATTTCACCCTTTGCACCAAAAAAAAAAAAAAAAAGGATTTTTTTTTTTTTTTTTTACTAATTTGGAATCATATCAGGCTGGTGGGAGGAACCGTGTACTGTCTGCAACTCCAAATGGTAGGCTTCCTTATGTTACTGATTGGCCAAACATAATCGTTGGTACTCATCCTCAAATTGGAGATGATTCCAGTCCTGCCACAGTACGTTTCCATGCCTCTTGTTACTTTATTACATTATTCAGAAGATAGCCTTTTTGACCCATTTGACTTAGCAGTGGGTTGATATGTGTTTAATTTAATGTTGAAATGTTGAATGAGTCATAAGTGTCATCCAAAGTGCTTGGGTTGACTAGGTCATTCATGCCAAACTCGCTCAAACTATCTCTAGAATTTTAAATGTTGAAGTGTCTAAAGTTTAATATATAGTTGAAAGATTAGATTGTAAAACCATTATGATCTTTGTAATCTGAATTAATAATGGATTATTTAAAAAGTTCGAAATATGAAACTAAAACCATTTCGAACCATTTGTGTATAGTGGATGGTTCTTTGACATTGGATTTTTTTTTTGGGTAAAAGGGATTCACCCTGGTAAAATTTGACATTGGATTTTTTTTATGATAAAGGTGGTTGCTTCGATGGACTGGCCTCAAATGACAAAGTACAAGGCCCTTGTATCTGCACAACCACATCAGCAAGAAATTATGCAGGACTACTTGTACATGCCTAAGAGAGGTGTCATTCATGGAGGGTTGATCAGGTAAGGAGTATTCGTTTAAAAAGAGTATTTGTTTGGTCATGAATCGAGTTTAGGTTAAAGGGATTCTTGTTGTTTCTGTTTATGTTTCGCAGGGAGTTTTTGCTGAATGATAAGGGTATGATCCGAAAGGTACTTCTCCTTTTACTTGTCTTGTTTTAAGACTTTGAAAGTTCTGTCAGTTCCTCCTTTTAAAATATGATGTTGATGTTTCAGGTGTGTATTTCCTTGGAGATGCCTCCTGCAACATTTGTTCTTCCAGGTTTCTGTAGCCGACAGGTGAACCCTTTTTACTGTGTATTGTTTTCATAATTCTCATTTGTAAAGAATTTTAGTGAAATGTCAGGCTAAATAAGTTTTCATTCTTTTCCTAATATAATTTGGTTGTCTCTTTTCTAGGGCACGAGTCACCCCACTCGCAATCATGCTGAGAACAAGTTTACTGCTGATGGCTTGCAGATGCTAACAAACAGTTCATGCTATATGTAATACAGCTAACCCTGTTACCGTTCCATAAGTTTCTTAACAAAAATTCTTTTGCGTAAACCTAATCTATGTTCATTTCAACTTTTAGGTATGCTAGGTCCACTTCTGACTCCATTGGTATGCTCTCTGCTTCAATTTTCTTCTTCCATTCCTTTTATTAGTTGTTAGAGTTTTTACCGCACATTTTGTATTTCAAACATTATTTATTAACTCTTAAAACCTTACATTTTGTATACCATACATTATTCCTAACGGACACTTGTGTTTGCAGTTCAACGCGCGTACTATGCTCATCCTGCTGCATTCAGAGGTCTGTCTTACATGGAGGGAGATCAGTTAGACAGTGATTCCCCTGGTCAGTGTGCAACAACAGATCGTGTGGCTGAAGTTCGTTCTCTTCCACTTATTCATGACAATTGAAAGAGAGTAATGCCCTACAACTAGGTTGGCAGTGGCCTATTTGAACCTTAATTAACTTTTAGGTATTTTGATATGTGGTTGACTTTGGGTTATGGTTCATATATGGGGGTTTTATTTGGTTTATTATCCCCCATATAGTATGTAAATGATAGAATACACTTCCAAGCAACGCATTAGTGCTTTTGCTTGTGCGTGAGATGGTTATGGTCAAGGATTGGAATGTGTAAACACAGATAACCAAAATAACTCTTTGATTGATAATAGGAAAATAGCTCAAAACCTATTACATGTTTATACAATACTTTGTATGTGTTTGTGTTGTGAATGGGATGGGATGCTAAAGAAAGAGGAACCCTGCCTTTTATAGGCATCATGTTGAGCCATTGACATCATCCATGACCACCAAAACCAAGTTGTATAACCAACTTGTATCCAACTTGCATGATTCTCTATCCGATGCATTGTATCATATGTTGTAATAACTCTTCTTTGACTTAGAATTCCAACAATCACCCCCGAATCTCTAAGTCCTTCTAGAGATCTTCGATTCCAATCAAGCTCCGTTTTCTTGAACTTGGTTCGTGCCAATGGTTTTGTGAGAATGTCGCCGTCTTCCGGGATTATACTCCACCTCCACCTGTTCGTTTTCAACACAATTGCGAATGAAATGAAACCTCATGTGAATGTGTTTCTCTCGTGAAAAGGATTCTTTGTTAGTTCAATAGCAGACTTGTTATCAACCCTAAGAACCACCTTCTCTTGCGTCTTGTTCATAATTTCTCCAAGCAAATCCTGAAGCCATATTGCTTGACAAGCGGCCGGATGCGCCATGAACTTCACCTCGCCGAGATGATAAAAACAACGGTATCTTGCTTTTGCGAACATCAGGTTATCGGAGATAACCCATAGTAGAAAATGTGACCAGTTGTGCTTCTTCCGTCATCCGGATCAACATTGTGACTACTATCACTAAAACCAATGATTCTGTTTTGACCCATCCTCTCGTACTTAATTTCGTATCCCGTTGTTCCTCGTAAGTACCTCAGAATGCGTTTAATTGCATGACCATGTGATTCTCTTGGACTTTGCATGTATCGGCTAATAACTCCAACCGAGTATGCCATATTGGGTCTTGTTTGCAAGAGATATCTAAGGCATCCAACCACCTTTCGATATTGTGTAGGGTAGATTTGGGTTCATCTTGGCTTTGACAATTTGGTTCCGTGTCCATGGGAATATGAGTTGGATTGCAATCTTGTAAACCACTTCCTTCGAATCGTCGAGCATAGGCTTCTTGTTTATCGTAATCCCGATTCTTCTTGCTTGACTTCAATGCCAGTAGTAAGTCAATCTTCCAAGATCCGACATCTCGAAGTTCTTGGACATCTGAACCTTTTGATCATGTTCATATTTGTACCTGTAACAAATAAATCATCAACATAAATTGCTAAAATTAGCAAGTTAGTTCCTTCGCCGGGGGTACACGATGGTTCTTTCAAGCACTTGTGAAATTTCAACCCCTTCAAAATTCCATCAAGCTTCGTGTTCCATGCTCGAGGTGCTTGTCTTAGACCATAAAGTGCTTTGTTAAGGCGATACACTTTATGCTCGTTGCCTTCCTTATATAGCCTTCGGTTGTGACACATAAACGGTTTCCTTAACTCTCGTGTAAAGCCGTTTTGACATCTAAGTGGTGAAGCTCCCACCCATTTGTTGCGGCTAAGGCAATGAGAAACCGGATGGTTTCGATTCGACTAGGTGCAAATACCTCTTGAAAATCAATACCAGGTTGTTGCACGTACCCTTTAGCAACCAACCTTGCCTTGTATTGATGATGGTCCGTGCGCATTTTCTTCAGTTTGAACACCCATTTGAGTCCAATCACCTTCACCCTCATAGGCTTGTTCACGAGAATCCAAGTGTTATTCTTGTTGATCGAATTGATCTCTGCATTCATGCTTACCCACTCGTTCTTTCTTAGCCTCTTCACCCCGTCTTGGTTCGTCATTAGTTATGAGGAGAAGTTCATCAAGATTATTAAGGTTAAGCACAAAATCTTGCGTAGAGTTGGAAGTCTCTCTTGTTCTTGTGGGCCTTTGGTTTTGGACATTGTTCACGTTATTGACGGACTTGGTTGCTCGTTGTCTTGAACCTGCACTCCGTCTTCAATATCGTGATCCGATTCAATCGTTCGGTTTGATCATCTCCTTGGTTTATAGCCTTATCTTACGGATAGTCCCATGGAACTATGAATGACCCCGTTCTTCATTGTTGGTACCCTTCTTTGTCCCAATCCCACCATTTGGTCTCGTTAAAATAACGTCTATAATTATTTTTTGTGTAGGGTTAAAAGCCGATAAGCTTTCGTACCCGGTTCAGAACCAAGATGCACTAGTGGTCTTGATCTTGCATCCAACTTCTTGAGATTCACCGGTTCAACTTTCACATATGCTAGACACCCAAAGATACGAACATTCTCCAAATTCGGTTTTCTTATAAGCTTCTCGTGCGGAGTTGTATCACCAAGAACTTCGTGTGTAAGCGGTTGATCAAATTTGTAGAGTGTCTTACGGCTTCTCCCCAGATAATTTGGAACATGCATCGCCTTCATGATACCGTGTCATGTCCATAGTGTTCGGTTTCTTCGTTCCAATTCCATTTTGTTGTGGTGAATATGGGGCGGTAAGCTGTCGTTTGATTCCATTTATATCACAAAGGAATTAAACTCGGCGAAGTAAACTCTCCTCCTCGATCACTCGAAACACCTTCAAAGACTTTCCGAGCTCCTTCTCATAAAGCTTTGAATTTTTTGAAGTGTAAAAATGCCTCACTTTTCTCCTTCAAAAGAAAAGTCCACATATATCGTGAAAAATCATCAATTAGTGTGAAAATGTACCGATTTTGACCTTTCGTTGACGGTGTGATTGGACCGCATAAATCACCATGAACGAGCTCCAATGGTCGTGTTGCTTTGTACATCGTCATTAATGGAAATGATTTTCTTGTTTGCTTGCCCACCAAACAAGATTCACACAATTGATTCTCATTTTTAAAATGAGGTAACCCTTTGACCAGACCTTTCTTGGACATCTTTTTCATTGACTCGAAATTGATGTGCCCAAGTCTTGCATGCCGGTAGCCCGCGTGTCTTCACCTAGTCTCGAATGAAGGCAAATAGGTTCTCCAATTGTTAAATTTATTTTATAAAGGCGGTTTGGAGTTCTTTGTACCTTCATTAATAGCGGTTGTCAGCATCATAATCGTCAAATAGTCCATTTCATCCAGAATATCACACCGGCCAGTTGCTTGTCCGAGACTGAAAATATTATTTTTCAAATCCGGTATGAAATAAATATCCGTCATCAATCGTTGTTGTCCCGATTTTCCTTGGAAAAGAATAGACCATTTCCCTTTAATTTTAGACGAATTATCACCGAATTTCACCTTTCCGGTTATTCCTTCGTTGAGTTCGGAGAAAAACGATCGATTTCCCGTCATGTGATTACTCGCCCCGTTGTCCAAGTACCACACATCGTTTTCTTGTGCGTTGTATCGAGACGGTATCACATTCTTTTCGTTCAAGAATATTGTCTCGTGTAAAACACGGTTTCATCGATTATCTTCTTGCTCCGTAAAATGCTTTCTTGGAATTTTTTGGAGTCGGTCCGTTTATTTAGACGGCGTAATGACCTGATTTATCACATCTGTAACAAATAATTTTCGAGCATCTTTTTGGTTTCGGTTTGAGTCGGAATTAAAATTGGGTTTGGACTTGTTGGGTTTATTAGTATATTGGGCCTTTGACCCGGATTCACTAGATGAACCTGACCCGGATCCATCTTTAATAAAAACCCCACTCCGGTTTTTATTCCCCCACTTCCCTTTCTCCTCTCTCTTTCCTCTCGACACAGAACCAGAAAAACCGCCACCTCCATCATTATTCCGGCCACCATTAAACGACCCACCACCACCAGTCACACGATTAAACATCACCATTTTCTCGTCACCTCCATCATCACAACGCACCCTTTCTTCGTACGCCTTCAGACGGCCCACAACGTCTTCGAATCCCACCGTCTTCAGATCGAGAACCTGCTCAAGTGACGCAACAAGATGGATAAACTTTCTGGGCACCACCTTTAACAACTTCTTCACAAGCTTCGATTCTTCAATTGTTTCTCCAAGTGATGCGGACTTCGAGGCGATTCCGGCGAGTTTTCCGGCGAATACATCGATGGTCTCGGTCTCGTGCATCTTCAACCGATCAAACTCAGAGTTCAAGGTTTGCAGACGTGCTTCCTTTACTCTATCAGCTCCGACATACCTCGCCTTGATCGATTCCCATAGCACCTTCGGACTATCGACATCGCCTATCTGCATTATTAGAGTTTCAGGGATTGCTTGGTACAGCAATCCCATCGCCAGGTTATTCTTCTCTTCACTTTCGTCTGTTCCTGGTTCGATTGTTAACCAGACTTTGTGTATTCTGAGCACAACCTTCATTCGTAGGGCCCAGACAGTATAGTTTGTGGATGATAGCATTGGACATGCTACGGTGGTTGTCCCGACCTCCTTCACCCTCACCGGTGTAGGACCTGCTGCGTCTTCAACATCTGACATGGTTCAAGAAAGCACCAGGTATGAATTCAAAGCCCCTTCTCTCAGGCTCTGATACCAATTCAAGGATTGGAATGTATAAACACAGATAACCAAAATAACTCTTTGATTGATAATAGGAAAATAGCTCAAAACCTATTACATGTTTATACAATACTTTGTATGTGTTTGTGTTGTGAATGGGATGGGATGCTAAAGAAAGAGGGAACCACTGCATTTTATAGGCATCATGTTGAGCCATTGACATCATCCATGACCACCAAAACCAAGTTGTATAACCAACTTGTATCCAACTTGCATGATTCTCTTATCCTGATGCATTGTATCATATGCTGTAATAACTCTTCTTTGACTTAGAATTCCAACATATGGGTCAAATGTGTTGGTAAAAACTTACATGCCATGCTTGTCATGATGACAGTTTTTGATCTGAAGGAAAGTTTAACTATTGGTAGAAAATGATTGCTAGTTCTATCTTTGGTCTCATTGAGATGTCTAAATTACAATTGTCCTCCTGTGAACCTTAAATGCGCACTTTGATGTTGCTTTATGAAATGCTATGATCAAATCAGAATTAAAATGTGGAAATACCAAGGCTACATATAAACTGAATCATGTCATGAGGGAAGTAGTTTTTTTTGTTGTGTCTTATAGGGTAGTTACTGACATGACGGGTTCCATAACACAGCTATAACATTCTCGATACTAGTAGGCCAGCACTCTTATTTAGAAAATGAAACCCGTACTAATTTCACCCTTAAAAACACACACTAATTACTGAGACTTTTGCGGTGCACATTACAAAGCAAAGCTTTGTGCTTTCGTTTACTACTTTTCTAAGATTAGGATGAGTAAGTTATGATGGTAAACTTATATGTCATGCTTGTGAGCATGATGGCAGTTTTTGAACAATGAGAAGTTGAGTTTTAGTTGCATAACTATCTTAAAATCCATCTTATGTTCTGCAAAATATTCATAATTTAAAATCCTTCTTATGTTCTGCAAAATATTCATAATTTAAAGTCCTCATGATATATAAAAGCTTTACAAAGTCTGCAACATTCTATTTATATCGTCAATGCATTTCGGTGGCCAATATCAATATGATAGCCAATATCCTTCTTCGGAATAGTTATCTTCAAGATCTCATTCTTCACATCCATCACCATATCCCGGGCATCATGGTAGATTTTATTGGGTGTATGAATATCAATATGATAGCCGGGATAAGCGGCACCGGGATCTAGGCCCTCCAGTCCCACCGTTAACCAAATGATAGCTCTTGCACTGTTTACACGAGTACAACCAAAACCTTTCAGATGGGGGACTGTTACAAGTAAAACATAAAACAAGTAAGAACAACCCTGATAGTGCATATCACAGCTATAAAATAAAACTTAACATAAAACTACTTTTTATTGTAGCATATATAGTCATACAAGCACACGAGAATGGTTCCACAAAATCTTTATTAGGGAGTCCAGACATGTCGCGGATGAGGTAGAGAGCTTTAGCGTCCTCCATCACATCCCACCTAGGACAGGCTGCTTGTGTCACTCCGATGCGATTGTCCATCAAGTTTAGTAGACGGGCCAGATTCCTAGTTGCAGATAGACGAGGACAATTTGCCTCTGAAATCATCAAAAAACAAAAGTGATATTTACGTGTTAATGATTTTGTATGCTACTAGATTATGTGTGGTTCTTAATGGTAAACATAAACGATAAGTTGAGATATGCTACATACTGTTGAAAAGATCACGGATTTCAGATGTGCGGCTGCCGACATGCTTTAAGCTATGGAAGCGACAAGATGTTGTTGCCACCGGACGAAAAGATCTGGAAGCAATGAGTTTAGCAAGCGAGCAAGCCATCATCCCCGATCAAAGTAGCAAACTATCAAGAAAGGAGCGATATATAAACAATAAAGGACTTTGAAGCTCAACTCAAATTTCATTTGCAAGAAAATATATGATCAGGATTATTATAGAAATGATATTTACTAATTCATTTATAAATATTGGTTTAAAAGTGTTGTGAATATAAGTTATGCAAAATATCTTGCCATTGTTTTGGAAATGATTTATAAACATTTCAGTCATTGTTGTGCGAGACAAGGTGTAAAGATCGCGAGTAAACTCGTAAGATCGTACGATCTTACATGTTCACTAGCTAAAATCGTGTATGATCGTCATAGGATCGTATGTGGGGTAGGATCGTGAGTAAGATCGTGGGATCGAACGTAAATTCGTAAGATCACTAGTCTATCCGAGTTTACTTATGCGCATATCTATTTTATTATCTTAATATCTTTTCTATCTTTTAGCCCGTCTATTTGTGCTTAAGCTCAAAAATAAAAGTGATAAGTAACTAAAGAACCCATTTCAGTACAAAGGGTAGGTTGATAACCCACGACGGACGATTGGTTTTCTTATTAAATTATATACAGTTATATACTTTTGCCCAAATAAGAAATACAAGAATCAAGACATAAAATACTGAAGTCTATTCCATGACTCTAAGGTATTGTTTGTTTTTCCAAAAGAAGCACACACTTGTAAAAGATAAAGGTTTTCTTTCAATCTTTTGTTTGTAGATATGTTAAAAAAATGAGGTTTTGAACTTTAACCTATGGTATTTAAGTACCTATTTCATCATTTAAAGTTGTGGGTATGTTAGAAATTAGATCTTGGGCACCTTTATAATAATATTATTTGTTTATAAATTGTTACAAGTATATGTTTGATCGATATGTTTTACCATCTCAGCTGTTAGACACCACCGCAGCCGCCACAAAATGTAACGGTGTGCTTTCATTATTTTGTTTGTGTGTTGTTATTTTGATGTAATATTGTGGGTATGTTTAAAAAATGGTACAAGTATATGTTATGGGTTACGATTTTTGTGATTGCTTTTTTCTTTTTTTTCTAAGAAAATGTTATAAATATATGATATGATTTGTTACAAAAGTAGAAAATGTTACAAGTATATGTTATATTTTTTTAATAAAAGTATGATTGATTTTGTGATTGTTTGTTAAGAAAATGTTATTCACTTCATCCCAAATTAATACTCCCTTTTATTGTCCTTTTTCAAATATAGTTGTGAATAATGTAACAAGTTTACCATATTGCACATAATGAAAATAAAAATAACAAGCATGGTTCAAAGATGGGTAAAACTATCATTTTGCAAAAAAGTAAAAGATAAAATTCACTAAAGATAATGTTTTATTAAATTGTGTGGGAGACAATTATTTTGGGACAGAAGGAGTATAAGTTAACATGACTTATTTATAAAAAATATAGTGGATATACTTGTTATAAAATCCCATGAGACCAAATTCAAAGTTAATTAAGGTGTGATCATATTCAAATGTTAAAGTTGATTTGTGAGATTGGTTTGTGTAGTGGTTAAAGTGTTGTAAATATAACTTATACTGTACAAAATATCTTGCCATTATTTTGGAAATGATTAATAAACATTTCCGTAAATATATATTTTCAAATCATTTCCCAAATGAGGGCTATAGAGGTATATATCTTTGCAACACGTTAAAAATTGTAGTAAATATTTTCTTATTAGTTTCTAGTAATAGCATCCATATGAAGTCAATATTAGTTCATAAAGTCCCTTTTCTTGTATAGCTCGTTGTTCCTTGATAGTTTTTCGTTTGAACAAGAACGATCTATGGCTTCCTCTATTGCTAAACTTGTTGCTTCCAATGCAACTTATTTGTTCACTTTTCGTCCGGTGGCAACTGCATCTTCGCGTTTCTTTAACACCAAGAGTATCCTTCAAGACCACTCTGAGGAAGAGTGCAATATAAAGCATATTGGTCCAAAACAACCGAGAATTCGTGATGTTTTTAACAGTATGTGTGTAGTAGATATCTCAGCACATCATTTAGTATAGTATTTATTGGTTCATAGGAACCACTTATATTGAAGAATTTATATGCATATTCTAACAGCTTTCAATCGGCGTTATTTTTACGTTTTTACATACCTTTTGTTTACCGTTGTACTTGATCTTACGACCTTACCTGTTATTGACCCTTTTGAAACCATTGAGCTACAAGCGTGTTGGTTATAAATCTATTAATTGGGTTTATTTTAATTTTTTTCTTTATGATTTCAGAAGCAATTGGTCCTCGACTCTCAGCAACTAGAAATCTGACGCGTGTACTTAACCTGATGTTTCAAGATGGATTCTCAATATATCCACCCGGTCCTAAGTGGGATGTGACGGAGGACGATAAAGCCGTCTATCTAGTTCACCACATACGTTTAAGTGATTGCATGTATACTCCATTATATGTGGTGGAAACCGTTGATCATTCACCCTATGGTATCCTTTTATCTCTTATATCGTTAAAAAAGTATAAAAATCATTCTCTATTGTTTAGCACGAACTAATAATTTACTTATTGTTTGTCGCAGTAATAAAAAATGTCTTTAGTTATTTGCGTGTATACCGGATTCCAGGAGCGATTCTTTTTATCGTAGGATCATCAGGACCGAATCCTGGATCACGGTATCCGGGATACTTCTTTAAAATGTATTTACCGGCTAACATTTATAGTAGTGTTTGGGATGTCGAGCTGGAACATGTGAAGAATGAGGTCCTGAAGATAACAATTCCCAAACAGAAGGGGAAGTGGGTTCATAAAATCACTACAAAATTCTTATTTATTTTTGCCTCTTAAGATTTCTTGTTTGTTGAATGCATGTTTTTTTGAAGTAGGTATTTGTTTCATATGTTATCGTTTATACTCAAATGCTTCATTACAATTAAGTTGTTAATGTAACTTTTCCCGATAACGCCTAGTGTACTGTTATATATAGTTCCTTTGTATATATATACGAGTGCAATGTACTAATACGTATATTATATATCATTATAAATCTCAACTCCAAACACCCACTGCACCCTGCAAAAACATATGAATTAGTCTTTCAAGTTTTATTTAAACTTAACTGATGCAGTTCTTGATAGGTTTAGATGATGTTTATGCCGACTACCGAACCTTTGTCTGTTGTTTATTAGTTTTGGTATATAATAATCCTTGTAATCTTTATTAACCATTAACCAATATACATAATATTTAATAAACCAAATAAGGGTAAATCACGTAACATAGACTTGGGCCATGGGCCCAATATGAATACCACCTTTCTCGCGGTTTGAGCAAGAGGTCATTGAACGTTCAAACTGGATCAAATTCAAGAACTAAAGCAATGGTGAGTCCCTTAGTAAAGATATTCGCCTACTTAAATCGTGAAGAGACATGAAGAACACGAACTTGTCCCAAAGCAACAAAGTCACGTACAAAGTGAATGTTAATCTTTATATGTTTTGTGCGTTGATGTTGAACCGGATTTGCAGACATATAAATATCACTAACATTTAAATCACTGTACAGCTCCCAAGTCCCAAGTAACATTCTCATCGATGTAATTGGACCATTTGACCAAGACATAAGCCACTGCCTTGTTGTACACCCTTGTCAATCTTCTGTCCAATATAACAGCTGGTTCATCATTCTATAGTCCATTTTGTCCTCAATGAGGTAGAATTCCCATGTTGTTTGAACCGCCTTTATACAACTTCAACTGTGAGACATGAAAAGCTGGATGAACATGGCTAGTTGGTGGCAGGTCCAGTTTGTAAGCAAATGATCCAATTCTTTTGAAAATCATGAAGGGTCCATAATACTTGGATGAAAGCTTATGTTGTTGCTCATTTCTAATGGTTACTTGTATGTGAGGCTAAAGCTTCAAGTAGACCTACATTCCAACCTCAAACAATTTCTCACTTCTGTGCTTGTTGGCGTGATTCCGCAATCTATCTTGAGCTCTTTTAGGTGAAACTTCAGCATCTTAAGAGCTTCTTTCCTAGCCTGTAATGTTCTGTCAATTGCTTCCACGACACTCTCACCAACTACATAAGGAATATGCAGAGGGGGTGCTTGGCCATACAATGCTTCAAAGGGTGTGGTGTTTATTGAGGTGTGAAAATTTGTATTATACCAGAATTAAGCCATAGGAAGCCACTTAGTCCATTCCTTTGGTCTTTTACCAGTCATGCATGTAAGGAAACATTCCAAACATTTGTTGACTATCTTTGTTTTTCCATAAGTTTGAGGATGGTAGCCAGTAGACATCTTGAGCTACACTTTCAACATTTTGAACAAAGCTTGCCAGAAATGACTCAAAAATATCTTGTCTGTGTCACTAATGTACACATTATCAAGGATATCATGTGCCATTGTGCTTGAATTAAAAGGATGTTGCATGGCAATGAAATGAGCATACTTTCTAAGCTTATCCACTACCACAAAGGGTGTGTTTGCTAAAAGTAGCAGTGAGCTTTGAGCAATACCCACAGCTCACCGCTTCTTAAAGAAGCATTGAAAAAATGAGCATTCCTAAAGAATAGCAAAGCTCACCCCTCCTTTGCCAAATGACTGCTAAAAGCCAAAATGCTCATTGATCACTGCTTCAAAAAGCTCCACACCATTCCGTGCCAAACATACCCAAAGATAAGTGTCTTTCCCTTTGAAATAGGCAATATTTCAACAAAATCCATGGAAATAGAACTTTTTTTTTCGGGTATTGGTAATGGCTGCAATAGACCAGGGTATGCAGCCAAATTAGGCTTTTGTCTTTGGCAGGTGTCACGCTCTCTAACAAGCTGCTCAACCATCTTGTGCATTCCTTTCCAATATAACATAGTACCAAGCCTGTGCATAGTCACTGCAGTACCTGAATGACACCCCTTAGCATCTGAATGATAGTGTTTCTCAGCTGTAAGTCATCACTACTACTATTTTCTCTTTAGTAATCTATCCACCAAAGTGTATTTGTCTTTCTTATAAGTGTTGCCCCTTATATCTTGCATAATTTCTTTCAAAACTGAGTCTTCCAAACAACTTTCCTTCACTTGTTGTAGCAGATCAGAAGTTATAAAGGTGAGAACTTAGCCATTTAGCTCTATCCCACTTGAAACTCTTGGTAAAGCATTTGCTACCAGATTTTCACTACCTTCTTTGTAAGTAATCTCATAATCATATGTACACCCGTAACCTTCTAGGGTTTCGTTTACGTTGTAATATTCATGCTTGGTTACGTCATAATCTCGTCAATAACTTGAGTCCCCTTCTGTTCACTTATTACGTAGTAACCTCGTATATTGGTTATGGCTTAACCTTCTTAGTCATGAAAATCTTCTAAGTCTTTAGAATATTACGGCGTAACCTCACGTGATAGTTACGCCGTAATCCTTGATTAGCGTTGACTTGGTATTCATGTTTGAATACATAATTACGGCGTAAATGGAGAGTGGAACTACGCCGTAACCTCTTCACAGTCAGCACACTAAAGTGTGTATCTTTGTAAGTTCTTTTCCAATTCCGCGTCTCTTTTGTTCCTATGCTCATTTACAACCTGGAAACGAAATATAAAGATATCAAAGCATATAAAATAATGAGCATATTAGGGGAAAATTAACACTTAATTATCAGGATTATTTGATGTCATCAGTAAACCAAGGGATCCGGCTGTTTGGTAGTACCAGTTTGGTTTTTGGGTTACAAACCGGGTATGGGTTATGGGTATTGCACCATGGGTCATGGACTTTGGGTCATGGGTACCCAACTAGATACAATGTATATATATAAATGGTTATGGGTCATGGGTCATGGGTTTTTCCCAACATGCTGTTATGCATGATGTAAATGCACATGGGTCATGGGCATGGGTTATGGTCATGGTTATTACCCAACACATTGTCTTACATTTATTTAATTACAAACACATATGTAACCAACAAATGTATATATTTAAAAAACAACATGTAGTCTTAGATTTATACTTGAGATAATTTTATGATTGTTATCAACGAAACTTAACGAGATCTAGAAATATAAACAAACGTTTTTACAGCTTATTTGTATTAACAGATGGGTTTAAGTCCAACTTAGTCACTGAATTCTAAGACACCCATCTCCCTTATGAGGAAACTTAGGGAGCTGAGTTTAATGTGGAAAGTTGAACATTCAGTGGACTGGAGCACATGTTTTACGATCATCCCAAGGATGCGCTCAGAACCTGCTGGTAAGGAGGATGAAGTCTCTACTTCTTAATGGTTAATTTCTTTGAAAAATTCTTGGTAGGAGCATGAATAAAGAGGAACCACCTATGTAAATGTTCAAGTTTTGCCGCTTTAGGGAGCTTTGGACTTTTGACTCCTACAACATTTATGAATTGGATATGGACACATGGCTTGTATAGTGTCAGGAGCGTTTAAGCGTTCGAAAACTTGTGTGTATTTAATCTTCAGGTATTCAAATGGGTTAAAGGCTTCAATTCTTAGAACATCCTGATTCTCGAATATTTGAACGTGTAATTTACTAAGATGGAAACTCAATCCTCATGATATTTTCATTTATGCACTTGTTTTGTTTAATGTTTAATTTCATGCAAAATAAGTTAACTAAATTTGGGGAGGATTGTTGGAAAATTTAGTGCACTTGAGGGTACCGATTCACACCTGGTAAATGGGTCAGGCGGTACGGAGTGTACACTCATCATGTCCCTGATCACCCTGTCTAAGATAGTGGTTAAGTCTTGTTTAGTCTTTAATGAAGTTCAGTGAGTGACACTCTGGACTGAATGATATTCATCAAGCTGATGAAATCAGTGGTAGCTGATATCATCAGGGAGTAACTCATCAGAGGAAGTATCCTTAGTGGATGATCTCATCAAAGAAACTTACTCTCTTCAGTGAGTCTTTTCAAAACTAAGTGTCTCAGCTTGTATGCCCATCAGTGGGTTGGTTGATCGCACAGTGAGACTGAAGGCATGACTGCTGAGACTGAACTGGTAAACTTGTAACGGTTTTGACATATTCAAGTGCCAGTTGTAACTGCATTAATGACCACGTTTAATTGGTCGTGTAACGACTAATCTCTACTATTATGGAGGCTAATTATGTTGTGATTAATTGGCCGTTAATCACTCATAATTTCATTGACTATGGTTTGAGTGATCTCTAGTATAAATAAAGATCAACACAAATGCATGAGATATATACAGAAAACATAAACACTTGGGTGCGCAAGAGTTATTAATTTGTGTCTAATTCAATAACATACATTTTGTCGTATCTCAAGTAGATATTCATGACACCCATGCATTATGGTCGAATAGTTTACTTTGAAAAGTGATAACACGATTTCAAGTGATATCCAGTAATCATTTATTGATATATTGTTTGCTATTGATTATCTTGACCCTTTTCTGGGCAAATAACCACCAACACGATGTATGTTAATTGGGTAACGGTAGGCTTGCTTGCTACCCTTAGCCGTTTTTCAAACACTAGGCTAGTGGGTTGCAACAAATTGAGTGGGTCGTGATCTCCACGCGCTTAATTTTCCTTCTCTAGTTTACCCTCCATATTTTAGCTCGGTTTTTTAGGTATATTTGAACTAAACCCCTTGTTTTAAAAATGTTAATAAGGTGTGAAAATAAGATAAACTATCTAGAAAGTTACTTGTCATTTTAACTTTCACATTATAAAAGCAAGATTAATAAGTTCATCCACATTTTTTTTGGGAAAAAGGGACAATCCCCGGCAAAAATATTAACTACTAACAAAAAACAAGCAACTTATATGGACATACCCACATAAGAGAGTCCAAATGACCTTCCCAAAATATGCTTAGGAAACATCATAAGGAAAAATAAAACTCTACAATAACTAAAGTTATTACAAAACAAGTTCATCCACATTATTTAAAAAAGAATAAAGTATCTATGCTAACCAAAGTCATTTTGAATGAAATAATGAAGATAGTAACGTAATTAAAAAACTACCTCAAAGAAAAACCAAATAGTACTTTAGTCCAAAAATGGAGAAACAATTTAGTATTGGAACCACAAATATCCAAAAAGAACATATGAAATCAGGTGTAGCTGTGTGAAATTTCGTACAGCAGGACCATGTGTGCTTAGTCTAAACCACAAACATATGTAATTCTGAAAAGCAAAAATGATGAGAACCTTTTACAGTTTCTGACTTCGTGGTTCTTCTATTTTGCTTGCTATGATAGTATCATGCACCACCATGTACAAAGTTGCATTTCATTGGTCTTCAAATTGTTTGTCTCGTGTGAAATAACCAAATCAAATCGTATAAGGGTGTGTTTGTTAAAAGTAGCAGCGAGTTGTGAGTAGTAGTTGTGAGTAATAGTCGCAATTCATCGCTTTTTAAAGAAACATTAGAAAACTGAGCATTTATAAAAAATAGCAAAGCTCGTCGCTTCTTTGCCAAACGACTACTAAAAACCAAAATGTTACCGCTCACCGCTCTAAAAGCTACACACCGCTCCGTGCCAAACGTAGCATGGATATGCTTATGCTTTTTATATGGGTGAAAATAAATCGAGCTCAAACTTGTCAAAGCTTGAGCTTGATTGGTTTAAGATGACTAAGCTCGAGTTTGGCTTGTTTCAAGCTTTATATTTTTTGCTTGAGATCTGCTTGTGACACGATCTACAAGCTCATACTCGACTCTTTAATATGGTAGACGTACCACAATAAAGTAAATCTCGGTGGCTTGTTAAGCATGCTAGATTCAATCTTTTCTTTTTTATCGAGCTTGTGCCCGAGCTTTTTATATGAAGCTCGGGTTCAATCTCGTCAGAAGCTTTAATTAAGTCGGTCTTTAGTAGCTCACGAGCAACTTGACTTTTTAAACCCTTATTTATCTAGTATATATTACATGTTACTAATTTTAATATAATCGATCATATCGCAAGTACTCATTACAAGGATTTTGACCTCTCGCGATGCCATTGTTTAGTCACGATGAATGTCTTTGTTATAGGTCCGTTAAACGATAAAAATATAGTTTCATAGCTTTGACTTTGACTTTAACTTTTAGCGATGACATGTCGTCTCTAATATTACGCTATAAAGCAAAAAAAAGTTCATGTTCAAACTTTAACCACGACTTTTATCAATAACGACAAGGCTTTTTTTTGGAAAATGGTCTAAAAAAGCATCTAACTTATCACTTTTTCTTTTTGTAGGCATCAAACTTTTAATTTTCTTATTGAAGCATCCAACTTTCTTAATTTATTTTTAATTGTAGGCCTGTAGCGCAAAAAAAAGTGAGGCGACAATAGAAAAATTAAGGATGTTGGACGCCTACGAATATAAAGATTAAAGAAGTTTGATGTATACAATAGAATAATTAAGAAAGTTGGATACTACAATAGGAAAATTAAGAAAGTTGGATATTACAATAGGAAAATTAAAAGTTTCATCCTTATAAAAGAAAAAAAATGACAAGTTGGTTTTTAGAACATTTTCCCTTCTTTCTTTTTTTTTTATCTTGCTCAAACAAAAGTTTCCGTCCTAAACAAAAGTTTTCACAAGACCTTTTGCGACCACATTATCGTCACGGTCAATGAAATGTTGTCGTTGAAATTAAATTATTTAAAATTGTTTTACATATATAAATTAACTATTTATATTAGTGAAAAAAAAATATTTATCTAACTTAAATATTATAAACATAATAATTAATTAAAACACTTTTGTGAGTGAATAAATGTGGGGCGTTTGTATACACATTCCCAAGTGTATACACAACGTCAGGTGATGGCGTTTGATCATCTTCAGTTCGAGAATTTATATCGTCATTTGGTCGAAAATAATGTTCCTCTTAACCCGATTCCCCTGATCGATCCAAGTCAATCATGAATGATGAATATGATTGATATAATGACCACCAAGGACATGAGTAGGGATGTATATGTTGAACTTTTTCGTTTAACTATTTATGTTTTTAAACTATTCAATTGAACTATTTATGTTTTTGTTGAACTTTCGTGTTTGATGAATAACGACTTTGAAGTTTATCAAATTGGAATGTGATTCGTATGTGTTAGTTATCTCTGAAAAATTCTTAAAATTTGATTGCGGAAATGGTTTGGAAAATCCTGCAATTTTTCTACAGTTCACCAAAGCGACGAACAAGTCATCGCTATAATTCAAAGTTAAAAAATCAGCCAAGGTGAAAAAAAGTCAAAAAGTCAAGGTCCTATATTCTAGTTACTAGCTTGAAAGGAACTACTAAAAGAAGGAGTCAAACCATCGGATAGTGTTACCTACGAATGAGTCACCCGCCTGCTTACATGTCCTTATGAAGGAAGGTGCGCATGAAAGTCTTTACGGAAGACCATCAAGTCACTTAGCGACGACCATCGCTATAAGTTGTTTCAATAGGTTAAAATCAAAAAGTCAAGTCAATATCCATCGTCGCTAAAAGCCAAAAGTGCCGTTGTTATAACTTATAGCAACACATTTATGAAGAAGGCAGTCTTACCGGCTACGCATTGTCGCTATAAGTTTTTGAAAGGTTTATGGATATAATTTAATATGCGTATGACCGGATTCGAACTCGAGACTTCGGGATTGCACACATTACGTATGAGAGTTGATGTTAAAATAATTAATATATATAAACGTTATTATTATTAATTATATGTTACGAAATAAAACATAACGATAGTTAATATTTAGCGAGGTTAGACTAACGGTCGTTAAATGTAAACTATGAGGATTAGAGATGAAATTAGTGGACAAGAAAATTCTAGAACCCCTCCTTTGGGTCCATGGCCGGTCGTGGGTCTTCAAGCCCAAAGGGGAGAGATTTCTTGGTCACCAAGTTTTGAGAAACTATAAATACAAACCCCTTGTATTCATAATTCTAAATCTTGGATCACTTAGAAACCTAATTTCTTTTCTCCTCTACTCCCTCTGGTTTTGGCCGATCGGTTACCAACCCTCCAAAAGGGTTTCGATTTTTCCAGCTTCAAGATACAAGTGTTTGTTTTATTTGTGATTCAAGAACCTAACTTTTCACATCAAATCGATATTAGTACGTGTGTACAAGAATGAAGGACGAATACAATTGTGTTTGTGGTGATTTGTGGGTGTCGACTTCTTTGGGTCGATTGGTTATAAACCCTAAGTTACGGTTTGGGTTTTTGTTCCTCGTTCACGTTATCGTGTGTTTCTTGAATTGCTAAAAAGTACGCATATTCTTTATTCGGTTAATTCAATTACAAGTATTATTCATATTACTTCCGCTGCATGCTTTGATGGTGTTTACTTGTTTTTTATAATTGTTATGATTAGTAAAACCCAACAGTTTTAACGACGATATACGACACTTATAACGACAACATCCGTTTTCGCTATAACCCCAAACTCTAGTAACTCTTTTTCATTAACACTACTCTCTTAATGTTATCATAACATACTTATTCGTCGTGGACATGGATGTTTCATTTTAAAAATAATGTAACGATCACTATTTTTCAGTATATCTGAATCGCACTATGATTCTAAATCAAGATCATATTAACTTCATCATTCATCGATGTTCATAAACTTATCATGATGGAGATACTTTGATTTGATACTTTGCTCAAAACCAAAAAATGTAAATTATAAAACCTTGACTGTGGATCCACAAGACTTTTGAGAGTGACTACCTAGTCTTTGAGGGCACAAATGTTGGTTTCTTTACTTGACAAGCATAACAATGCTCATTTAATAATACTAACTCAGACGTTACTTTGTTTATGTTAATATCTCAAAACTATGCTAAAACTAAAAAAATAAATAAATAGTAAATAAATAAATCTCATAACCACTTGACAAATCTCTTCATTTTGAACATTTTATTATTTTAGTTACCTATAGGTTCGCAATAAAAAAAATTGGTTATTCTATAAAGAAAATACGGTATTTAGCCCTACATTAGTAGAAGTAAGCGGCTGAGTTAGCCTAGCCTACCTTAAAAGTGGTATAGTAGGCGAGCGAGTTAGCGAAGATGCTTAGGCTAATAGAAAAGAGAGAAATTCGATATTGCGAGCCGACTAATCCTAGAGAGACTACCTTTTGAATAGTTTGGAGTTGGCTCAGGCAAATCTCCATAGCCACAAGAGGATTAATTTTCTCCCTGCTAGATTCGAACCTTTAACATCTATTTTGAAAAGCTAATATTCTAACCACTAGGTCATCTCATGTGATTTTGAACACTTTATTTAGTTATTGTACACACTCTCTTACAAGGAGTGTAAGCAATTTAGAAAGCGTCTACACACTCTATTTTTGCACATTCATATAAGTGAAAAAAATTAGTCAAATTCTACACATACTTTTAAAGTGTGTTAAAAAGGTAAGAGCAAATGACATTTATTGTAGTAAACGGCAATGACACGAAACAAATAACTTACAAATCTAGTTCGTTTGAAAGATCTTCGACTTGAGATGTTTTGTAAACATACAATATATAATTTTCTTTTACAAGACATAAGATTTTTTATTCACTAATGAATGTAACAATGATTTTATCTTTTGATGAAATATACTCCGTATTAACTTATCCAAATACTAGTTTATAAGTAGTTAAAGAGTTGAAGGTCAACACTTTTATCTCAAAAGCTACTTGATGACGTCATCGCACGTGACCAGAGCTTTTGCTCATATTCAGCCGACCAAACAAGGTTTGGTTCCAGCTAAAGAAATCTCGGACACGTGGACAAGTCCTAATATGACACATGGCATGTAGTTTTTTTTCAACACATTTTTAAATTCTCTTAATTATGGAAATGATAAACTACTACGCATAACTGTGTGATTAATGCTTTCATAAAACTACACAATTATTTTTCTTCTATAGTTGAACAATCTTTTAATAAACCAAGCTTAAACACCTTAAACTCATAAAGTCAATATCATGAGTTTAAAAGAAAAAATGTGAAAGAAAAATAAATGTACACAAATATCCAAACATGACCTTTCTAGTTCCCTACATGTCCTTTGTACCACCAAAAAGTTTAAAAGAAAAAATAAAACCAATTGTTAGTTGAACAAATTTTTAGCATGAAGCATGTAACGTTAAACAAAATGTAGCATCGAGAACTACATGATCAATCTCGTATGTAACCTTGTATTTAATATATTAACAAGCTCCAGAATAGTGTACTTGAGCTCGAGCGAAACTTTACTTGGTTTAGTTTTATGATAAAGTGAGTCGGGCCCAAGCTAGTAAACAATTTGACGAATCTAGTTCGAACTAAAAGTAAAAAGCTTGGTAAAATTCAAACTTTAGAAAATTAAATGAGCCGAGCTACTATCACGTATATTATTCATGGAAAATGAAATCAACATTCGTTGATGTTTGGAATATGTGAACTAAACAAGTGATTAATACAAATAAGTAAAATTTGAAGTAAAAACGGATCCAAATCTTACCCATGTTTTACTAGTGAGTGTATTAGTTTACATATGGTTCTCTTTTGTTGTTATATCCGGAGCTGTCTCGTGGTTTTCGGTAGCCCTAGGTAATAACAACAAAGAGGCCTTATTAAACGTGTAAGCTAAAGAGAAATTGCCTAAAAACTTAAATTATAAGACTCATGTATATATGTTTAATATTATACGCATTTATATGTAGAATTAATAAAAATATGACTACTTTAAAATGAAAGCCCTTTATGACAGCATCTATTACACACCTGTGAGAAAGTATCAACAACAACAAAATCACAACAAAACCTTTTTCAAACTAGGACCTCAATAATTGGTATAGATTAAGCCAACAAACAATACACAATGTTTGCAGGATCAGGTTATCATCAACAAGACAATAACCAAACAATTACAAAGAAGAAACTGATCAGAACAATGATCGAGAGAGAGTGAGTGTGTGAGAAAGACTGCACACACAGTAGTGAAGTGAGTAAAGCCCTAGAAGGGTGAGAGGCATATATAGGAAGGAAAAGTACACCAAGCCCCCTCAAATTCTTTATCTTGAATAAATGCAGCAACATAACTTCTCATATCACAAGACTACTTTGAGATGTGCAAGAATGGCCCGTGACATATTATGTTGCAAGAAAGACAAAGCTACAAAGATAATAAGCTATTGATAAGCTGATAAGCTTGACAAACAGATTATGTTGACTTATTTGAACATTCCTCCTTAATTTGTTTGGCAAACATATCAAACAATATCAATTTTTCACACAGAAATTTATATTGATAAACAGGTAAGTTTTTGGTAAATATGTCTGCAGTTTGGTTTGAAAAGCCAATTTATTTGGCACTCAAGATACCTTTTGCAATTTTTTCTCTGATGAAGTGAACATCTATCTCAAAGTGCTTTGATCTTTCATAGAAAACTGGATTAACAGCAAGTTGCAGAGCAGACTTGTTATCACAAAAGAGGTTGACAGGAAGATTTATACCACCTTTCAGATCTTTTAATTTTTTTTAATCCAAATAATTTCACAGGCAGCAGTAGACGTAGATCTGTATTCTGCTTCTGTGGAAGATTTTGAGAGAGTATTATATTTTTCACTTTTCCATGAGATCAAACACTTATTAAAGAACACACAATAACCAGTGACAGATCTCCTGGTTTTTATACATTTAGCCCAGTTTGCATCACTATATCCTTCAAGATGATTATCAGTATCACTAAAGTCATATCTTAAACCTTTACCTGGAGCTCCTTTTAGGTATCTCAAAACATTGAGAGCACAGTCCAAATGAGACTTCAAAGGAGAGTGCATATATTGAGCTAAGCACTGAACTGAATATGAAATATCAGGTCTGGTATGGGTTAGATAGATAAATTTACCAAGTAATTTCTGATAACCAGTTATGTTCACAAATAAGGGATCATCAGCAGTGGGAATGTAAGATAGAATGGAGTTAGGTTCCATAGGAGTAGACACAGGTTTACACCCTGGAAGCCCAAATTCCTTAAGAAGTTCAAGACAATATTTTCTTTGAGTGAGACAGATGTCATTACCAATTTTTAGAACTTCGATACCAAGAAAATATTTCAAGTTGCCCAAGTCTTTGATATGAAATTTAGTTTTTAGAGAAGCTTTGAACTGATTTATCTCATCAATACAATTTCCAGTAAGAACAATGTCATCCACATAAACAATAAGAGCAATAAACTTGTTATTTTAGGTTTTAGTGAACAGAGAATGATCATTAGCAGACTGATCAAAGTTTTTCTCCTTTAATACACTAACAAGTTTTTCATTCCATTTTCTAGGAGCTTGTTTTAAACCATAGAGAGACTTAACAAGTTTACAGACCTTATTTTTATTGTTCTCATCACAGAAACCCTTAGGAATGGTCATATAGACATCTTCATCTAAGTCTCCATACAGAAAGGCATTATTAACATCAAGTTGGAAAAGAGGCCATTTGTTCTTAACAGATAAAGCAATTAGACATCTAACAGTTGCCATTTGTTCTCCGTACGAGTCGAGCCACCTATCATTTTAAAGGGAATTGAGTCTACTTTCACTTAAAAATACCTTCATGGCCCGAGTCTAATTTTAAATAAGTAAAATAGACCAAATACTACAGTATGTCTAAAATATTAAGTTTCGCTTTAACATAAAAACTCAAATTTTTGAATCAAACAATTTAAGTTGGTATTCTTAGAACTTTGATACAACTTCTTTTGAAACTAATTAATTTGGTAATATGTTTAAATGAAACAAATCAAGCTTGGTATACATCGTCATATTTAAACGCTAAATGACGAAAAGTGTTTTCTTGTCATACTGTGCTAAATGACCACTTGTTTATGTTGTTTGCATATATGTTGCTTGCTTATTTTAAAATTGTTGTTTTCACTTGTTTGTTTGCATAATATAAGTGTCAATCTTGCCATGTTATTTATTAAACTTGCTTGACGATTTCTTGTTTATGCACAATAGGACATTTGCTAGATTTTGTACACTAAGTTGGAAAATTGTTTTACCATCACTTATAGACTTAGATCACTTCTTTTGCATAGGTTATACTAACATCTTGCATAACTTATGAAATGTCATAACTCACTTAGCAATAAGTACTAAGTAAATTAGTCAAGTACTTTGAGAAATAGAGTTTTTAAGAGAGTGTTTGGTACAAGGACAAAAACAATGTTGTATGATGTCATTTATGTGTTCTTGCTTCATAGGATGATAAACTAACTTAAAACATTGATGTATGCTAACCGGTTCATGCAGGGGGATAGCACACGGGTGTTATCAAATTTTACCCATTTTCACTTACATGTGAAAATCGTTAGCCCTTGTTCAAAATCAATGCTCCATTATGTTTGTGTATGCGTTATTGACTGTTCCTAACTAGAAATAGTTAATGCCATATGTTTTGAGAAAAATTTCGGTTTGAAAAGTCCCCGACACCTAAAAATGGGTCTGTAAGATTTCGGTCTCCACGGACCAGACGGCACCATTAATTTGGTTTCGTCTGTTATGGATTTTGGTACCACCATACCTGTACAGGCGGACCAGGTGGCACCAATTTAAGGGTTCCGGCTGTGTAAAGAAATGGTGTCGTGAATCCTACATGTAAGTTATTGAATTTTGCTAAATCCCACAATCTAATTTACCAAACTTCGTTTCTAGGATAGTTGTTAATGCATATCCTTCATACCTCACTCAACACATCCTCAATGGATTAACTTAGGATGTTTGACATGATTTTAGACACTTCCATCTCATTAGAAACTATCATCTTTGTATGGATTAACATCAAATCCATGAATCCTTAGTTCCATAAATCGACACATTCAAGATGATCATTTTCACACCTTCACTGTTACTTTTCCTCAAGCTTAGCATTTCTTAAAGCAAAGTCAAAATGACTAAATCCTTAAACCTCAAATAAGCCACTTAAGAAAACCACTAGGATTAGCATTCGATCTTGTTGCTTCATTAACTTGAGCTCTTCATCCTCAGACTCATTACCTCTCAACATCTCATCACCCATTCAAGATGTGAACTTTCTAAACTTGAGTACTCCAACTCCACCACCAAAATCACCCACCATCATCCAAAACAACTTCACTACCAAATTCTCCAAAGCTAGTACCTATCAAACTTTGTGCAACACCACCAACATCTCCTCACCCGTTTGCGGATGACTTAGATGACTTACCGAGACTAATAAACCTGCACTCATTATTTGCAAAGATATCATACACAAGTCTAATATATGACTATAGATATTGTTTTGTATCTACATGTATTTCCTCACCTGGTTAACATGAAAATAATGTGTCATCCTTCAAGACGATAAGTATTTACATCGAGTCATAACTCACACATATGTTAAATACATATTATCAAGTCTTGTTATCCTTAAGTTCAATCTAAGCTTTATAATCTCAACAAATTAGGATTGACAACTTAAGTATTTCATCCGAAATATTCAAGTATATGCGACTTACGATTGTAGTCATTAAAAGTCATATCCGAAAAATCAACACCCAAGTATTTTAACAACACATGTTGAAACACTTATCCAAAACAAACAACCCACGGTGCCACTTATCCCTCTTTGACACCTACTATCCCTCTTCCATCTTTTGGCACCATTAACCGTATTGCTCATGAACTTCCAAGAGTATACTTTAAATCAAACGTGCCCTTTCAAGGTGAACCTATACCTCAGCCCCTAAGCTTCATAAACATAACCAGAACTTCAAGCACTTCACCCACTAGTTGTAGCAACCAATGAACCATAAGAATTAGTATCCATATTTTTTGTGTTCAACATCTATGGACAAATATTCAACCTAAGTACTCCTATAGCACAACAAACCCCTACATCACCACATCCTTATTTAGACACTAGAAGACCTACCACCTAGATCAACCAATCCATCATCCTTACCATCATTTGAATTCGTTGAGTGTATTGCTCAAAAAGCCCTTGTGTCCAACACTTGTACTGAATCAAATGCATGTTTGAACAAACTCAAACATCCTTTCAAACATATAAGGACTTAGATAATTCATTATGGCTAGAACCTCAACTATCAAATAAGCATGGTGCTCTTGGTAATTGTTGTCAATTTCCACTAGGTATAAGTAGTACTACCTTCACAAATTATCAAAGTATTAGTAATACTTCGTCGTTAAACTTCTGCATAAATTTCGTTAAACCCCAAATCAACATTTTAACAACATATGTTAAAATGCAATCTCAAAGCCAACATCATACACCCCAAGCAACAATGACTTTTGAGGAGTATACATAAGAAACTCGAGTGAATTCCTCTTGTCATCATCTAGTGAATATAATCTTGAGACCAAGTTTATTTAGATGGGACTATCCGATTCAAACACTTTGGCTTCATATCTTCATTTAGGAAAACATGATGTTTTGAAGAACATTATGACTAAGATTCATGCGTTAAGCTTTCATCTTGTTAAAAGAATATTGTATATCCTATGCATCATTCTTGCGACATAAATAGTTGTGTTACAAGAGATTTCATTACACCTCATTGGCTAAATGATCTTGAAACAAACATCTACAAGTTCTATGAACTAGCATATCCAATTCATCTTATCATACTTGTTTTCATAAGCATGATAACTTTATCCCATGGGATAATCTCATTTGTTGAAAGATACTATTTGTATGTATTTCCTTTCAAGCGTACATCATAACCTAACCTTGCTCAAACCGAGTGCACATCCAAGGTTAAAACTACACATCCTTAGAGCATACACAAGATCTATTGAAGTTGGTAACCTTACTTAGATTATTGTTAAATAAAATACCAAAGAGCTTTCTTGAGAACGTTCTTAGTTTAACATATTCTCTAGTCTTAGATGATCAATTCACATTTAAATTACACACTTCAACTCAACATAAAAGATGTCATCCATTAGATCATACAATTAGATGTGTAATTTGAACAAATTTAGATTCTAAACACTAGATTAAAACACATTGTTTATCAAACACACTAATGTTAAAATTCATGTGTATAACATGACGTCTTCATCACCTTAGTTATATTGCATATTAGTTAAGTCACATTAATCCAAGTATTGGTAAACTATCATCTTTTATGCACTTTAATATGCAAAAGTAGGAGTTCCCATCTTTCTAACATGAGAATGACTACTGGAGAACCTATTGCACTAGAAACTCAATTTGACCTAACGGTTGAATTGCTTCCTGGAGAGAAGTTGGGTATGTGGAATCACCCGTAAAAATGGTCGTATTTAGCCTTAATTGAGCACCGCTAGTAATAGTCTCATATTCATTCTCCAACTTGAAAAATCTGTATTCCTATACTTGCCTAAAGTAAGTGTTAAAACATTGATAGTTTACCTCGCCTTAGGAATACTAATCAAACAAGTAGTATATATGACTTTTCTTTTAAAACTACTTGCATTGCACTTACATGTGTTGATTACATGTTCTTATTTGATATGATAAGTTGATTTGACATTATCTTAGTGTTTGATAACTAGTCAAATGTGTAAACCTTAGTAAAACCACTTGCATTGCACTTACATGTGTTGATTACATGTTCTTGTTTGATATGATAAGTTGATTTGACATTATCTTAGTGTTTGATAACTAGTCAAATGTGTAAACCTTAGTACGGTTTTATCTTTATAATGTTTGTATTCTTGTTTCATGCTACTAAACGTTTAAACCTAAACTTTATTTGCATGATACTTACTTTTGAATTATTTTTAGCATGATTAACATGTTATTTATGAACTCATAATATGCCATTTTGATACGTGATAATTTTGATATGATATATTTATGTTTGAAAGCTATTAGTTGGCATTCATTACATCTATGTGTAGTATGATCCAAATGATACATGCTCCAAATTGTTATGTCTTGAACATGGCTTGCGTGAATCTTTCATCTTGTTTCTTTTGCTTCTTGTCACACTATTTGTTTGCTACGTGTGCACATATAATATGTCAAAGTGCTTTTGGTATGACTAACTTTTAGAAGCCTTTTTATCTTACAAATTAATCACATAGATTATTGTATATCCAAGTATGCCTAAGTGTCTAAGTCTAATGACAAAACAATCTCATAAATGAAATGTCTTGAATAAAGTCGTATTCTTGCGTAATATGATTGTTTTGATGCTATCTTGTGTGGTGATTTCTTGTCTACTAAGTGCAATGTTGTTTTTGCTTATATAATACGTTATCATTTGATTTCTATCATGTTAATATCTTTTGTCACTAACAAATTTGTTTTGTAGGTTGATAACAAATTATTTGTTTTCTCACTTGGTTCTAACTTTTATATGCTCATTTTGCATAATCCCCTTTATTGCTACGTAGATTAGTACTATGCTTTATGGGACCGCTACACTTGCATATAGTTTAAAAGCATATAGAATTAAGATCTAGAGGGTTGGCTTTGCATTTTTGTCTTTCAACCGACCTATTTCCAAATCTCATTTTTGCTTCCGCTTTCCAAAAATAACCTCCATCATTATTTAGTTATTACAATACTCTAATCCTTTTCACTTCCTATTAGGAAACCACATGCCTCATCATACGATCATCTCGTATTAATCGAGAAGAGGTACGTGACTTTAAGGATGAAGTTCATTGTATGCTAATCATCATCCAGAAAAACATCACTAAGCTCATCTCTTTCGTAAACCCGAATAACCTCCTAAACACTTTGTTGTCATTCCTTATTTGATACATTACACATTATGTTGGATGTCCACCAATTAAGGGGGAAAGAAATCCATTCACATAATTGTCTTTTGTCAAAATTTTATGTCTCTTAGAATCTACAATACCAACACATAGGTAAACACCACTTAGCTAAAACCGGTTCATGAAACCACAAACTAGTCCAACCTTTTTCGCACCAATACCTCATCAAGTGAAAAACGCATCATGTGTTTTTACAAAACGTCTTCACCTCCACATATAGGATTTTCCTTAAACTATCACCTTACAACTTCACTATCTAGAACACCATCATAGGATCTTATCATTTTCTCTCTTATCATGCATGTCCTTGTCAGTGCAAACGATGTATTAATCAAAACAGCCATCTCCAACACGTTGGTCCATCCAACTCTCACTCATATGATGTCGTTCTCATCCTCATATAGGTACTCATTATTAGTATTTTCCATATTGTCTTCACTTCTTTTCAAAGTGATAATCATCCATGTCGGTCAAAACCATGCTAATACTACCTTTCCCATTGTTACCTAGAATAGGTCATTTTTATAATTCGTGTCAATTAATGAACGAATTTATCTTCATCACTTTTATATCTTTTGTTATCTTCATTATAATATTCTTAGATAGAATGCATTATTGATTACTATTGGGTTGAAGCATATGAGAACTTGCTCAAAATAATAGGTTGTTGGCATCAATAAATCATTCAAATCATAACCCTTATGAATCATTGAAATGCAATGTCCATTCGTATCTTTTTCTCTTAGCCTTGGTCACTTAACATTACGAAAGGATTGCACGAGTCCATATTTTTTTTGCTATACATACGAGTTTCTAACTCCTTAATAGCTTCTTACCTAATCACCACCACCTTCCATCACCACTTTCACTAATCATCACCACCATGGATTAGCGAAAACTTACTTTTGTAAATCTCGAGTCATCTACGATCACCACATGAATCCTACTAGTAAATCGACACCAACACTAGCACCACTAGTGGCACACCCGGTGGGAGACTCCATATCTTCTTTATAGGAACTATTTTGAAGGTTTTTATCATATTATATTCTCACTTTTCTTATGATTGTAATTAGGAGACTACACTTCATGAGATCTTTGATTATATCATTTATCACATATATGCATCTTATTTTTCTTTGTGAAAAAGATGAAATATATTGCACTAATGTTTTTCATTATAGGTTCATCATCATATACACTTGATTGTATATAATTTACTCATCCAAGGATGAAGTTTGCATCAATTATTTTTCTTATTTTAGGTGCTTTTTGACACCCTAGAACAAGGAGGAATATCCTTTAAGCACTCATATTGCATCATCTATACACTTGGTTGTATATGACATATTTGTCTAAAGACAAAGCTTCTATTATACTAATATTTATTTTGAAGGTTCATCTTGACGCCCTAGAGCAAGGGGAGCTTCCGTCAAGAACTTACTGAATGCATCTTATGCACACTTTGTTGTATAACACTTACTCGTCCAATGACGAATATAGTTTTGCACTAATATTTGTTTTGTAGGTTTTTAATCATACCCTGACGCCTCAAACAAGGGGGAGCAACCGTCAAGGGGGAGCATGCACGCGTTTAGCATCATTCTCACTTTTCAACAAGCATTTATGCTTCGATAAAAAGTGGAGAAAATAGGCTAACATTGCTATGCATTTTTCTTTTTCATATATTTCTCATAATTTTTGTTGCATAAAACTAACCTTGATGTAGGTTAAGCCTCTTTATTTGATCCATGGATCCGCTACCAAACAAGGGACGGATTGAAGTGGACGGTTTAACTTCACTAGGGATGATGCAAGCTCGCCTTTTTGGGGAGAAATAAAGTTAAACTCAAAGGACACGCCCTTTTGTTTTGACAAAAGGGGGAGAAGAGTGTAAACGGAGAAGGTAATGTAAAGGTAGTAAGGATACAAGTAACCTTTTACATTTTACTTTCTATTACGTTTACATATATTTGTCATCATCAAAAAGGGGGAGATTGTTAGTGCAAATATTACGATATTTAATCTATACAGTCTCGTTTGTTTTGATTGATGACAAACATGTAACTTGTAATACATAATATAAAATGTACAAGTTACTTGTAATCACACTTTGTCCCAACATACATTCAACACCTCTCGATGACTCAAGTCCTCATATGTTACAACACAGGTTCGTACATGTTTGTTATGTGGCATTATGATCAAACCCATTAACAAATCATTTAGAATGTTTAAAATACGTTTAGAGTCACTAAGTATTTTAATAGGTTAACCATTCTATTTTGAACCTCATTTTACATTTTGCATTCACAAGTATTTCATACAAATACTAGAGTTTACTAACACTTGACAAAATATATTTTATTTTGACAAGCACTCTTTTACAAAAGGTAACTAGACATTTTATTAACTAGTTACATAATACATTTTACATGTTTACCTTGATAAACTTTTTAATCTAAAAATGGAAATACATGTTACATCATGTCATGCATCATCTTTGAAATCCTTGAAAGATCACTTGAATATCTTGGTTAGATTGACACTCGATATATCAAATGTGATCTTAGAAAGATTTGGTAATATCTTGGAAAGATTTGAAGAAAGATTTTTTTGATTTTCTGTCAGGCACCCACGGCACCAAATTGCATAAAGGACGGAACCCTTTAAAGGGCTCTTTGGTCCGTGGACGCTCCTGACCACTTTTGGCTATAAATAGAAGCCCATTGTTTTCCCATTTCTTCACCACTTCAAATCACATCTTCTCCACCTTCTTGCATAAATTTAGATCAATCATTAACAATGTAGTAACATACATTAAACACCCTAATGATCATGATCATAATGCTTCTAACATCCATCTTTGTTGTAAGCATACTCTTTGATCAACCAAGGAAAGCGTGGAGATCTAGCCATCCCCACTCACCACAAGTTGAAGATCTATCACAACAAGTTTAGGGAACTTGTGATCTTCATCATGAAGGCTTCCTATCAATGGAAGCTCATTTAGAAGTAGTTATTCATATCCATTAGACATTTGTGTCATGGATCATTAGTGTAAACATCATTGCATCATAACAACACTTTCACCAAACTAGATTATATGGTTTATGTGTTTGTGCTATAAAACACAAGGTTTATTATGTTGGGCCATAAAACATATTGGGAGTGGTTGTACCCTTGTAAAAGAACTCGACATCTAGCTTAGTGTCGAAAATATTGTATAGGCGACGTTAGGTTGGTTCTACCTCGAACTAGAACCCGGTATTTAGCTTTGTACCGGAAAAAGTGTAAGCGACGATTGTAAGGTTTTCTCCGTCGACAAGGGAGCTTGTTGATTTAGTGAAGTAACTCTCGAGTTGGGTACTCGGGGAGTGGAGTAGGGCGGAAAGGAGATCCGTGACCGAACCACTATAAATCCTCGTGTTCGGTTTGCACTTTCCTTTCTTTATCTCTTTACTTTTATACTTGCACTATACTATTGTTTGTGATGTGGTTTGATGTTCATGATTGTGTGACAACTTGGTTTACCATGCTTTATATTAGTCACAAACAATAATTGGTACTTTCATATTATAACAAGCTTCATAAGCGATTTGATACTAAAGATCTAAAGTTTTTAAACGGTAACGTATTCACCCCCCTCTACGTTTCCACAAGTTTAAACTTTTAAAATAAGCTAGCTTATCAAATAATTTTCGTTTGTCACAAATGTTTATGAGGCTTTTATAAACTATAAGCATCCATAACCTCAAGTCACTTGAAACAGATTTATGTGGGATTATACGTGCTTATACTTAGTCAACTTACTTAGATACCTTAAAAAGAAAGTGGATTAACACGCAAAAGCTTAAAATGTATGCGAATTTAATCCGATGTATTTTTAGGTGATTTTATAATAATAAGCTTCAACTTAAACTAATTCGTTTATCTTAGGTTGGTAAATGACTCATAAGACCATGAGTTGAACAATGAATGTTAGATTATGTATATGTGAAGGTAACATTGTAATTTGTAATAGATCATGTTTTATAAGCTAAAAATGTCACACTTTTGATACTTATCAAGCTCATACATATAAGCTTATAAGTTAAACACTTAGTTAAGCATATTTAACACATGCAAGCTAATACCTAATGAAGGGTTGTTGCATAGTTTAACAATGACTTGAAAGTAAATTGAAATATTTTTAAAAGTTTGTTGTCATTGAAACTGTGATTTAAAGAAGGGTTGTTGAACGAAAAGGTTATGCTGGATTAACCTATTCAAAAATTATGTTTAGTGAGAATAGATAGAAAAACTAGGTTGAGAAAGGGTTAAAAGCATTGAAGAGATGAGTTTGAGAGTGTTTGGTTCAACTCAAGCTGTAGGGGCGAGGTATAAGTGTAGGGGTGTTCATCGGTTCGGTTATCGGGTTGTTCGGTTCGGTTAATTTTTTTTTCTAGGTATAACCAAGAACCGAACCGAACCGAAAACCGAACCGAATAACCGAAAACCGAACCGAATAACCCAAATTACATAAAATTCATTTATTTATATAAATTTTTAAAAAGAAAAAAAATAAAGCTCAAAAATGTTATATTTAAAAGAGTTTTAATAGTATTTTTATAGAAATATATATATATATATATATATATATATATATATATATATATATATATATATATATATATATATATATATATATATATATATTTAAATTCGGTTTTCGGTTTGAATTGAAAAAACCATAACCGAAAACCGAATATTTAATTCGGTTCGGTTCGGTTTTGGCAAGTTCGGTTCGGTTATTTTCGGTTCGGTTCCGTTTCGGTTTTCGGTTTATTCGGGTATTATCCAAACTATGAACACCCCTATATAAGCGCGACACATCAGTTTTTACCTTATAACATTTGTATAACATTAAACTATAAAAATACTCTCCCTAACAAACATTTCTATAACATAACAGAACACAAAAAACCCACTTTACACTAAACATAAATAAATAAATAAATAATATGTATGTGGGAAACGGAACACGATCTTTATGCTCAATTCGGACGAAAAGTGAAACAAACAACTCCGGGCACGCATTATTTGTTATTTCTTCTTCTTTTATAAGTGACTTTGAATAGATATTCTGTTTATGCATGAGTCCTTAGTCGAGAAATGTTGCTCAACGTTAGGAATAAAGTTATAGCTTGTATCAAACTTTTTTTTTTTAAATTTATTTTTTAAGTTGAACAAGGTTTTTTTAAGTATTTGAAATATCTATTGTATAATGTATGGAATAATGAATGATAGTTTTGAATGTATGAGATTGTTATTTTAAATTATAGTGATTGGATAAACAAGAAAGATATGATATTGTTGTCTAGAAGTGGCATGGTGATATATAATACAATTTACGAGGGATTTTCATTTGCTTACTTTTATTTTGGCTAGTCTTTCGATTAAGAGTTAATAATACTAGTTTTTCAAGCTGTGTAAACTGAATAAGTTCATGCGAATGAATCACTTGACTCTCCAAAATCATGATCACTCATTGTACGAAACTATCAGCAACAATAGATTCACAACAATACTTTATTCAAACCAAAGCCTCAATAGTCAGCTTAGATTAAACCAACAATAGTATCCAAAGTGTTACAAGGTTAGGTTAATGTCAATAAGACAATAACAAGACAAATACAAAGAAGAAGAAATAAGATCAGTACAATGATCTGAAAGAGAGATTGTAAGACAATGACTGCACACTTAGTTGTCTCTAACCCTAGATTAGGGGGAGGATTAAATAGAAGAAAAAGATACACAATGACCCCCTCAACGGTCATAAATAAGCATCAGCAGAAATGGACAATCATCAGCAGAAATGAGAACTTAAACCATTTATGCTTTGTCCAAGAATAACCCATGTAATAAGCCTGCAATAAACATAACTTGAAAACCATTAGCAATTGATAGAATGATATGTTTGCCACAGATTATGACCATAAATTCTAACATTCCCCCCTTAATCTGTTGGGCAAACATATCAAACAATATCAATTTTTCACACAAGAATTTATGCTGATAAACAGGAAGGTTTTTTGTAAGGATGTCTGCAGTTTGATTTGAAGAGCCAATCTTTTTGGCATTTATAACACCTCTTGCAATTTTTTCCCTGATGAAGTGAACATCAATTTCAAAGTGTTTTGATCTTTCATGGAAAACAGGATTGACAACAAGTTGTAAAGCAGATTTGTTATCACAAAAGAGATTAACAGGGAGATTGATATCAACTTTTAGATCTTTTAAGATTTTTTGAATCCAAATAATTTCACAAGAAGCAGTAGACATTGATCTATACTCTGCTTCTGTGGAAGATTTTGAAAGGTGTTTTGTTTTTACTTTTCCATGAGATCGGACAATCATTAAAGAAAACACAATAACCTGCTATTCTGGATGTCTGGTTTTCTTGCATTTGGCCCAGTCTGCATCACTATACCCTTCAAGATGATTTTCAGAGTTACTGAAATTGAACCTTAGACCTTTTCCTGGAGCTCCTTTCAAATATCTCAGAACATTGAGGGTACATTCTAGATGAGATTTCAGAGGAGAATGCATATATTGTGCAAGACAATGAACTGAGTATGAGATATCAGGTCTGGTATGGGTGAGATAAATAAGTTTTCCAAGTAACTTCTGATAGCCAGTAATGTTAACAAGAAAGGGATCATCAGTAGTGGGTATGTATGGAAGAACAGAGTTGGGTTCCATGGGAGTGGACACAGGTTTGCACCCAAGAAGTCCAAAATTTTTGAGAAGTTCAAGGCAATATTTTCTTTGGGTGAGACATATGTGATTACCAGTTTTTAAAACCTCAATGCCAAGAAAATATTTTAAGTTTCCCAAGTCTTTGATATGAAATTTAGATTTTAGAAATTCTTTGAATAGATTTATCTCATCAATGCAGTTTCCAGTAAGCACAATGTCATCCACATAGACAAGCAAAGCAATAAACTTGTTATTCTCTGTTTTGGTGAACAACGAATGATCATTGACAGATTGAACAAAGTTATTTTCTTTTAATACACTAACAAGTTTTTCATTCCATTTCCTGGGAGCTTGTTTAAGGCCATACAGAGACTTGACAAGTTTACAGACTTGATTCTTATTGTTTTCATTACAAAACCCCTTAGGGATGGTCATATAGACATCCTCATCAAGGTCTCCATACAGAAAGGCATTGTTAACATCAAGTTGAAAAAGAGGCCATTTGTTTTTCACGGCTAAGGCAATAAGACATCTAACAGTAGACATTTTTACAACAGGAGAAAAAGTTTCATCATAGTCTATTCCTTCCCTTTGGTTATAACCTTTAGCAACTAATCTAGCCTTGTATCTATCAACTTCACCATTGGCTTTATATTTGATTTTGAAGATCCATTTGTAACCAATGGGAGTTCTATTAGGTGGAAGATCAGTTATATCCCAAGCATGATTTTCATTTAAGGCCTCAATTTTAGAGTTCATAGCCTCAACCCAATTACTGTCAAGAATAGCTTCTTCATAACATGTAGGTTCAATACTTTTATTTAGACTAGAGGCAAAGCAGTAGTTATCTTTGTTAAGATTAGAGTAATTAACGACCTTTTCAACACCATATTTAACTTTCCCTTCAACAATAAAGTCATTAAGAGTACTGGGCAGTTTGGAAACTCTAGTTGACCTTCTAGCAGTAGTGGCTGGCAAGCCTTCTTCTTGTTCAGAGTTCTGATTTAAATCAGAGGATGTATCAGCAGAATCAGAAGGTGAATCAGCAGAATGTGATTCATGTGATATGGTGCCCTCACGGTGTGTATTTTCATCTATGGATGTTGTAACAGGTTCATCATCCCCAGTAGGATGACCCAACACTATGCCATCATCATATGATGTCACTCTCCCTTCATCATTGGGACTTGTTTGTGAGTCAAAGAAATTTTTGTGATTTAAATCTTTAGGCACATAAGTTTCAACAAAAGGTTTTGACAAAGTATTTTTCATTTTGAAAAGAAAAAGAGTTTCATAAAATTTGACATCTCTGGAGTAAAAGATATTTTTTGTTTCTAAACTTAAAAGTTTATAACCTTTTTTTCCATTTGAATACCCAATAAAAACACTTTTTTCAGACCTACTACTAAATTTATCAGAGATGTTGAGAATGGTGGCATAGCATAAGCAGCCAAAGACTCTAAGGAGAGAGAGTGAAGGGTCATGCCCATACACAAGAGAGAAGAGAGACTTGCCAGACAGTACTGAAGAGGGTAACATGTGTATGACATAGGCAGCAATTAGAAAACATTCAGGCCAAAGATATAGAGGTAATTCCCCCTGAAACATAAGGGATCTAGCCACATTAAGGAGATGCCTATGTTTCCTTTCTGCAATACCATTTTATTGTGGTGTATAAACACAAGAGGTTTGATGTAAAATTCCTTCTTCATGAAAGAAGTGTTGAAGTTTGTTATTGACAAATTCTGTCCCATTATCACTTCTGAATATCTTAACATTGTGTTCAAATTGATTTGATAGCATATGAGTAAAGTTGACAATGAAAACATAAACATCATCCTTTCCCTTAAGCATATAAACCCAGACAGCCCTGGAGTAGTGATTCTCAATGTGAAAGAACCCGTCAAGTTATCTCACACAAGCTAGCCACTTGTGAATGACTAACCGTAAGAAACTTAAAAGAGTTCGGACATTGATTTGCTGATAATGAAGGCTTAGGGGTTATGTGTATGGATAAAACCTCAATATCAATATCAAAAATAATCACGAAGATAGGTTCAAAATTCCTTTAGGAAAAAGAATATGAAACCAAATCCCGTGTGTGATCGTTGAATCGGATTAGTCAACCCGAATCGTTTCCCAACGAGGCGTGAATTGCCAACGTCGTTTTTGGTTTGGAATTTAATGCTCGATGTTTTGATTTGTTTGATTTTGATTTTATTAAAACTACGGGAATAAGGAAAGTAAATAAGAGAATCTATTTTACGGGAAATCCTAAGTGCGAATTAACTAAAACGTAATTAAAATGCAACTACGTCTAAATTATACCCTAAGAATGCCTAAAATTACTTTTACTCTAGAAATGTAATATGAAAACTATTTTAGAATTAAAATTATTTTTTTTTCTGGATTTTATAAAAATTAAAAACTAATTTTTAACTATTAAAACTAAATTAAAATACTAAAAATTATGAAAATTAAGGAGAAAAATATGAAACTATTTTTATAAAATCTAAAATACCATAAGAGAATTTTAAAAACTAATTTTTTATTTTTCTGATTACTTTTCTATTTTCTACTAATTTAAACCTATTTAAATCTAATTTAAATTGTGAAAAATACCAAATAAAAGGGGAAAAATAAGGAAAAATATTTTTTATGCTTTTTATATTTTTCTTAAACTGGGAAAATTGAAAAATTATTTTTTTGAACTTTTTCTTAATTATTTGCAATAAAAGCTATTTAAAAGTGATTAAAAACTAATTTAAATAGAGAAAAATAGCAAACAGTGACCAAAAATTATGAAAAACTCAGGATAATTCTAAAATATTATTCTAATTCTAGGAAAAATATAAAATATGATGATTATGTGTGAGAAATAAGGGCTGCAGTGTAAATGGAGTCTAAATAAGCTACTATAATAAGCAATAAGCTCCTAAACTGAAATCTAGCTAAAGGCAGCTTAAAGAAACCTTAAAGTACTAGTATTAGACCTATGGGAGCATGCAATTAACTGAGGATTAGGCTAAACAGATTGTTTACTAGACAAAAAGCTAATAAGCTACAAGGAAGCTTTAAATAAGCTATTGGGGAGGGGAGTTGATGAGTGTGTAAATACTCATCATTTTTAGTCAAATCTGAACTGCAAAACGGTTAAAAATGCTCAGATATGCATCAAAACACTGAAAATATTCCAAAAATGCATTTTATATGTTTTAGATGCAAAATGTTCAAAATCAGATGAAAAACGAGCAAAGTTTGCATAATTGGCAGTTTCAGTCCCCCGACTTTCAGAAAATGGCAAAATCAGTCCCTAGGCATTTATTTTAAAAGAAAAGTCACCAAAGGTCCTTTTGTAATCACAAATTGTCATATTTAGTCCTTTGGTGGAAAATCCAAAAATATTTGAGAAATTACAATTTAGTCCCTGAAAATCCAAAAATGTTCAAAACTAATCCTTGGAATTTCACAATTGGCAATAATAGTCCTTGGATTTTTTGGAAATTGTCAAAACAAACCCTTGGATCATAAATTCAGAAAGTACATGTTTGGTCCCTGGAATTTCAGTTTTACATGTTTGGTCCTTTGGTTTTGAGAAATTGCAAAAGTGGTCCTTGGTGTTACTAAGCCAAACCAGCCGGACCTATTAATATATCCAAGCCCAAACTAAATACCCTGGCCCAAACCGTTTTACCCGGTCCAAACCCTTAACCCGACCAACCCAATATTTAAACATAAACAAACCCGCCCCCGCCTTGTCTTCCCCGACAACTCTGTCTGCTCCCACCACCAGCCACCAACCTACCTACCAGTCCACCCTACTTCACATATTGTCTCCCCCCTCCTCACCAACCTCTCAATGCATTTAATGCAAGACCTTTACCTGTCTCTGATATCAAAACCAGATTTTCCCGCCAAATTCATCCAATGGCCAAGATGGCTCAAAAGACATCCAAAGGCTCAGATTTATGTTGGGATTTGCTCAGAGACACGTGGAGAGTATTTTTTATGCATAAAAGAAGGAGAGAAGCAAGAAGAAAAGTAGTTAGTTTTAGTTTCTAAAATTGTATGTCGTTTTAACATTATTAGGTCTTAATTAGCTTCTCAATTGTATTATCAAGTTATTTTGTACTCAGTTTAGCAGTTCCAGTGTATTAAAACTTTTATTAAGCTTTAATTCAAGTTAATGTTCAAATTGCATATCTTATGTTCCTTTGTCAAGATTTTTACTTGCAAACAACTTTGTTAAAGCTTTGAGGAGTTAAATTTTAATCTCATACAAGCTTGTATTAGCTTGTCATAGCTTTCTGCAAGCTTGTTTCTCAGTTTCAATCATCTTTGGACACTAGTCAACAAAAGTCAAATTTGGAGCAAGAATGATGCAAGGATGATATGGGTTGATTCAGAATTGGAAATGGGTTGAAATGGAAGCATTTGGGTTGATTTGTATAGGTTAGGGTTCTGGTTTCCTTGTTGGCAGGCCATAGTGGCTTGGGACCTTTTGTAAGTCAATTCCAAGTTTTATTGCATAATCTTCATTTGCAGTAATAACTAGTTCATACCTGTTGGATTAGTTGTATTTAGGTTAGATAAGTTTAGTTTAATCATTAATGCAAGTTTGTTCTGTGTTTGGATCTATTTAACTGCTTAATCAGTATGTTAAGGGGTGTTTGGATTGATTGCTAAAGTTGTTTCCAAGGTTGTTTTGATCTGAGTTCTTCACTGCTTTAGTCTTTAATATCACTAATTAAGTCATTTGAGTCTTCATTTACACTTTTTACACTGAAAGTCAAAGTTGATTTGCAACTGCTCTTGTGTGCTTATCTGTTGGAACAAGGTCATAGAAATCAAATCAAATAGGTCTAAAACTTGTTAAGCTTGCCTGATATAGTTGCATTACATCACACTTGATCTATATCAGTCTTACATTTGCTTTCAAAATCCACCAAAGTCAACTTTTAAACCTGTTTCAAAAAGTCAAAAGAGGTCAAAAATTTGATTTGTGCAGAAATTGCAGCAGTTGCACAGATCTTATTAACACTTTTTAGGATCTGAATTTTTGTCTATAAGTAGTCTACTTGGTGGTCTTGAGAACCACTTATTTGGTTTTAACTTTTGCTTGCTAGATAAGCTGCTGCATAAGCTCTAAGACAGGCCCTCTTGCCCTGCTCCAGGGCTCAGCTAATACTGAGTCTTTTCTCAGATCTTGCAGGTTTGTCTCAGGGCTCAATAGAGCTGGTCTAGAGTTGATTTTTGGTTTGATAGTTGCTAGCCAGGTCTAGTTTAGGTATCAACATTTGGATTTTGCTTTTAAGCTTATTTGAGTACTTATTTGTTGACTGCAAGTAGGTACCCATTTCTGTTTTTAGCTTAATCTCATAATCTTCAAATCTGTGTTGTTTTGTTATTCAGTAGTTTTAGCATATTGATTTGAGTTTCATTTGGTCACTTTTAGCATACCATAGTTCCTGTTTTCAGTTGGTTGCTTGTTTTGCTCATTTGCTTATCAAGTGCTTATTTCAATAAGCACTTGAGTCATCAGTTTCATTTTCTTCCACATAGCACACTGATTTTCCATTTTTCCTAGCTTTTTAACATCATTTTAGAGTTTTCCTGAAATTTTCAGATTTTTATAAGCTGTTTTGCTATTTTTCTTGATTTTAATTAGTTTTTAAGCACTTTTAATTAGCTTTTAATACAAAAAATTCAGAAAAGGTTCAAAAAAATAATTTTTCAATTTTCTTAGGTTTAGATAAATATAAAAAGCAAAAAAAGTAATTTTCCAGATTTTTCATAGTTCATTTTGTAATTTTTAGTAATTAAATTAGTTTTTAATAGTTTAAAATTCATAGAAAATAGAAAAATAATCAGAAAATTACAAAAATAGTTTTGAAAATTCTATTTTGATATTTTAGATTTTTCCAAGTCTTAATATTATTTTTCTAGCTTTATTTCCTAATTTCTTGTATTTTAGCTCATTATTTAATAATTAAAAATAGTTTTTAATTAGATAATTAGTTATAAAAATAATTTTCTTTTTCTAAAAATTTTCTTATATCATTAGGATTGTAAAAACTTCATTTTCATATTTTTAGGGTTAATATTGTGTAAGTTTTACTTTTTAATTTGAACGTCGCGTAGTTTTTAATTTCAGTTTCGTAAAAACATAAAAACAAAAACATCATTTTAATTATAGTGATAGCGTTTATTTAATAGATTTTATCTTTTTAATTTCCTTCAATTTGCATTTAAGCCTTTGTATTTGTTTGATCTTTCTGTAGTCATAATAATCAAATCATAATCTCTTTTTCGTTCAAACTTCTCGATCACTATACGTTGATTGATCCATTGCATAGCTCGCTGGGACATAACGACCCGGGGAGGCTCTATACTCCTCAGATCTTCATTGATTTCGTGCTTAAGCAGTTTTAAGCTGGTTACGGTCCGCCATTCACAAGTGGCGGGCTTGTGCGACTAGACTTGACGGTTTTGCGCGCATCAAATTTTTGGCGCCGCTGCCGGGGAGCTGTGCTGATAATCTTACGTCTAGCAGATTAGTGATTTGGATATTCACTCTTTGTTCATACCATCCATCTGTATATGTTTATATTTTCTTATCCAAAAATACCAAAAACACTCTTCTCATTCCTCTTATTCGTTGATTCTATTTCTCTTACCCTCTTTTGCCGTTTAATTCTATTCTTCGTATCCTCTCAAACATTTGATTCTCTTCTTAATCCTCTAAATGTTTAATTCTTATGTCGACATTCGTCAACTTCATCGTCAGAAATGTGTGTGAGCGGTGTGGAGGGCCTAGTTCAAGCGAATTTTGCAATTCGTGCGAATTATCCATCATAAATTCTTTTCAAAGTTATTTCGACCACCCGCCACAACCTGAAATACATTCTAATCTTGACAAACCAGCTCAAACGTCGGAGCTACCCCAAGCACCCATCGAGGATTACGAGGACACTTTCTTTGAAGATAGAGCCCGTAATCTTATCGAACAAATTCAAGCCGATGAAAAAAGGTCGAGAATTAGAATTGATTACGATGTACCCGTTCAAACACCGGTGACTAGCAAGAATGACTTGCCTAATCTTCACGCTTCTCAAGAACCAGAACCGGAGACCATAACGGAAGTGGTGGAAATTGTTAGCTCTCAGAGCACACCACTTGTCCCACCTCCTGATTTTTCTGAATGTTCTTCGAGACTTGATAGTCATTCGGATCACCATGTTGGTTTTGATGATTCTTTGAATAAACCGATTCCTCTTCATAACTCTCAAATGCAATCGTTTATTCCTTGTGTCGGTTGTGGTGAGCCTCTTTTTGGTTCACCCTGTCGTTGGTGTACTTGTGTACAATGTGGTAATGATATCCATAACGGGAGTTGTTTGTTTTGTGGTTCGAGGAATTCATTTGATTATGATCCTAATAGAACTCATTTAACGACCTCTCTAATTTTTCCAATTACCCACCACAGCCCGACTTATCATCATATAACCAACATATCTGTTGTGAATATTGTGGAGGTCCTCACCAAGGATTTGAGTGTCAATCCGGAAATACGTTTGTCTATGAACAGTTTCCCATTGATGCTCAGAACTTTGGGTATGACCAAAATCCATATGATTCACCATTCCAGACTCAACAGTTTTACTGTTGTGAGTACTGTGGAGGTCCCCATTTCAGCTCTGATTGTCAAATAGGGAACCCAGTTCCTTGTAACAATCATGACTCTCACATGTTTGATACTTTCCAACCTCCACAGCACTATACGGTTCAAACTCCACCTGAGCCGTTGTCTCATGAAATCTCCCAGGATCTTGAAACCGCAATGAAAACACTTGAGGATATGATGAGTAACTTTAAGAATCAAGTGAGTGGTGAAAAGACCATGGGAGAATTGCTTGCCGAAGAGCGAGAGGCCCGCCAATCTAGGGAGGAATTATTAGTCCTAGAGCATGCAGCTCTAAGACGTTCCCAATTTCTTAAGGCAGCTCTATATGATGATGACGAGGAGGGTTTTTATCCTTTTAAAAGTAATATTTCTCAACCCCCTCAGTCAGTTGACATTCCAGCAGTTGAGATTCCATCTCAAATAACTGCTATCACACCCAAGAATTCCCTGTGACTCTCTTGGGATTGGAACAAGGTTCTCAACACTAGACTTTATGAGTTCGTCCGATTCCTTTTCAGGAACAGTGTCAAGATGCTCGTCCCCCATGTTCAGAGAGTAAGTGGGAATCTCGGGTGACATCCCTCCTCCTCTTGTCTTCCAAAATGATCATGTGTGTGACATCCCTCCTCCTCTTGTCTTCCAAAATGATCATGTTGAGATGTTCTCCGATTCTGATGATGATTCGTTATCTTGTGGAGACATCATTTATGTGGAAGATTCACCTTCTGAGCTTGTTAGCTTAGAAGAAGAGAATGATGAAGTTACTGACACTGAAATCAAAGATGAAGCTCTTCGAGCAACATTATTGAATGTCAGTCTTCTCATTTCTAAAATCGAGGCTTTCAAAGAGAAACCTATTTCATCTCCTACCCCCATTAAGGGTAGTGACATTCTTTCCGATGATTCTATTTCGGAAATGAAAGCCTCCTGTTTTGATAATATGGGAGAGAAGATTAGTGGCAGTACCACTTCTCATAATTCTCTCCTCGATCATGAATCATTTACTTTTGAGGAGTTCACCAGTGAACCCACTCATATCAATTCTGAATATGATTCATTCACCTTCATAGAGTTCTCAGATGAACTCACTCATATCATATCTCCGCCGGAGTATAATAATTTCTACTTTGATCTAGACACTCCCATAATATGTCTTGATCAAGCAAGCTTAACTGAGGAGATTCACGAAACTATGAATTCTCCTATTGAGGATGAAGAGTTAGTCATGATTTCTATCATGATTTTCTTCCTTTTCTTCATATATTCTGTCACTTCTCCTGTTCTTCACTCCTTCGGGAATGAAGACATTATCTTTGATCCCGGCATTTTCATTTATCATTTTTGAGCCGGTTCTATGTATATCTCATCGGTGTGGAACTTTCACGTGCTTCAAATGTTTGTCCAAACATCTTGAATGAAAGTCCGATGGAGATTGTTTCTTCCACGTTACCTTCCCCATGAACAAATTAATTCGGGGTCGAGTCAAGCTAGCGACTCGGGAATCAAAAACAGTAGCACGCCATATGGGTTTTCACCCATATTTATGACTTCTTTCTATTTTCTACCACCCTAGTGTGGGGGGGTTGCCCCACATGTTTTCTAAAAAAAAAAAAAAAATCTTCTTTCTAAATAATGGCCGTAGTATTTCCCTTTCACGTTCTTTGTTACGGCATAACCGCCGGTACTTTGAATATTGAGGGCAATATTCATCTCTAGTGTGGGGGGAAATTCTCACGAATTTTATCATGTAATTATATCGCCCAATTCCCCCGTTTTTGGCCAAATTTTTTTTTTTTTGGAGTAAGTGTTTTACACTTTCTCATTTGGTTATCAGTCCGCCATGTCTAAAAAACAAAAGGATTGGCTATTCCAGGAGCAAACGGCTCTTGGTAAAGATTTCTCAAATCCGTTTATATGGCTTGCAATTTGCCCAAAATTGTATGGTTCTCAACTCACCATGTCCTAAAAAGTGAAGAGTTGGCTAGCCCGCAAGGTTATGGCTTGTGGTAAAGGCAGTGGAAAAACCATAATTGGTATTCAGCTCACCAAAGATAATTCGGATAATTTATCTAAGAGTTGGCTAGTCCAGAAGGGTACGGCTTCTGGTAAAGACACATCAAATCCGTTATATGGTTTATGATTTGCCAATAAATCAGATGGTTATCAGTGTACCATGGTTCTTGCTTGAACTGAAACATTTGGCTACTCCAGAAGTAATGGCTTTTGGTAAAGAGATTCAAATCCATTATGTTTTTCTCAAAAGATTGCTAGGGACTAGCAATAGTTTAGTGTGGGGGATTGATGAGTGTGTAAATACTCATCATTTTTAGTCAAATCTGAACTGCAAAACGGTTAAAAATGCTCAGATATGCATCAAAACACTGAAAATATTCCAAAAATGCATTTTATATGTTTTAGATGCAAAATGTTCAAAATCAGATGAAAAACGAGCAAAGTTTGCATAATTGGCAGTTTCAGTCCCCCGACTTTCAGAAAATGGCAAAATCAGTCCCTAGGCATTTATTTTAAAAAGAAAAGTCACCAAAGGTCCTTTTGTAATCATAAATTGTCATATTTAGTCCTTTGGTGGAAAATCCAAAAATATTTGAGAAATTACAATTTAGTCCCTGAAAATCCAAAAATGTTCAAAACTAATCCTTGGAATTTCACAATTGGCAATAATAGTCCTTGGATTTTTGGAAATTGTCAAAACAAACCCTTGGATCATAAATTCAGAAAGTACATGTTTGGTCCCTGGAATTTCAGTTTTACATGTTTGGTCCTTTGGTTTTGAGAAATTGCAAAAGTGGACCTTGGTGTTACTAAGCCAAACCAGCCGGACCTATTAATATATCCAAGCCCAAACTAAATACCCTGGCCCAAACCGTTTTACCCAGTCCAAACCCACAACCCGACCAACCCAATATTTAAACATAAACAAACCCGCCCCGCCTTGTCTTCCCCCACAACCCTGTCTGCTCCCACCACCAGCCACCAACCTACCTACCAGTCCACCCTACTTCACATATTGTCTCCCCCTCCTCACCAACCTCTCAATGCATTTAATGCAAGACCTTTACTGTCTCTCGATATCAAAACCAGATTTTCCCGCCAAATTCATCCAATGGCCAAGATGGCTCAAAAGACATCCAAAGGCTCAGATTTATGTTGGGATTTGCTCAGAGACACGTGGAGAGTATTTTTTATGCATAAAAGAAGGAGAGAAGCAAGAAGAAAAGTAGTTAGTTTTAGTTTTTTTTAAAAGTGTATGTCGTTTTAACATTATTAGGTCTTAATTAGCTTCTCAATTGTATTATCAAGTTATTTTGTACTCACTTTAGCAGTTCCAGTGTATTAAAACTTTTATTAAGCTTTAATTCAAGTTAATGTTCAAATTGCATATCTTATGTTCACTGTCAAGATTTTTACTTGCAAACAACTTTGTTAAAGCTTTGAGGAGTTAAATTTTAATCTCATACAAGCTTGTATTAGCTTGTCATAGCTTTCTGCAAGCTTGTTTCTCAGTTTCAATCATCTTTGGACACTAGTCAACAAAAGTCAAATTTGGAGCAAGAATGATGCAAGGATGATATGGGTTGATTCAGAATTGGAAATGGGTTGAAATGGAAGCATTTGGGTTGAATTGGATAGGTTAGAGTTCTGGTTTCCTTGTTGGCAGGCCATAGTGGCTTGGGACCTTTTGTAAGTCAATTCCAAGTTTTATTGCATAATCTTCATTTGCAGTAATAACTAGTTCATACCTGTTGGATTAGTTGTATTTAGGTTAGATAAGTTTAGTTTAATCATTAATGCAAGTTTGTTCTGTGTTTGGATCTATTTAACTGCTTAATCAGTATGTTAAGGGGTGTTTGGATTGATTGCTAAAATTGTTTCCAAGGTTGTTTTGATCTGAGTTCTTCACTGCTTTAGTCTTTAATATCACTAATTAAGTCATTTGAGTCTTCATTTACACCTGTTTTACACTGAAAGTCAAAGTTGATTTGCAACTGCTCTTGTGTGCTTATCTGTTGGAACAAGGTCATAGAAATCAAATCAAATAGGTCTAAAACTTGTTAAGCTTGCCTGATATAGTTGCATTACATCATACTTGATCTATATCAGTCTTACATTTGCTTTCAAAATCCACCAAAGTCAACTTTTAAATCTGTTTCAAAAAGTCAAAAGAGGTCAAAAATTTGATTTGTGCAGAAATTGCAGCAGTTGCACAGATCTTATTAACACCTTTTAGGATCTGAATTTTTGTCTATAAGTAGTCTACTTGGTGGTATTGAGAACCACTTATTTGGTTTTAACTTTTGCTTGCTAGATAAGCTGCTGCATAAGCTCTAAGACAGGCCCTCTTGCCCTGCTCCAGGGCTCAGCTAATACTGAGTCTTTTCTCAGATCTTGCAGGTTTGTCTCAGGGCTCAATAGAGCTGGTCTAGAGTTGATTTTTGGTTTGATAGTTGCTAGCCAGGTCTAGTTTAGGTATCAACATTTGGATTTTGCTTTTAAGCTTATTTGAGTACTTATTTGTTGACTGCAAGTAGGTACCCATTTCTGTTTTTAGCTTAATCTCATAATCTTCAAATCTGTGTTGTTTTGTTATTCAGTAGTTTTAGCATATTGATTTGAGTTTCATTTGGTCACTTTTAGCATACCATAGTTCCTGTTTTCAGTTGGTTGCTTGTTTTGCTCATTTGCTTATCAAGTGCTTATTTCAATAAGCACTTGAGTCATCAGTTTCATTTTATTCCACATAGCACACTGATTTTCCATTTTTCCTAGCTTCTTAACATCATTTTAGAGTTTTCCTGAAATTTTCAGATTTTTATAAGCTGTTTTGCTATTTTTCTTGATTTTAATTAGTTTTGAAGCACTTTTAATTAGCTTTTAATACAAAAAATTCAGAAAAGGTTCAAAAAAATAATTTTTCAATTTTCTTAGGTTTAGATAAATATAAAAAGTAAAAAAAGTAATTTTCCAGATTTTTCATAGTTCATTTTGTAATTTTTAGTAATTAAATTAGTTTTTAATAGTTTAAAATTCATAGAAAATAGAAAAATAATCAGAAAATTACAAAAATAGTTTTGAAAATTCTATTTTGATATTTTAGATTTTTCCAAGTCTTAATATTATTTTTCTAGCTTTATTTCCTAATTTCTTGTATTTTAGCTCATTATTTAATAATTAAAAATAGTTTTTAATTAGATAATTAGTTTTAAAAATAATTGTCTTTTTCTAAAACTTTTCTTATATCATTAGGATTGTAAAAACTTCATTTTCATATTTTTAGGGTTAATATTGTGTAAGTTTTACTTTTTAATTTGTACGTCGCGTAGTTTTTAATTTCAGTTTAAGTAAAACATAAAAACAATAACATCATTTTAATTATAGTGATAGCGTTTATTTAATAGATTTTATCTTTTTAATTTCCTTCAATTTGCATTTAAGCCTTTGTATTTGTTTGATCTTTCTGTAGTCATAATAATCAAATCATAATCTCTTTTTCGTTCAAACTTCTCGATCACTATACGTTGATTGATCCATTGCATAGCTCGCTGGGACATAACGACCCGGGGAGGCTCTATACTCCTCAGATCTTCATTGATTTCGTGCTTAAGCAGTTTTAAGCTGGTTACGGTCCGCCATTCACAAGTGGCGGGCTTGTGTGATTTAGCTTGACTGTTTGGCACGCATCAGGAGTCCTAATAAGCTAACTATACTAAGGTATCTGAGAGTGATTTAAGCTATACTTAAAGTCTAAAAAGCTCTGGACACTTATTTTGAAATCTGAAAAGCCAACAGTTAAGGTAGCAAGGGGGAGACTTTGAGCTTATTTATAAGCTAGCAAACCATCTTAAATTTCCAAAATGAACTGAATCAGATTGAGACCATGTGCCAGAGAGTGAAAAGAAACAAGTTTTAAAACTTTTGAAGCTCAAATGAAGAGTTACTCAGATCTGATATAAAGGGACATTTTTATGACAGTTGTGCTGATGTTGGATTAGGACAGAAACCAAGACCAGATTTGATTATCAAAAAGCTGTTGGATGTTTGTAAAACTTGTTTATAAGCTAACCTTACCCACTAAATTCTATAGAAAACTAATTTTTTTTGTATTTTTGAAAAGATTAAGACTATAAAATCTGCTTGAGAAAATGACCCTAAGGACTGTTTTAACAGTCTTTGACAGCAAAGATTTTATGAAAACTACAAAAATTTGACAAAACCTATTTGATGCTTAATGACACTGAGATAGCACTAGACAAAGATCAAAAAGGACTCTACTGATGCAAAAGATGACACAAAAGAAACTTTTGACAACCTTATAACCATAAGCTGTTTTGACAGCTTATGGGTACCAAGAACTTAAAAACCACTATTGACTTTATAAAATATGATCAAACTATCAAAAACAATACTAAGACTACTGAGACTAATTTACCAAACCAATGCTAACTCAAAAGGTACCTCAAATGGGTCAAAAACCCTTAATGCCAAACACTCCTTTTTGAGGACTGTTTGGCACTAAATGCTTGGATTTACCCTTTTATGAGTCTAGCTAGTGAAATAAGGATGAAGGCATATCCTCTAGATGATTGAAAGACAGATTTGATAAGCAAAGAACAATAAGCAGTTTGACTTTTTATTTTTGACCCGTGTTGACTTTTATTGACCAAGAGCTTTTGTGAATGAAATGAACAAGTTAACACTAAATAAGCTCACAACAGCTTATATGAAGCTGAGTGAGCTTATTGCAACCTTAAAAACACCTTTATTTATCATCAAAAACTGAAAATGCAAGATAAAAAAAAGAAAACTTGAAATCTTATTAAAACTGAAATTTTATTGCAAATGAAACTGAGATTACAAGGAAAACTTAAGAAAACATTGATAAGCTACTTGAAAAGCTGAAAATACAAGAACATAAACTGAATTTTTAAGAAAATTAATACACGATTAAATGTGAAGCCTAAGGGGTCTTTATATAGCCTTGATCAGGTCTTGGATCCTTTTCAGAAGAGCCTAGAAGGCTTATCCACAGCCACATGATCATTCCTTGTCACATCCTCCAATCACATTGCTCCAATTCACCATATGAGGTGTCACGTCCAATAGAAGAGCTTCATTTGTCCACGTGGGCATCCTTATCTGCTTTGTCAGCTTCTAGAAGGGCAATAGATGCTTATTACGAGGTTGGGTGCTTGGGATATGGGTAAAACGGGTGTGTTTGGGTTTGGGGAAGACGGAGATGAAAAGGGCGCGTTTGGGATTGTTTATTGTTTTTCAAGAGGGGTTGACCGGGTATACGGGGTTTGACTTGGGTAAAGGTCCGGGTATGGAACGGGTAATGGGTTAATGGTATTAAGGGTTGCTGGGTTGTGAGGTTTAGGGCCGGGTTGAGGTGTTTTGGGCCGAATGTGTTTATTGGATTTGGATTATGGACTTGTTAAATGATCCAAGGCAAACATAGGGACCAAAGTTGTATTTTCTGAATTTTGAGGGACCAATCTTGTAATTCTGAAAGTATCTTCCAAGGACTGATTTTGTCAATCTTCAAACAAACCAAGGGCCAATTTGCAACTTTTGAATTTTCAAGGACCACTTTTGCCAAATGTTGAAACTTGAGGGGCCAATCTTGACATTTCTTTAAACTTGGTTAAAACTTCCAAAAATCATCCTCGGAGAATAAAATCTTCATAAATGCACAATTTTGATCTTCCGGCTCGGCTTAAGCTCTCTTAATCTCTCGTGCTCGGATTTATGTCTGATTTGGTTCCTTTTTGCGTGTTTATACATATCCGTACCTGCACAAGCACAAACTCAAGAAAACCACAAATATTAGCAATAAACGGCTCTTTCTTGGTTATTTTGGGTCAGTTTTGATAATGAAAAAGTATGTGTTTTAGCACATACCAAAATACCCCAGACGAGACCATTGTCGTGTCCTCACGCAATGCAATCAACTCACGCTTCTAAAACCAAGGATTTCAATCTCTTTCTACTAAACCTATGAAGAAGTAGCAAAGATTCCTCAAAAGAGATTAAGAAAGCCTTAATTCAAAAAACGCCCCGTTTACCTTTTAATTCACATATATAGATATTACAATTAAGCACATTCCGGTTATGAATGACGGTTTGTTGAACTTTCATGTCGATCAATAACTCCAACATTTTTCAAAACGACAGGTTAGGATCACGGAGTAAGAAACACAACACAGCGTGAAGTGACCATACGGATAGAATACATCGTCCCTGATTTTTCACCAGCTCCCAAACTAAGCGTAAAATCGAAATCATTGTTAAATACGACTCTAGATGCTAACACTACCCATGGAAGTTACTTGTGAAAATACCTTTTGTTCCCATTTTCCTATTTTCCTCTAGATTTTTTTATTTTTGGTGAGAACTGAATTTCTTCAAATTTCTCGTTTCGATATCTTTTATTCCGATAAAGATATAAAGCTAAGTCGATAATTAGTTATCCGCCTTCCCTCAAGAACCATTGTCGTAAAAATGAGGTCCACATCAAGGAATTTTTATTCACTTAGACTTTTGACTTTTTCCTCATTTTCATTCATTTTTTTTTTTTTTTTTTTTTTACACACTTAAACTTTTACTTATATGAGCTATGAACTACGGAGCTTCACGGGGTAATTCCAAGACTATAGGCTTCATGAAATGAGGATCCCGGCTGGCTAGGCTAAGACCTCACTCAATCCCGGCTAAAGATCCAAGGGTCCGATCTCGACACCGCAGCTCACAACTTTACTTATTACTTTATCACTTATCACTTATTTATTTATTTATTACGGATCCTTGATGTGTACCCAATTTTTAAAACAAAGATTCTTTTAAGAAGGTAAAGAACTAACTATCGCCAAAAACTCAACATCTCTAATTATTATTAGACAGATATGGGGTGAAACAATTTTGTGAGAACAAAAAGCCATAAGTACCTTCGATGGGCTCTAAAGAGAACCAACTACTCCACGCTTAGCATCTAAACTCATAAGTAACTCTATCATTTCTCGATCTCTGCAAATTTAAAATCCCAAATAATGAGATCCGCGGATGCTTAGCCGATAATTTTTAGATTATCTATGGTTAAGGGAACAAGCTAGAGCTCAACACGCCCGGTCAAGTCGAATTCTATTCCTACTCTCACCAGCGGAAAGTCAACAAGGTGTCAAAACATATATTAACTTAGCAAATGTTTCGTCTAATGAAATAAAGTCATGCATATTTAAAGTCACTCAGGGAAACTTGCAAAATCTTGGCCTTGTAAGCTAGAATTCGCATTTTATAGCTTCTTGTCTAAGAGACTAGCAAACTTTTCAATCAAAAAGACTTAACAAAAGCTTACAAAAATTTTTAAATTTTTCACATTTTTGCACAATTTTTTTTTTAAGGAACAACGGGGTTGCGAGAGAAACACGACAAAAATAAGCAAGTGCGGTCAAATCAAATCGAAGATTACCCTACCCCAGACTAGAACGAAACATTGTCCTCAATGTTTAAAGCAAGGGTATCACTAAAATCTAAAAGCCGTTTATTAAGTATGCTAGAAGATAAACGTTAGTCGATAAGATTAGGATATCGGATTTCCATCAGCATCGATCATGAAACTCGAGTGGAGAAAAGACAAACTTTGAGCACGAGAGTCTTTATATCGGGAAAATCCTAAACACAACATCACAAACAACCAAACACGAGAAATCGAAGAGGCAGACCCCTTCGCGTCACTTATTAGAAAATAGAAAGAAGATAGATGGATAAGCATGGGGTGCCTCCCACGAAGCGCTCTGTTTTTTGGTAACCGAAGTCGCTAGCTTGACTCGATCCCCAAATTCAATTGTCCTTGGGGAAAGTTTGGAGATCCGGGACAACCATAGATGGAATGTCCCCTCCAAAATAATGTTTCACACGATGACCATTCACCTTGAAATTTGGGCCATCGGCCTGAGAAAGCTCCACCGTTCCATACGGGAAAACTTGAGCGATGGTGAATGGTCCGGACCAACGGGATTTGAGTTTGCCCGAGAATATCTTCAATCGAGAGTTAAAAAGGAGAACTTGATCACCAACGTTGAAAATGCGGTTTTTGATCTTAGCATCATGAATCCTCTTAGTCTTCTCTTTGAAAATCAAAGAATTCTCGTAGGCCTGATCCCTAAGCTCGTTTAATTCATTCAATTGAACTTTTGGTGATCACCCGCGGCCTTAAGATCAAAATTAGCATGTTTCAAGGCCCAGAATGCCTTATGCTCGAGCTCGATGGGCAAGTGACAAGCTTTTCCATACACTAACTTAAATGGGGTGCACCCGATGGGTGTCTTGTATGCGGTGCGGAAAGCCCATAATGCATCATCTAACTTATCACCCCATGAAGCTCGATTTTCTCCTACGGTTCTTTCTAATATCCTTTTCAAACCATGATTCGAGGCCTCAACTTGTCCGCCGCTTTGCGGGTGATACGCGGTAGAAAGACGATGGGTAACTCCATATTTAGCCATAACTTTAGAAAATTGTTCATTACAGAAATGGGTACCGCGATCATCGATGATAGCACGAGGTGCTCCGAATCGGAAAACAAATTCTTCAAGAACTTAACAACCACTTTCGGCGTCATTGGTGGGGAGCGCCTTCGCTTTAACCCATTTGGACAAGTAGTCGACGACCACGAGGATATACTTATTTCCCCTAGATGATGGAAATGGTCCCATAAAATCGATGCCCCATACGTAAAAAATCTCACAAACTTGAATAGCATTTTGTGGCATTTCATCCTTTTGTGAAATTTTCCCTTGACGTTGGCAAGAATCGCAAGATTTGACTAAATCATGAGCATCTCGATATATGGTAGGCCAATAGAATCCGGAATCAAAAACCTTCTTAGCGGTGTAGCTTGCACCATGATGGCCACCAGTGGGTCCGTTATGGCAAGCATTAAGAATATCAAGAGCCTCTTGGCCATGAACACACCGCCGGATTACTTGATCCGCACAAATCTTGAACAAGTAGGGATCGTCCCAGAAATAATGCTTAACATCTTTGAAAAACTTTTTCTTTTGTTGGGACGACATCCCTTTCATGATGAAATTCCCCGCATGGTAATTTGCAAAGTCGGCAAACCATGGGGTGTTTGGGTCTTTCTTAGAAATCATCCCAAGTGTCTCAAGAGGAAATGTTTCCGTGATCTCCTTTTTCTCGAGCACACTTTGATGAGGATTCTCAAGTCTAGAAAGGTGATCGGCAGCCAGGTTCTCTGCTCCTTTTTTGTCAAGAATAGTAACATCAAACTCTTGAAGGAGGAGAACCCACCGAAGTAATCGTGGCTTAGCATCTTGCTTTGCCAAAAGATACTTAAGGGCAGAATGGTCGGTATACACTATGGTCTTCGATAAGACAAGGTAGGGTCGAAATTTTTCAAAAGCATAAACAACGGCCAATAATTCCTTTTCATAGTCGTAATTGTGTTGGGCTTCAGACAATGTCTTACTCGCATAGTGTATGGGTTGAAAATGTTTCGACTTACGTTACCCCAAGACTGCCCCAATTGCATAATCACTTGCATCACACATGAGCTCAAAGGGCAAATCCCACCGGGGCAACTAAGATTGGTGCCTCAGTTAATTTCTTTTTAAGAATATTAAACGCTTCAACACATTCGTTGGTGAAGATAAACGGAGCATCTTTTCAAGGAGATGGGTCGAGGGCGGCTATCTTAGAGAAAGCTTGGATGAAACGGCGATAGAAACCGGCATGACCTAAAAAACTCCGAATACCTTTGACGGTAGTGGAATGAGGGAGTTTAGCTATAACGTCGACTTTAGCTCGGTCGACCTCAATCCCAGATTTTGATATCTTATGGCCGAGGACAATGCCCTCTCGAACCATGAAATGGCACTTCTCCCAATTTAAGACCAAGTTGGTGTCTTCACACCTCTTAAGCATGTGGTCTAGATGAGAGAGGCAAGAAGTGAAAGAATCTCCATAAACCGAGAAATCGTCCATAAAAACTTCCATAGACTTTTCGATCATGTCATGAAAAATAGCCATCATGCACCTTTGGAACGCATCGAGCATTGCATAGCCTAAAAGGCATGCGTCGGTAAGCAAAAGTTCCATAAGGGCATGTGAAAGTGGTTTTCTCCCGATCCTTTGGATCGATCGGGATTTGAAAATAACCGGAGAAACCATCGAGAAAGCAATAGAACTCATTTCCGCTAAACGCTCGAGCATCCGATCCATAAAAGGTAGCGGTAAATGGTCCTTACGAGTAGCATCGTTCAATTTTCGATAATCAATACACACCCTCCATCCGGGTGACGAGGCGTGGAAATCAACTCATGTTCATCGTTAGCAACGACGGTCATTCCTCCCTTCTTAGGGACACAATGGATAGGGCTAACCCATGAGCTATCGGAGATTGGATAAATGATTCCGGCCGAGGAGTTTAAGAACTTCCTTTTTGATAACATCATGAATCTTTGGGTTAACCCTACGTTGTTGTTGAATCACGGGTTTACAATCATCCTCCATTAGAATTTTGTGGGTACAGAAACGAGGATTGATTCCTTTGATGTCAGAAATTTGCCAAGCGATGGCATTTTTGTGTTTTCGTAAGATATCCAAAAGTGCAGTTTTCTCCTCATCTTTCAAGTTTTAGCAATGATGACGGGAAATTTGTTTGGTTCTTCAAGAAAAGCATATTCAAGATGAGGAGGTAAATCCTTGAGCTCGGGCTCCGGAGGATTTTCATTAGACGTTTGTACTTCTTTGATTTCGTCAATCGTGATTTCTTTCGGAGGGAGTGACGGTAATGGATCTTCATTCAACAATTGCTCAAGATAACGGATATCTCCTCCTAATCATAAACACCATCATCAATTCCCGGTGGAATGGATTCATCATCAGCAAGAAACTCATCGATCTCTTCCAAAACGAAATCACCTCCCTCGAACGGAGTGAGAGAGGGGGAAGAATCGGCAATAATAGGCTCGTAAGATGGTTCAACATTTTCAGCTGGAATGGTGGGATTGCCACTCATAAAATCAAGAAGCTCTTGAGCATACTCCTCCGTAGCAATATCGAGAACGTCGATTCGATTAATAGAAGCATCATCATAGTTGGAGGAGTATCTCGAAGGATGGTTAATATTAAACGAGACGGTTTCCTTGTTAGATCGTAAAGTGATTTCTCCTTCATAAACATCAATCATCGCACGACCCGTTCTTAGGAAAGGCCTCCCGAGAATAAGAGGTACTCGGGGTTCAGCATCAAAGTCAACGACAACGAAGTCGGCGGGAAAATGAAGTGGTCCTACTTTCACATAGACGTCCTCGGCGATTCCTCTCGGAATAGAGGTTGAACGGTCCACGAGTTCAAGAGTCATCTTAGTAGGAGTGAGTTCCGGGAGAGAAAGTTTGTTATATATTGAGAGAGGCATTAAGTTAATACTGCACCAAGATCGCCAAGGCGGAGCATTTCACTATTCTTGGAAACTCACAAGGTATAAGAAATTTGCCGGGGTCTCCTAACTTTCGGGAAGTTTCTTGAGGAGCACCGCCGAGCAATTCTCATTCAACGGTGTTTTTGCTATTTCGTCCAACTTTTCCTTATTACTCACTAAATTCTTGATCATAGCAGGAAATTTCGGCATGAGGAGTAAAGCATCGGTGAAACTGATGTTAAAATTCAAGGATTGAACGATTTCAACAAATTTCTCCATTTGGTTTTCGGTTTTGTCAGGAAGCTTTTGATCATGAAGTCTTGAAGGATAAGGGAGTGAAGGTTTAAGAGTAGTCTTCGGAACATCGGGTTCCGGAATCGGAGTCTGAACGACCGGAGGTGGTACGGGTGCGGGTTGCACATTTTCTTCAATAACCTCGGTGTTTCCTTCCTCTTCTCTCACCAGCGGAGTAGGAGACGAGGGTCCATCATAAGCCTTACCACTCCGTGTGGTTATAGCTTTCAACTCACCCTTCGGGTTGGGAATGGTATCACTCGGAAGAGATCCCGAAGATGAGGGTTGACTGACCTTACACAAAACAGCATTCAACATGTTTTCGAGTTTATTCTGTGAAGCATCCAATTTGTTGTTCTGAAGTCGAATCTCATTCCTAAACTCATTGCTTTGTCTAGTTAACGAAGATTGAAACTCGTTCCTCAAACTTGTGATTTGATTTTGCATAGTGTTGATGGTAGAGTTGTTGTGTTGAACGTAAGTTGTGAATTCATTTGAAGGCAAAGGTGAAGCTTGATAGCTTGGATTGTGATATACTTGATTGTAGTTAACTCCTTGGTTTGGGTATTGATTTGGTGGAGCTTTGAATTGGTTTTGAACATTTGGTCCACGAACTTGATTCTGATTAAAACGATTCTGATTGTTTGATGGAGAAAGTCCCGGAGGTCCCATTTGATTACTAACACGAGGGTTCATTTCAACTTGAGGACGGTATTGGTTACCTCCGGTTACGGCATTAGCTTCGAAAGGATTTCCATCGGTGGCGGTACAATTGTAGTAGGCATGCGGGCCACCACAAGTAGTACAAGTCGTTTCCACCGCTTTGACTTGAGCGGGTGGAGAAGAATTAACCTTAGCCGTCTTAATCTTAACCAAAGCCTGGATCATATCCGTAAGCTTATCAATCTTAGCATCGGTGCTAGACGTATTTCCGTGAGACGAGGATGATGGTGTAACATTCACTCGAGCAAAGAATGATTTGCTACGTGAGATACGAACTTTAGATTTGTTCTCAATAATGGACAAGGCATCTCTCGTTGATCGGGTCAACAAATTACCACCAGCGGCGGCATTGAGAGAGTCTTGATCAGTCTCATTCAAACCGTTATAAAACGTATCAAGTTGGTGCAACTCAGAAAAACCATGATGGGGACATTGCCTAAGCAAATCTTTGAATCGGTCCCATGCCTCACTAAATGATTCATCAAATCTTTGTGTGAATTTTGTTATTTCATTTTAAGGCTTGTTGTTTTAGACGGTGGGAAGAATTCGTTCACGAATTTTGACACTAAATTCTCCCATGTGGTTATCGATCGAGAGGGTAGTTTTTCGAGCCAAACCGGGCGGCCCCTCGAGTGAAAACGGGAAGAGTAGTAGCTTGATAGCCTCTTCCGGAATGTTACGGTACTTGATCGTAGACGTGAGCTTGTTAAACCGTCGGATATGAGAGTGAGGATCGCCCTCTCAATCCGTAAAATTGGCTCGATGATACCAAGTTGATCAAGCCGTGTTTAAGCTAAAAGTTATCGCAACGCATTGCCGGGACGACGATAGCTTCTCCATAACCCTCGGTGGGTGCCTGGAGTTGCTCTAGCATGGATCGGTTGTCCTCCGCCATTTCGATAATGGGCGGATCCGATTAGTTCAATATCGGGTTCGACTAATGGAGCACGTCTATTTCGACTTCGCGGAATTGTAGCGGTTTCAAGTATCGGTCTCAGAGTTATTAGAACGAGTGCGCATGCACTTTCAAAAACCAAGGCAATTAAAAGAGAACGATATTCGAAAACACAGTGAACTTAACCAATAATCCCAAGTGAATAAATCACCTCTACAAGACAAACGCACAAGCGCATGGCCCGAGAAGCTTTGTAGGTCAGCAAGCTTATTAAAACCCGCTTCTTTTCACCAACGCAATTTAATGTCGGCCGTCCTTATACCCACCACACAGTTTGTTTATCCGATAGAAATAAATAAATTCACAAGTGACACAAAGGCAAGTTTTTGATCTTTAGTTCGGGAACTTATTAATGATAACACCTCCGTTGAGAATGTTATATAATTGGTGTCTTCTATTTATTTGCAAAAACACAAGAGAAAATATTTTTGTATTTTTAATCTGATATATATATATACAAAAGAAAAAGGAAAATATTTTTACTTTTTTATTTTATAGAAAAATAGTAACTTCACGAATGAAGGATCTCGAGTCACTAATCGTCAAACCTCAAACGATATTTTCGTGACACAACCTCCCCGGCAGCGGCGCCAAAATTTGATTCTCAATGTGAAAGAACCCGTCAAGTTATCTCACACAAGCTAACCACTTGTGAATGACTAACCGTAAGAAACTTAAAACAGTTCGGACACTGATTTGCTGATAATGAAGGCTTAGGGGTTATGTGTATGGATAAAACCTCAATATCGATATCAAAAATAATCACGAAGATAGGTTCAAAATTCCTTTAGGAAAAAGAATATCAAACCAAATCCCGTGTGTGATCGTTGAATCGGATTAGTCAACCCGAATCGTTTCCCAACGAGGCGTGAATTGCCAACGTCGTTTTTGGTTTGGAATTTAATGCTCGATGTTTTGATTTGTTTGATTTTGATTTTATTAAAACTACGGGAATAAGGAAAGTAAATAAGAGAATCTATTTTACGGGAAATCCTAAGTGCGAATTAACTAAAACGTAATTAATAAAACGTAATTAAAATGCAACTACGTCTAAATTATACCCTAAGAATGCCTAAAATTACTTTTACTCTAGAAATGTAATATGAAAACTATTTTAGAATTAAAATTATTTTTTTTTCTGGATTTTATAAAAATTAAAAACTAATTTTTAACTATTAAAACTAAATTAAAATACTAAAAATTATGAAAATTAAGGAGAAAAATATGAAACTATTTTTATAAAATCTAAAATACCATAAGAGAATTTTCAAAACTAATTTTTATTTTTCGATTACTTTTCTATTTTCTACTAATTTAAACCTATTTAAATCTAATTTAAATTGTGAAAAATACCAAATAAAAGGGGAAAAATAAGGAAAAATCTTTTTTATGCTTTTTATATTTTTCTTAAACTGGGAAAATTGAAAAATTATTTTTTTGAACTTTTTCTTAATTATTTGCAATAAAAGTTATTTAAAAGTGATTAAAAACTAATTTAAATAGAGAAAAATAGCAAACAGTGACCAAAAATTATGAAAAACTCAGGATAATTCTAAAATATTATTCTAATTCTAGGAAAAATATAAAGGGTTTATGTCGTAGAATAGCAATGTACTTTCATAAGTGTTCCAATCTAGTACGTGTACTTTTTTTAACTTCGTAAAAGCTGTAGAATAGCAATGAACTTTCCATAAGTGTTCCATTTTAGTACGTCGATCGACGCACTAAAATGGAACACTTATGGAAAGTTCATTGCTATTCTACAGCTTTTACGAAGTTAAAAAAGTACACGTACCAAAACAGGACACTTATGAAAGTACATTGCTATTCTACAACTTAAAAAAAGTACACGTACTAAAACGGGACACTTTGAAAAGTACATTGTTATTCTACGACATAAACCCAAATATAAAATATGATGATTATGTGTGAGAAATAAGGGCTGCAGTGTAAATGGAGTCTAAATAAGCTACTATAATAAGCAATAAGCTCTAAACCTTGAAATCTAGCTAAAGGCGACTTTAAAGAAACCTTAAAGTACTAGTATTAGACCTATGGGAGCATGCAATTAACTGAGGATTAGGCTAAACAGATTGTTTACTAGACAAAAAGCTAATAAGCTACAAGGAAGCTTTAAATAAGCTATTGGGGAGGGGAGTCCTAATAAGCTAACTATACTAAGGTATCTGAGAGTGATTTAAGCTATACTTAAAGTCTAAAAAGCTCTGGACACTTATTTTGAAATCTGAAATGCCAACAGTTAAGGTAGCAAGGGGGAGACTTTGAGCTTATTTATAAGCTAGCAAACCAGCTTAAATTTCCAAAATGAACTGAATCAGATTGAGACCATGTGCCAGAGAGTGAAAAGAAACAAGTTTTAAAACTTTTGAAGCTCAAATGAAGAGTTACTTAGATCTGATATAAAGGGACATTTTTATGACAGTTGTGCTGATGTTGGATTAGGACAGAAACCAAGACCAGATTTGATTATCAAAAAGCTGTTGGATGTTTGTAAAACTTGTTTATAAGCTAACCTTACCCACTAAATTCTATAGAAAACTAATTTTTTTTGTATTTTTGAAAAGATTAAGACTATAAAATCTGCTTGAGAAAATGACCCTAAGGACTGTTTTAACAGTCTTTGACAGCAAAGATTTTATGAAAACTACAAAAATTTGACAAAACCTATTTGATGCTTAATGACACTGAGATAGCACTAGACAAAGATCAAAAAGGACTCTACTGATGCAAAAGATGACACAAAAGAAACTTTTGACAACCTTATAACCATAAGTTTTGGCTGACTTATGGGTACCAAGAACTTAAAAACCACTATTGACTTTATAAAATATGATCAAACTATCAAAAACAATACTAAGACTACTGAGACTAATTTACCAAACCAATGCTAACTCAAAAGGTACCTCAAATGGGTCAAAAACCCTTAATGCCAAACACTCCTTTTTGAGGACTGTTTGGCACTAAATGCTTGGATTTACCCTTTTATGAGTCTAGCTAGTGAAATAAGGATGAAGGCATATCCTCTAGATGATTGAAAGACAGATTTGATAAGCAAAGAACAATAAGCAGTTTGACTTTTTATTTTTGACCCGTGTTGACTTTTATTGACCAAGAGCTTTTGTGAATGAAATGAACAAGTTAACACTAAATAAGCTCACAACACTTATATGAAGTAGAGTGAGCTTATTGCAACCTTAAAAACACCTTTCTTTATCATCAAAAACTGAGAATGCAAGATAAAAAAAAGAAAACTTGAAATCTTATTAAAACTGAAATTTTATTGCCAATGAAACTGAGATTACAAGGAAAACTTAAGAAAACATTGATAAGCTACTTGAAAAGCTGAAAATACAAGAACATAAACTGAATTTTTAAGAAAATTAATACACGATTAAATGTGAAGCCTAAGGGGTCTTTATATAGCCTTGATCAGGTCTTGGATCCTTTTCAGAAGAGCCTAGAAGGCTTATCCACGACCACATGATCATTCCTTGTCACATCCTCCAATCACATTGCTCCAATTCACCATATGAGGTGTCACGTCCAATAGAAGAGCTTCATTTGTCCACGTGGGCATCCTTATCCTTTTGGCTTCTAGAAGGGCAATAGATGCTTATTACGAGGTTGGGTGCTTGGGATATGGGTAAAACGGGTGTGTTTGGGTTTGGGGAAGACGGAGATGAAAAAGGGCGCGTTGGGATTGTTTATTGTTTTCAAGAGGGTTGACCGGGTATACGGGGTTTGACTTGGGTAAAGGTCAGGGTATGGAGCGGGTAATGGGTTAATGGTATTAAGGGTTGCTGGGTTGTGAGGTTTAGGGCCGGGTTGAGGTGTTTTGGGCCGAATGTGTTTATTGGATTTGGATTATGGACTTGTTAAATGATCCAAGGCAAACATAGGGACCAAAGTTGTATTTTCTGAATTTTGAGGGACCAATCTTGTAATTCTGAAAGTATCTTCCAAGGACTGATTTTGTCAATCTTCAAACAAACCAAGGGCCAATTTGCAACTTTTGAATTTTCAAGGACCACTTTTGCCAAATGTTGAAACTTGAGGGGCCAATCTTGACATTTCTTTAAACTTGGTTAAAACTTCCAAAATCATCCTAGGAGAATAAAATCTTCATAAATGCACAATTTTGATCTTCCTCTCGGCTTAAGCTCTCTTAATCTCTCGCGGATTTATGTCGATTTGGTTCCTTTTTGCGTGTTTATACATATCCGTACTGAACAAGCACAAACTCAAAAAAACCACAAATATTAGCAATAAACGGCTCTTTCTTGGTTATTTTGGGTCAGTTTTGATAATGAAAAGGTATGTGTTTTAGCACATACCAAGTAGTCATCAACAATGGTTAGAAAATATTTGTAACCATCTTTGCTAGTGACTTTATATGGTCCCCATACATCTAGATGAACAAGATTTATTTTTTTTATTTAATTCACGTTTTTTTTTTTTAATTCGCGTTTTTTTTATTAATTCACGTTTTTTTTTCATTCGCGTTTTTTTCTTCGTTTTCGTCTATTTTCATACGTTTTTGTCCGTTTTCATACATTTTCATATGTTTTCGTCCGTTTTCATACGTTTTCATCCGTTTTCATACGTTTTCGTCCGTTTCATCGTTTTCTTTCGTTTTTCGTCTATTTTTCATACGTTTTCATCCATTTTCAAACGTGTTTTTACGCTTTCATACGTTTTCGTCCATTTTCATACGTATTCGTCCATTTTCTTACGTTTTCGTCCGTTTTCTTACGTTTTCATAGCGTTTCGACTATCACAAGTGATTTTGAATATCGGTGATATTAGAATATCACTTTTTTATATTCTGAATATCACTTGTGATTTTCTGAATATCACTTTGTGATATTCAGAATATCACTTTTGTGATATTATGAATATCTCTTGTGATTTTCTGGATATCAGTTTGTGGTATTCTGATAATCACTTGTGATTTTCATGATTTTCATGTTACAAAGCATTAGTTGAAAATCACTTGTAATATTCAAAAAATTACAGAATATCACTTGTTGATCATCTGGATATCACAGAATATCACTTGTGATATTCAGAATATTATTTGTGATACTCAGAATATCACTTGTGATATCACAGAATGCCACTTGTGATATTTAGAGACATATGAAAATGGCCAAAAACATTTAAAAACTGACGAAAACGTATGAAAACGGACGAATATGTATGAACTCTAAACCAAAATTTGACCATTTTCTCTTTATAAACTTACATATTTTTATAGGTTTCAAAATATGCAAATTAAGCTTGTGAAACATAAACCGAAATCACATAAGCTCATAAGCAAATAAAATAAGATTTAACAATTACCCCAAAACTATGTAGTTGCTATTCAAATTATATATTTGTGATATTCTGAATATCACTTGTGATTTTCTGGATATCACTTTGTGATTTTCTGAATATCAATTGTGATTTTGATGTTACAAAACATTAGTTGAAAATCACTTGTGATATTTAGAATATCACAAGTTATATTCTGAATATCACAGAATATCACTTGTGATCATATGAATATCACAGAATATCACATAATATCACAGAATATCACTTGTGATATACATAAACGTATGAAAACGTCTGAAAACAGATGAAAAGCGAAAACGTAAGAAAATAGACGAATATGTATGAAAACAGATGAAAACGTATGAAAGCGTAAAAACGAGTATGAAAACGGACAAAAACGTATAAAAACGGACGAAAATGGACGAAAACGTATGAATAATGAACAAAAACGTAAGAAAACGGGTGAAAACGTAAGAAAATGGATGAATATGTATGAAAATGGACGAAAATGTATGAAAGCGTAAAAACAAGTTTGAAAACGGGCGAAAACGTATGAAAACGAACGAAAATAGACGAAAACGTATGAAAGCGAAAAAAACGCGAATTAAAAAAAACGTGAATAACATGAAAAAAAACGTGTATTTAAAAAAAAACGTGAATTAAAAGAAAAAGACAAAAAAATGAATAAAAAAGAAAGACAAAAAAACAAGAAAAAAAACATGGACTTAGGTTTATTTATTAAATCTTAGGTTAAGCCTCACAATTAGATTAATCTAGATGGATGGTGGGAATTTGTCCCTTGATAAGCACCAAAATAAAAGTAATCAAATGAAAATCCCTCGTAAATTGTATTATATATCACCATGCCACTTCTAGACAACAATATCATATCTTTCTTGTTTATCCAATCACTATAATTTAAAATAACAATCTCATACATTCAAAACTATCATTCATTATTCCATACATTATACAATAGATATTTCAAATACTTTTAAAAGCAAAAAAAAAAAAAAAAAAACTTGTTCAACTTTAAAAATAAATTTAAAAAAAAAAGTTTGATACAAGCTATAACTTTATTCCTAACGTTGAGCAACATTTCTCGACTAAGGACTCGTGCATAAACAGAATATCTATCCAAAGTCACTTATAAAAGAAGAAGAAATAACAAATAATGCGTGCCAGGAGTTGTTTGTTTCACTTTTCGTCCGAATTGAGCATAAAGATCGTGTTCAGTTTCCCACATACATATTATTTATTTATTTATTTATGTTTAGTGTAAAGTGGGTTTTTTGTGTTCTGTTATGTTATAGAAATGTTTGTTAGGGAGAGTATTTTTAAAGTTTGATGTTATACAAATGTTATAAGGTAAAAACTGATGTGTCGCGCTTATATAGGGGTGTTCATGGTTTGGATAATACCCGAATAAACCGAAAATCGAAACGGAACCGAACCGAACTTGCCAAAACCGAACCGAACCGAATTAAATATTCGGTTTTCGGTTCGGTTATGGTTTTTTCAATTCAAACCGAAAACCGAATTTAAATATATATATATATATATATATATATATAGGCTTTGGTTCCATTGAGAAGGTTTTAAGATTGAGAAGATTAAGAAGTAATCATGGCCATTGATATATTTTAATTATAATAGATTTTACTAATTACTTATTAAATTAAAAAGGGTATATAAGTAATTGTGTCATTTAAAGCACAAATTAATGACTAACATTGAAACCGTTTTTGTTTCTTGTGATTCAACTTTACACCCCACTAGAATGATTACAAGGATTTTTGTTTTTTAATCAATTCACCATCACGTAATTTTTCCGTTTTACATATACAGTGATTTTTATGAATCAACCATTTCTACTTGGTGATGACTGAAAGGCAAAAACTTCTTTATGTATTAAATTTTTTCAAACTTCTTCAAACTTCATATAAGGAAATCTTATATAAATTTATGATTCATATTATTCCAATGTTATGCAGATTTTTGTTTAGTCCAAACTCAAACCATGACTAACGAATGCCATATAAGGCTTTGAATCATTATATATAGAAATATAAGTCTTATACACAGAATCACTAAAAAAATTGGTAGTATCTTTTGTGAATCATTTACGGATTAGTGAATCGAATAAAAAAGCGATTAACATTGCGTCTTTTTGGGTTGAATCAGTAGATACGTATTTTGTATACAATATGAATCATGAAAAAGATCAGCAATATTAGTTTTGTGAACCATGTGTGGTTTAGTCACTTGAACAAAAAGTGAGTGAGTTTCGTGAATCATCCAAAACATGAACAAAAATCATGTTCAGTGAATCATTAAAAAGATAATTGAGTGTTTATTTGTGAATCATTTTCTAATTAATGAATCAACAATACATTTCAAAACTAAGAAAGGATCAAGTTACTACTTTGTTAATCATTATATACATATAAATTGATGCAACAATGATTCTTTATTATGAATTGAATAAAAAGTAAACCGCTAATGATTCATATTTAAGAATAGAGAATCTTACACATGATGTTTATAAGAAGCAAATAGCAAATATTCAAAAGAAAATTTTGGTTTTGTTTAAAAAAACGTTAAACAAAAAAGAAGTCGCTTTTTTAAGAAGATCAAATTCATCAATGAAGTTCTGATTCACGAGACATGATATGACAGGAAAAAAAATACATAATAAAACCTACATTCAAGTTAATAAATGATGTTAATGAGTGTTGTAAAATATCGATCTTACCCTTGTGTAAGTTACATGAGATGAAGGGTTAAGATTACTTCTCAATCTTCTCAATCTCAAACTCTTCTCAATCGATCCGGATTCTATATATATATATATATATATATATATATATATATATATATATATATATATATATATATATATATATATATATATATATATATATTTATATATTTCTATAAAAATACTATTAAAACTCTTTTAAATATAACATTTTTGAGCTTTATTTTTTTTCTTTTTAAAAATTTATATAAATAAATGAATTTTATGTAATTTGGGTTATTCGGTTCGGTTTTCGGTTATACCTAGAAAAAAAAATTAACCGAACTAACCGAACCGAACAACCCGATAACCGAACCGATGAACACCCCTACACTTATACCTCGCCCCTACAACTTGAGTTGAACCAAACACTCTCAAACTCATCTCTTCAATGCTTTTAACCCTTTCTCAACCTAGTTTTTCTATCTATTCTCACTAAACATAATTTTTGAAGCATAACCTTTTCGTTCAACAACCCTTCTTTAAATCACAGTTTCAATGACAACAAACTTTTAAAAATATTTCAATTTACTTTCAAGTCATTGTTAAACTATGCAACAACCCTTCATTAGGTATTAGCTTGCATGTGTTAAATATGCTTAACTAAGTGTTTAACTTATAAGCTTATATGTATGAGCTTGATAAGTATCAAAAGTGTGACTTTTTTAGCTTATATAACATGATCTATTACAAATTACAATGTTACCTTCACATATACATAATCTAACATTCATTGTTCAACTCATGGTCTTATGAGTCATTTACCAACCTAAGATAAACGAATTAGTTTAAGTTGAAGCTTATTATTATAAAATCACCTAAAAATACATCGGATTAAATTCGCATATATTTTAAGCTTTTGCGTGTTAATCCACTATCTTTTTAATAAGTTGACTAAGTATAAGCACGTATAATCCCACATAAATCTGTTTCAACTGACTCGAGGTTATGGATGCTTATAGTTTATAAAAGCCTCATAAACATTTGTGACAAACGAAACTTATTTGATAAGCTAGCTTATTTTAAAAGTTTAAACTCTTATAAGCCTTTAAAAACCCGTAGACAAACACAACCTAAATATGAGCTTATGATATTTAAGCAATAAGTTGCTTATATAACATAAGTATAAGCTCAATTTATAAACTAAACCAAACACCTTTTTATTGAAATTTGTAAAAGTTAACAAACACAATTTTTGAGCCTATAAGCTCATTGACTTGAACTTATTAAGTTCGTAAGCTCATATAGATAAACTTATAAACCCAACGCTTTAGCTTATTGGCTTCTAAAAATGTTCAGTAAGCCCATACGTCAGCAAATAAGCTTAAAAAAATGCCCTCTTAATGTTCAAGCTCGATCAAATTTAAGCAGCGACAACCATTTACAAAAAGTAACTAATGTATATATCATAACTTGTGGCAATCATGTTTGACGATCTTATTAATGAAACACGGTTATCAAACCACGAAGTGATCACTGTTGGGATTGGTTAAATTTGCTAATGTAAGTTAGATGCGTTGATTAAAAATAGGACTTACCATAGTAGCTTTTATGTCATTTCTCATATTATCAACTTACTGATTGTATAATTATATATATGAGCAAGGATCAAATCTATCTATACTACATAAAGATTGAAGTGCTTAATTTAATGTGCAATAATTTTTATACACAAAATTAAGTACGGTACAACATAGCTAAAGCTACACATTACTTGAGGTCTCTATTGATTCATAGCATCATTTATTTGCGGTAATGAATGCAATGAGGAAGACGAATATGAACTGTCCATCATTTATTTGCTGGAATGAATGCAGTGAGAAAGACGAATATGAACTGTCCCTACAGTTTCAGGAATGCAAACCATTCCGCATTGATGATGAAGATATTCAAAGGTCGACTTATAAGTATAATTACAATTGACTTATGCATCCAAGTCACCCAACTTTCCCTATAGCCATGGCATAGTTTCTAATATGGTTTGGTTTTTATTGCAGAATATCACTTTGAAGGTGAGCAGGGAATTGAAGGTTCGTGGCCAGATACAATCGCTAGAAGAAAGGTACGCTATAGCTAATGAAATGTTTATTATGCACGATTAACTGTTTTAGTCAATGATCGGACACGGTCTTGGAGCTGTTGGTGGATTGGAAGTCATTGCTTGCATTAAAGCAATCAATACCGGCTGGCTACACCCCACAATTAATCAAGATGTAATACTAAAAACGCTTAATTACACTTTAGAGCTATTTCAACTAACAATTCATGCAATTGTGTTCATATTGATTATTAATCATTTTGTTCGTATTCGTAGACCTTGGAGCTTCAAGTTGATATTGACATTGTTCCAAACGTGAAGAAACAACATGAAGTTAATGTTGGTATGTAACATTTTCTTTTTAACAAATTATTTCATTACTAATTTGATGAATTTAAACCTTTTCCTGTCTTACTACAGCCATCTCCAAATAATTCGGATTTGGCGACCATAATTATGTGGTTACATTCGCTCCTTTCACGCCTTGAACAGGTTTTCGGCATTTGATACTCATTTCCACCTCATAATATTCTAAATGTTGCACAGAACGAGAATACAATCTATCCTCAGTGAATACATGAACTTAAGATCCACAAGCTAATGACAATTCCATCAAACAATCAGACATAGACAAAACTATCTCCAATTGTTGTTCAGATGAGTGCAAGCCATAAAGTCTGGTCTAGCATTAGTCATTAACTTTAAGATGTATTAAGTTATGGAACTCTATAGTCATTTGACTTTAGAAAGACCTCATAAATGTTGGAACTTGGGAGAGTTTGAAAATTTTTCTCACATTGGACAAAGTTGTAATCAAAAGTGACTATATATGTCGGAGCCTGTTTATTGGATTTGTTGAGCTTAAAATGCTTTTTAGTGCCTAGAAGCTTTAATTTTAGGTTTCTTACCTCTATGAAACTGACAAGGAATATTCTGGGTTCTACAATATATTTGGTGCTTAGATTTTAAAATACAATATATTATTTTAATTAACTACAATCGCTAGAAGAAAGGCTTTTATTTTATTTTTTTTGGTTAATTCTTACATATTACTATATGTGTTTCTTACAAGCTAAGGAAAGCAAGAAGACGATAGTGGCGGCTCGCCGACGACGACGGTGGAGGAGTAGCGAGTTAGCAGTAGACCAAGTCATCAAGGTAGACTGAAGAAAAAAAGCCAACATGGTTCTCTTTTTCCGGAGTAAGATAAGAGGAAACCATCTCTTAGTCATAGATGGTTTTAATAAAACTACACAATTATTTTTCTTCTATAGTTGAACAAGCTTTTAATAAACCAAGCTTAAACATCTTAAACTCATAAAGTCAATATCATGAGTTTAAAAGAAAAAATGTGAAAGAAAAATAAATGTACACAAATATCCAAACATGACCTTTCTAGTTCCCTACATGTCCTTTGTACCACCAAAAAGTTTAAAAGAAAAAATAAAACCAATTGTTAGTTGAACAAATTTTTAGCATGAAGCATGTAACGTTAAACAAAATGTAGCATCGAGAACTACATGATCAATCTCGTATGTAACCTTGTATTTAATATATTAACAAGCTCCAGAATAGTGTACTTGAGCTCGAGCGAAACTTTACTTGGTTTAGTTTTATGATAAAGTGAGTCGGGCCCAAGCTAGTAAACAATTTGACGAATCTAGTTCGAACTAAAAGTAAAAAGCTTGGTAAAATTCAAACTTTAGAAAATTAAATGAGCCGAGCTACTATCACGTATATTATTCATGGAAAATGAAATCAACATTCGTTGATGTTTGGAATATGTGAACTAAACAAGTGATTAATACAAATAAGTAAAATTTGAAGTAAAAACGGATCCAAATCTTACCCATGTTTTACTAGTGAGTGTATTAGTTTACATATGGTTCTCTTTTGTTGTTATATCCGGAGCTGTCTCGTGGTTTTCGGTAGCCCTAGGTAATAACAACAAAGAGGCCTTATTAAACGTGTAAGCTAAAGAGAAATTGCCTAAAAACTTAAATTATAAGACTCATGTATATATGTTTAATATTATACGCATTTATATGTAGAATTAATAAAAATATGACTACTTTAAAATGAAAGCCCTTTATGACAAAGCATCTATTACACACACCTGTGAAAAGTATCAACAACAACAAAATCACAACAAAACCTTTTTCAAACTAGGACCTCAATAATTGGCATAGATTAAGCCAACAAACAATACACAATGTTTGCAGGATCAGGTTATCATCAACAAGACAATAACCAAACAATTACAAAGAAGAAACCGACGTAACAATGATCGAGAGAGAGTGAGTGTGTGAGAATGACGCACACACAAGTAGTGAAGTGAGTAAAGCCCTAGAAGGGTGAGCGGCATATATAGGAAGGAAAAGTACACCAAGCCCCCTCAAATTCTTTATCTTGAATAAATGCAAAGAACATAACTTCTCATATCACAAGACTACTTTGAGATGTCCAAGAATGGCCCGTGACATATTATGTTGCAAGAAAGACAAAGCTACAAAGATAATAAGCTATTGATAAGCTGATAAGCTTGACAAACAGATTATGTTGACTTATTTGAACATTCCCCCTTAATTTGTTTGGCAAACATATCAAACAATATCAATTTTTCACACAGAAATTTATGCTGATAAACAGGTAAGTTTTTAGTAAATATGTCTGCAGTTTGGTTTGAAAAGCCAATTTATTTGGCACTCAAGATACCTTTTGCAATTTTTTCTCTGATGAAGTGAACATCTATCTCAAAGTGCTTTGATCTTTCATAGAAAACTGGATTAACAGCAAGTTGCAGAGCATACTTGTTATCACAAAAGAGGTTGACAGGAAGATTTATACCACCTTCGGATCTTTTAATTTTTTTGAATCCAAATAATTTCCACAGCAGCATAGACGTAGATCTGTATTATGCTTCTGTGGAAGATTTTGAGAGAGTATTATGTTTTTCACTTTTCCATGAGATCAAACACTTATTAAAGAACACACAATAACCAATGACAGATCTCCTGGTTTTTATACATTTAGCCCAATCTGCATCACTATATCCTTCAAGATGATTATCAGTATCACTAAAGTCATATCTTAAACCTTTACCTGGAGCTCCTTTTAGGTATCTCAAAACATTGAGAGCACAGTCCAAATGAGACTTCAAAGGAGAGTGCATATATTGAGCTAAGCACTAAACTGAATATGAAATATCAGGTCCGGTATGGGTTAGATAGATAAATTTACCAAGTAATTTATGATAACCAGTTATGTTCACAAGTAAGGGATCATCAGCAGTGGGAATGTAAGATAGAACGGAGTTAGGTTCCGTAGGAGTTAGTGTATTAAAGGTGAGAAGGTTTCATCATAGTCTATCCCTTCCCTTTGGTTAAAGCCTTTAGCAACTAATATGGCCATGTATTTATCCATTTCACCATTGGCTTTGTATTTGATCTTGAAGATCCATTTGTAGCCAATAGGTGTTCTATTTGGTGGCAGGTAAGTTATATCCTAAGTATGATTTTCATTTAAGGCCTCAATTTTAGAATTCTTAGCATCAACCCAATTACTGTCAAGAATAGCTTCTTCATAACAAGTAGGTTCAATGCTTTTATTTAGACTAGAAGCAAAGCAATAATTATCTTTGTCTAGATTGGAGTAATTAACAACTCTTTCAACACCATATTTAACTTTAATTTCAACAATGAAATCATTAAGATTGCTGGGCATTTTTGAAACTCTGGTTGACCTTCTAGCAGTGATGGCTGGCAAGCCTTCTTCTTGTTCAAGATTTTGATCATAGTCAGAAGATGTATCAACAGGGTATGTTTCATGTGATACAGTGCCCTCAGGGTGTGTATTTTCATTTATGAAAGTTGCAACAGGTTCATCATCCTCATTAGGATGACCCAACAATGTGCCCTCATCATAAGAAGTCACTCTCCCTTCATCATTGAGACTTATATTTTAATCAAAAAAAAATTGTGATTTAAATCTTTAGACACACTAGTTTTAAAAATAGGTTTTGTCAAAGCATTTTTCACTTTGAAAGGGAAAACAGTTTCATAAAATTTGCCATCTCTGGAGTGAAAAATATTTTTTGTTTCCAAAGTTAAAAGTTTATAACCTTTTTTCTCATTAGAGTAGCCAATAAAGACACTTTTTTCATATCTACTACCAAATTTGTCACAGATGTTGAGAATGGTAGCATAACATAGCAACTAAAAACCCTAAGGTGAGAGAGTGAAGGGTCATGCACATACACATAAGAAAAGGGGGACTTGCCAGACAACACAGAAGAAGGCAACCTGTTTATAACATAAGCAGCAGTTAGAACACATTCAGGCCAGAGATATAGAGGTAATTCCCCCTGATACATAAGGGATCTAGCCACTTTAAGAAGATGCCTATCTTTCCTTTCTGCAATACCATTTTATTGAGGTGTATAAACACAAGTAGTTTGGTGCAAAATTCCTTTGTTATGAAAAAACTGTTGAAGTTTGTTATTGACAAATTTTGTCCCATTATCACTTCTAAAAATCTTTACATGGGGTATTCAAATTGATTTGATAACATATGAGCAAAGTTAACAATGGAAACATAAACATCATCTTTTCCTTTAAGCATATAAACCCATACTGCCCTTAAATAGTCATCAATAATTGTTAAAAAAATATTTATAACCTCTCTGCTAGTGACTTTGTATGGACCCCATACATCTAGATGAACAAGTTGACCAATTTTAGTTGACTTATGTTCACTTAGAGGAAATGGTTCCCTGGTTTGTTTAAATTTATTGCAAGTATCACAAAGATGATCAGATTCAGTTGGACTATCAAGATTAAGAGTGGGTTTAAGAATATGTAAGACTTGGTCAGAAGGATGACCAAGTCTTTGATGCCAAAGATTTCTAGAGACATAACAGGTAAATGCAGTTATTAGAAAGAATCTTACATGTAGAATCAATATCAAACATATATAACCTATTACATTGTTTACCAATCCCCACAATCCTTTTTTGATGTAAATCCTGCATATAGCAATTAGATTCATTAAAGCCAACAAACATCTTATTATCTCTAGCAATCTTATGAACAGACATCAGACTAACATTGTACTCGGGAACAACCAGAATATCAAAGAGAGTTAGATCATTATTGACTTTTAAATCACCAATTTTTGTAATTAAGAGTACCATTGGGATGTCCAACAGTTAGACCAAGATTTGAAATATCCACAATGTTGATTAAATTTTTTCGCAGATACAGTCATGTGTTGATTTGCACCAGAATCAACAATCCATCCAAGACTGATGTTTCCAAATAAAGAATTTGTGTTGTTATTAAAAATTTGTTGAAGTTTATATTAAACTTAACACTTCCATTAAAGAAAGTTCCTGAAAAACATTTACCTGCCATGTTGGCATTGGCAGAAGACAAGAAGACTCATGAGCCTAGAGAGTTGTTCATTAGACAAAGAGACATGAGAGTTGCTAGCTCTATTATCAGTGACATGATTAGCATCAGTAGAGGCATTATTACTAGTGACAGGTTTAGTATTGAAGTTCCTTTTAACATACCCAGCAGGGTAACCAACAAGATCATAACATCTATCAACAGTGTGGCCAGGTTTATTGCAGTTAGTACATTTGAGATTTAGGTTTGGTCCTCTGTTGTTTGAACTATTACCAGTGTTAAAACCAGACCCTTTGTTGAAATTGTTATCAAGTTGTTAAACCTTTTTTTGTTATCAAAAAATTTTGCACCATCAAATGTTTTTGCAGCAAAGGTTGTAGCATTAGGTTTAACAGAACTATTCCCAGAGGAAACATTTTTGTGAGATTCTTCTCCAGAGACAACGAAAAAAGCAGTTTTGACATTAGGTAAAGGATTTCTAGTCAGAATATTACTTCTAATAGGCACATAATTGTCATCAAGGCCTATGAGAAACTGCATTAACTTGATTATCTGATTTTGTTTTTCAAAATGTTTTGCAGCCTCACAAGTACAGGGTGGTAAACTGATCATTAAGTCAAATTGTTTCCATAAAGAATTAAGATTGTTGTAATAATCAGCAAAAGAGGACCCACTTTGACTAAGGGAATTTATATTTTTATGCAGATTAAAGACAGTTGAACCATCAACCTTATCATATGTATTTTTAAGGTCATTCCACATTTTACAAGCAACTTTAGCATAAATGGCACCAGCAAATAATTCAGGACTAAGAGAGTTTAGAATCCAAGTAACAACAGAATTACAGGTATCCCATTGATTAGCAAGAATATGGTTGGAGTTATCTCTTAAACAAGTACCATCAATAAATCCTGATTTATTATGGTTCCTTAAGGCAAAGGTCATGGCCATACTCCATATTTTACAATTTTCTGTTCCAGTAAGTTTGATAGATACAATGGGAGTGCCATTAGTGTTATTAGGATGTAAATATAAAGCATCACCAAAAGACAAACTTATTTCAGTGGAAGAATCACCCTCATTATCATCACCACTAGCCATAATAAAAACAAGGAAAGCAGATAACACAGACAAAATATCATAGAATAATCACCGACAATAGAACAATAGGAATTAAGAGACTGAAAAAATAAATAACTTGTAACCAAAAAATAACAAGTACCAAGCCAGTGGATTAGGGTAAACCAGAGCAGGTATTCGTACCACTCAGAGGTGACAGATCAAGATGTTAGTCTATCCGTTTGCACCCACAAAGACTTAAGTACTGTTATTCAAGAATGAAAGCATACTTATAGAGCAATAGGCAGCGGAAGGAATAAATCACAATCACCGTAGATTCACTTAGTTTAGGGCTGATTGTGAGCACGAAACAACCAGCAATTACGGCAGTAGCAAAAGCCCCAATAATCAGAAAAATTAGGGTTTTAGAAGCAAGCCCTAATTTTTCAATTAATACCCAATACAACAAGGCAATCGAGAGTGACCACCTTAGGAAACCCAGAAATACTTTTAATTGTTGTTGGAGGGATCAAGAGGAAAGATCCCCAAATTTCTAGAAAAACCTTAAAAATTAAATCAACCGTGATTATGATCCTAAGGCTCTGATACCATGTGAGAAAGTATCAACAACAACAGAATCACAACAAAACATTTATTCAAACCAGAACCTCAATAGTTGGCATAGATTAAGCCAACAAACAATACACAATGTTTGTAGGATCATGTTATTATCAACAAGACAATAACCAAACCATTAAAAAGAAGAAACTGATCAGAACAATGACCGTGAAAGAGTGAGTGTGTGAGAATGACTCCAAACACAGTAGTGAAGTGAGTAAACACAACTTGGCAATTCTTTCGATTAAGAGCTAATAATACTCGTACTTTTGTTGGCCTAGTTTTTTAATCCTAAACCTTTTCTGAGATAAATTAAACTTGAAATGTGAGCGGCCAAACATATTACCACTTTCATGACTCTATTACTAGAAACACTCATGAGGCCGGACACAGTCGGTGACCGAATTTTCCCTGTCACATCAGCTTTCTCTCTCGGATAATCTGACACAACCAAATTACCACAATCGGTGACCGAATTATCATTATTTTTTTTCTTTTAATTCAAATATTTTAAATAACAAATTTAAAATTCATTAAAAATAAAAACATTAGAATACTAACCAAACTTAAAATAATAAAACTCAAACATTACAATAATAATTAAAAACTTAAACTAATAATCTAAGTTGTAGCGTGCCTTGATTGATGCCTTAATATCCATCAGTTCTTGTAGTTATCGCGAGGGCAAATTTGGGTCGATTTGTGTATTGTAGAAAATTAACTTTTGATGCCGGGTGTATTGGATCGTCGGTTTTTTGATGTGGGAGTATTTTTTTTGACATGATGAATATGGATGAGACGTTGTTTGAATTGTATTTGAAATTGTCTGTTTAGAAGTGTGTTTGATGTTGGTATTTATAAGATTGCAAAGTGGTAAAGTTAATTTTTTATTTTATTTTATTTTTTATTTTTTTAATTATGAAACGATAGATTTGTTTGTGCAAATCGGTCGTTTTTGTGACCCAAATTTCCAAAACAAAGCTCGACCGACCGAATTTTTGACACTGTCACATTGGGCTCAACTGACTTTAAAATCGGTCGACCCATGCATGTGAGCTCACGACTCTGGTTAGCCTAAGCGAAAAGAAACATCGGGTAGATTTTTATTTCGTTGTTCATTTCTAATATATTCTCGTATTTATTGCTTAGTTCATTCATGTTTTACTACAACAAAATAATTCAGAGCCAGTGATGATTGCAATCATTTTATAAGTCATAAACACGCGTGTTTTTGTGTAGAATTAAATTAAGAAGAACTACTAATGCTCGTATTCATTAAGGTCTATATCATATACGGAGTTCATTAAACTATAAATGTTTATTTAAGGAATGTTCATAAATTCTATCAAATGACTTCAGTTGAAGTCTTTTGAGTTCACTAATTAAATGCATAGCTGTCAAGATCGCGAGTTTACACGTAAGATCGTACGATCTTACGTGCCCACCAGTCAAAATCGTGTAGGATCGTGGTAGGATCGCATCTGAGGTAGGATCGTAAGTAAGATCGTAGGATCGCACGTAGGATCGTAAGATCGACACGCGATCCGAGTTCACTTTTTAATCTTTTAAGTCCATCTCACTTGCTTAGGCAAAAAAAATACATGTGTTTTACTAATGTCTAATAAGTAAACCATTATTGTCTCATTTTCTAAATAGATTATAGTTTATACATAGTTTTTTACTTTTCTAAATAGATTATAGTCTAAAAGTGTTAAATAGTTTAATTTATTTACTTTACTGTGATTAAACTAATCAAATGGTATGTTTTGAAATTCCACTTATGAAACGTTTGTTTTCTTGAAATCATGTAGATGGCTAGTATGTTTTAAGAAATTTAGGACTTATGTTATGTAATATTATTTCCACTAAAGCGTTAATGTAACGATGGAAACTTTACTTTTTTGTATTTTACTATTACTTTGGTGTTTGAAATTTGAACTTTGTCATTTTCAAGAGGATATTATATAAATTTACCTTTGATGTTGAGTAGAAATGTAAAACAGTCTGACTTGGATATCATTTGTTTACAAAATATGACTAATTGGTAGGATCGTAGGATCGCGATCCGATCCTACGATCTCGATCTTGCAAAGACAAAAACGATCCTGCACGGGATCGCGATCTTGACAGCCTTGATTAAATGTGTAGCCAGTGCTTACAAAAGGATGTCATTGCAAAAAACTAGTGGAATTCTTTACATTTTAAAGATCAAATGACCATGGTTAAAAATGTGTAAAATTATAGAGTCCGCACTTTCTCATATGTGATAATAATTGGTGTGACAAAAAAATTTCACACATATAAGTGTGGAGATATTATTAAAAGTTCTATGGTTAAAAGTGTGAATATATTTTTTGAATGTCCACACATAAAAGTATGAAAAAACTGCGAAAAAATGTTTATAATAAAAAGTGTGGAAACATTTGTGACACATATAAATGTAGCTTCATTGTAATTGTACACACTAATATACGTTGATAGTTTTTTAAAATATTTGTGACACCTATAAACGTAGCAAAATTATTATCGGTATAAAAAAAGTTCCACAGTTAATCATACCGTGACAAAATAAGTGTGAAAAATATAATTATTTTTTGTAGTGTGTGTTTTAATGTTTTGATCTTTTTACTTCTCATTTTCTTATGAAAGAGGATTCAATGGAAGATGCATATCTTTTTGTAGGTGCATCTAAAATGTACAGTTATAATTGTCATTTTACTTTTATTTTCTACGAGGCTTTAATCAACCCGTGCGATGCACCGATTGTGTCTAATATTTCATAGCTAAATGGTTGGTACTAATTAGGTTCCTACTATTTAAGATAGTTACTTAACTTTAAAAGAGTACATGTGAAGAAGTTTTTTGAAAGATGTTATATTTAAATGAGGCTTTTCATATGTAATATTTTAATATTAGCTAATAGCTACATTCGGAGTATGAGTATTTTATTGTTGTTGGACCATTTCTAACAACAAGCTCATATGGTTGCAAAGAGATACAAACTAAAGATATTGGGTTCTAACTTCTTTCCTCTTTGGCAACTCAATTGGCAAGCTAAATATACCAACAATCTGCTTATTAAAGTAATCATCTATGACTAAGAGATGGTTTCCTCTTATCTTACTCCGGAAAAAGAGAACCATGTTGGCTTTTTTTCTTCAGTCTACCTTGATGACTTGGTCTACTGCTAACTCGCTACTCCTCCACCGTCGTCGACGGCGAGCCGCCACTATCGTCTTCTTGCTTTCCTTAGCTTGTAAGAAACGCATATAGTAATATGTAAGAATTAACCAAAATAAAATAAAATAAAAACCTTTCTTCTAGCGATTGTAGTTAATTAAAATAATATATTGTATTTTAAAATCTAAGCACCAAATATATTCTAGTACCCAGAATATTCCTTGTCAGTTTCATAGAGGTAAGAAACCTAACATAAAAGCTTCTAGGCACTAAAAAGCATTTTAAGCTCAACAAATCCAATAAACAGGCTCCGACATATATAGTCACTTTTGATTACAACTTTGTCCAATGTGAGAAAAATTTTCAAACTCTCCCAAGTTCCAACATTTATGAGGTCTTTCTAAAGTCAAATGACTATAGAGTTCCATAACTTAATACATCTTAAAGTTAATGACTAATGCTAGACCAGACTTTATGGCTTGCACTCATCTGAACAACAATTGGAGATAGTTTTGTCTATGTCTGATTGTTTGATGGAATTGTCATTAGCTTGTGGATCTTGAGTTCATGTATTCACTGAGGATAGATTGTATTCTCGTTCTGTGCAACATTTAGAATATTATGAGGTGGAAATGAGTATCAAATGCCGAAAACCTGTTCAAGGCGTGAAAGGAGCGAATGTAACCACATAATTATGGTCACCAAATCCGAATTATTTGGAGATGGCTGTAGTAAGACAGGAAAAGGTTTAAATTCATCGAATTAGTAATGAAATAATTTGTTAAAAAGAAAATGTTACATACCAACATTAACTTCATGTTGTTTCTTCACGTTTGGAACAATGTCAATATCAACTTGAAGCTCCAAGGTCTACGAATACGAACAAAATGATTAATAATCAATATGAACACAATTGCATGAATTGTTAGTTGAAATAGCTCTAAAGTGTAATTAAGCGTTTTTAGTATTACATCTTGATTAATTGTGGGGTGTAGCCAGCCGGTATTGATTGCTTTAATGCAAGCAATGACTTCCAATCCACCAACAGCTCCAAGACCGTGTCCGATCATTGACTAAAACAGTTAATCGTGCATAATAAACATTTCATTAGCTATAGCGTACCTTTCTTCTAGCGATTGTATCTGGCCACGAACCTTCAATTCCCTGCTCACCTTCAAAGTGATATTCTGCAATAAAAACCAAACCATATTAGAAACTATGCCATGGCTATAGGGAAAGTTGGGTGACTTGGATGCATAAGTCAATTGTATTTATACTTATAAGTCGACATTTGAATATCTTCATCATCAATGCGGAATGGTTTGCATTCATGAAACTGTAGGGACAGTTCATATTTGTCTTCCTCACTGCATGCATTCCCGCAAATAAATGATGGACAGTTCATATTCGTCTTCCTCATTGCATTCATTCCCGCAAATAAATGATGCTATGAATCAATAGAGACCTCAAGTAATGTGTAGCTTTAGCTATGTTGTACCGTACTTAATTTTTTGTACAAAAATTCTTGCACATTAAATTAAGCACTTCAATCTTTATGTAGTATAGATTTGATCCTTGCTCATATATATATAATTATACAATCAGTATGTTGATAATATGGGAAATGACATAAAAGCTACTATAGTAAGTCCTATTTTTAATCAACGCATCTAACTTACATTAGCAAATTTAACCAATCCCAACAGTGATCACTTCGTGGTTTGATAACCGTGTTTCATTAATAAGATCGTCAAACATGATTGCCACAAGTTATGATATATACATTAGTACTTTTTGTAAATGGTTGTCGCTGCTTAAATTTGATCGAGCTTGAACATTAAGAGGGCATTTGTTTAAGCTTATTTGCTGACGTATGGGTTTACTGAACATTTTTAGAAGCCAATAAGCTAAAGTGTTGGGTTTATAAGTTTATCTATATGAGCTTACGAACTTAATAAGTTCAAGTCAATGAGCTCATAGGCTCAAAAATTGTGTTTGTTAACTTTTACAAATTTCAATAAAAAGGTGTTTGGTTTAGTTTATAAATTGAGCTTATACTTATGTTATATAAGCAACTTATTGCTTAAATATCATAAGCTCATATTTTGGTTGTGTTTGTCTACGGGTTTTTAAAGGCTTATAAGAGTTTAAACTTTTAAAATAAGCTAGCTTATCAAATAAGTTCCGTTTGTCACAAATGTTTATGAGGCTTTTATAAACTATAAGCATCCATAACCTCAAGTCAGTTGAAACAGATTTATGTGGGATTATACGTGCTTATACTTAGTCAACTTACTTAGATACCTTAAAAAGATAGTGGATTAACACGCAAAAGTTTAAAATATATGCGAATTTAATCCGATGTATTTTTAGGTGATTTTATAATAATAAGCTTCAACTTAAACTAATTCGTTTATCTTAGGTTGGTAAATGACTCATAAGACCATGAGTTGAACAATGAATGTTAGATTATGTATATGTGAAGGTAACATTGTAATTTGTAATAGATCATGTTATATAAGCTAAAAAAGTCACACTTTTGATGCTTATCAAGCTCATACATATAAGCTTATAAGTTAAACACTTAGTTAAGCATATTTAACACATGCAAGCTAATACCTAATTAAGGGTTGTTGCATAGTTTAACAATGACTTGAAAGTAAATTGAAATATTTTTAAAAGTTTGTTGTCATTGAAACTGTGATTTAAAGAAGGGTTGTTGAACGAAAAGGTTATGCTGGATTAACCTATTCAAAAATTATGTTTAGTGAGAATAGATATAAAAACTAGGTTGAGAAAGGGTTAAAAGCATTGAAGAGATGAGTTTGAGAGTGTTTGGTTCAACACAAGTTGTAGGGGCGAGGTATAAGCGTAAGGGTGCTCATCGGTTCGGTTATCGGGTTGTTCGGTTCTGTTAGTTCGGTTAATTTTTTTTCTGGGTATAACCGAGAACCGAACCGAACCGAACCGAACTTAAATTGATTCAAACGAACCGAAAACCGAACCGAATAACCGAAAACCGAACCCCCATAACCGAAAACCGAACCTAATAACCCGAATTACATAAAATTCATTTATTTATATAAATTTTTAAAAAGAAAAAAAAAATAAAGCTCAAAAATGTTATATTTAAAAGAGTTTTAATAGTATTTTTATAGAAATATATATATATATATATATTTAAATTCGGTTTTCGGTTCGAATTGAAAAAACCATAACCGAACCGAAAACCGAATATTTAATTTGGTTCGGTTCGGTTTTGGTAAGTTCGGTTCGGTTATTTTCGGTTCGGTTTCGGTTTATTCGGGTATCATCCAAACCATGAACACCCCTATATAAGCGTGACACATCAGTTTTTACCTTATAACATTTGTATAACATCAAACTTTAAAAATACTCTCCCTAATAAACATTTCTATAACATAACAAAACACAAAAAACCCACTTTACACTAAAAGTAAATAAATAAATAAATAAATAAATAAATAATATGTATGTGGGAAACTGAACACGATCTTTACGCTCAATTAGGATGAAAAGTGAAACAAACAACTCTGGGCACGCATTATTTGTTATTTCTTCTTCTTTTATAAGTGACTTTGAATAGATATTCTGTTTATGCATGAGTCCTTAGTCGAGAAATGTTGCTATAATGTATGGAATAATGAATGATAGTTTTGAATGTATGAGATTGTTATGGTGATATATAATAGAGTACAATTTACAATGTAACATGAGAAGCTAAATATGAGTTGTATGTACAACTGGAGTAGTTTGTAACCTTAATTTAGAGGGACTCTTTGGTTCATAGGTTTTTTTTTTTTAACTAAGAAACTAGACTAAATTAAATGGAAAAAAACAAAAAACATATCCCGATAAAAAGATTTTAAAAAGTTAGATGTGTTGAAGGTCAAAAGTACTAGGAATCAAAAATATGTATTCTTATCTCATTAATAATACAAAGAAACAAAGCCACTTTTGGGAGGAAAGGGAAAGAAAACGGAACTATATATTGTGTAAAGACTAATATACCATTTTTAAAACATTTGACATTAATAATTAAAGGGCATATATGTAATTTGACCAACTTATTTTCCTTTTCCTCTCACTCAAGAACATGATTATGATTACTTTCCTTTCCTTTCCTCTAGAATGAGTTAAAAGTAAATTGAAATAGTTTTAAAAGTTTGTTGTCATTGAAACAATGATTTAAAGAAGGGTTGTTGAACCAAAAGATTATGCTGGCTTAACCTATTCAAAATGTATGTTTAGCGAGAATATACAAAAAAACTAGGTTGAGAAAAGGTTAAACGCATTGAAGAGATGAGTTTGAGAGTGTTTGCGGCTCAAGTTGCAGGGGCGAGATATAAGCGCGATACATAGACATCAGTTTTTACCTTATAACATTTCTATAACACCAAACCCCCATTTCTATAACATAACAAAACACAAAAAACAACTTTACACTAAAAATAAATAAATAAATAAAATGTATATGAGAAACTGAACACGATCTTTACGCTCAGTTCGGACGAAAAGTGAAACAAACAACTCCGGGCGCGGATTATTTGTTATTTCTTCTTCTTTTATAAGTGACTTTGAATAGATATTCTTTTTATGCATGAGTCCGGAGTCGAGAAATGTTGCTCAACGTTAGGAATAGAGTTATAGCTTGTATCAAACCTTTTTTTTTTATTTTTTTTTTCAAGTTGAACAAGTTTTTGCTTTAAACGTATTTGAAATATCTATTGTATAATACGTAATGTATGGAATAATGAATGATAGTTTTGAATGTATGAGATTGTTATTTTAAATTAGGGCTTTTGCATATATATTTTCTCGAAAATGCAAAATTGCATATCTATATCTATACTACATTATAAAGCATTTGAACTTTCTATTAAAGGAAGTCTTAAAATTTTAAGACCAAAAGCATTACTATAAAAGGAAAAGTATAAAATGAATGTAAAATCTGAAAATTTAAGTCTCATTAAAACCATATGTAACCGCCCTCAAATAATGATACATTTTAATAAAATTGTTTAAAAGAAAAGCTCACTATAGTTAAACCACCAATTTAATGCTAAAATTTGAAAAATAAAAATGTTTACCATTTACACTATTAATAATTTAGACTATCTACGTTTGAAAAACATTTATCTACTACTTTATAATAAGGAAGTTTAGAATAAAAAACATTTGCTCACCACAAAAATAGTTATCGTACCCAACCGCAAAGATCATTCTTGGACCACTTCTAGTATATATAAAGCATGCATAAAAATCGTTGTACTATGTAGATAAAAAACTTGTACAAAAAAAATATACTCCGTATATAATTATTTATTTTGGAGGGATATATACGCATTTTTGCCTTTAAATTATAGTGATCGGATAAAGAAGAAAGATATGATATTGTTGTATAGAAGTGGCATGGTGAGTTGTATGTAACCTTAATTTACAGTGGACATGATTTTAATGATCCAAGTCAGTCAGGGACTCTTTGGTTTGTCTTAGACTAAATTAAATGGAAAAAAACAAAAAACATATCCCGATAAAAAGATTTTAAAAAGTTAGATGTGTTGAAGGTCAAAAGTACTAGGAATCAAAAATATGTATTCTTATCTCATTAATCATAGTACAAAGAAACAAAGCCACACATTTGTCTATGAGAAAAAAAGGGAAACCTTAAAACCCCAGGCCAAAATGATTCCTCAGATCAGATCCCTTTTCCGGAAAGTTACGCGATTTACCTCTTTCATGTTGACCGTAGAACCGGTCGGTGGGAGGGTCGGTTTTCCTTACCATCTCCATTGAGAGCAAGGTTGGTCCTAGATAGAATATTTTGGATCTTGTTTGCCCTGATATAATTTGAGACACTTAGCTTGTTCATCGTGCCCAATTTTGCATATCGATATTTTAGTTGCTTTTTAGAAACATCTAGTTGATGTATGTTTCGTACCTCCCCATACCCTGATTTGACGGGATTGGGTATTGTAGTAGTAGTTGTTGTTAATTGTTGTCGTCTTAGAAACATTTACAATTTTAGTATAATACGAGTGTCGGAAAACCCGCGCGATGCAGCGGGATTGCTTTTGTAGACGTGAGTTTGGAACTGATGAATGACCGGAAAGTTTGTTTGGACCGGGTTTGCAAATACAATTAAAACCTTAGGGACTATTTTCGCGCCTACAAAGGACTTACTTTGCAACGACACTTAGACCTTAGGGACTGTGTATGCCAAATTGCTAAAGATATTAATTAATGTTCAAGGACTTACTTTGCAACGACACTTGAACCTCAGGGGCTGTTTTTGCCAAGTTGTGAAACTTGGCATTTAATGCGTGTATGTGTGAACTGCATTTAATGCGTGTGTGTAGCATGTTACTGTAGCAACGTCTTGCTCTATAGTATATAGAGTAATAACTAGTAAGGTTTTATCAACAGGCATGTGGCCTAGTGGTAATTGCTTAGGTTGTTAAGCGAGCCACAAGTGAGAGTAGTACCGGGTGGGTGACCTATCGGGAAGTCTTCACTTGTGGTCCACATGCTCTGTTGATATTTGCAATGAGGATTTGTGCCCTTAGACTAAGCGGCGCTGGGGTTCAAATCGAGCAAGGTCGGGGTTTTCATCCAGGACGTTACTCGACAAGGAAACTTGTGTGGAGCGATTACGGTTTCCTCGCTGCACCGAAGCCATACATTATGCAGTACCAGCGTGGACCGGTTAAGACAACATAGGCCGATGTGGTGGTTAGGGCCCTCTGATTAGGAGGGTGGTAAAACCTAAGTTGGAAAGTTACCTGTCAAAAAAAAAAAACTAGTAAGGTTTTGATGAATGACACTTTTATTAACCTGTAACAATGTGTTAACTATGAAATTTGTATAACTAAAACCTAGCTAGCTTTTAATCAAGGTTTAGGATATATAGTATGACTTCTACCATTCTTAATAAGTTAGTGATCCTTGCACTTTTTTTAGCTGCCGTAGAGGTGACGAGAAACATCCATTCGGATGGGGTTGATTGGTTTGTAACGAGTCAAAGTGAATGTCGACTTTTCTGTCCAATCATATTATAAATGTATCGAATGTGCTGGCTGGTTTAGTTTAAACTAGGATTTTCATTGGTAACTTTAGTACTTTGTCGGTCGAACCCCCGCTGTGAGAGCGTGAGATATTCCTGGCTCCCGGGAACCACCCTTCCACTACACTAACTGACCGTGAGTGACATAATAAATAAGCACTATTACTGGACAATGTCGTTTTTTCAAGTAGACATTACATATATATGAGAATACGCCTCTTAAAAGCAAAAAAAATAAAAATAAATAAAAAAACTTCATGGCATCTGGCAGTCGATTAGTATTTACAAGAAAAACTAGCAAGTAGTAAGCTATAGGAAAGCCGCAATGACAACCAAGACCCATTCCACCCACCGAAACGCTATCACCAATCTGACCGGCGTTCACGTCCGCCGCCAGGTGAGCGTGTTGACACATATATCCTTGTCCATAAGAAACAAAACCAACCTAGGTTATGTAAGTTGCACTAAAAAGGAAATGTAAGAAAAAGAGCCAACCAGCCACAGGAGTGCAGAATTGTACAATATTTGTCCAGAAAAATGCTCCAATGGGGAGCTGCCCAGCATAAGTAGTGGGGCTGCCATTTCATCCCTTCAGACATTTTTGTTTGTTTGTGAGAACAGAAAAAATAATATATTCATATCTCTATAAAGACTGCACTCTTGTTACATTCACAAACACAAAACTTACCCTTATTCTCTGAAAGAAAACACAAAATGATGATGATCATGAAAGTTACTAAACTCATTCATCATGCAGTGAGAGCTGATGTAAAACCATGGCAGCTCATTATTTCTCGAGGGGGAAGATTTCGGAGAGAGAGTCCTGGTGAGTTTCTTTATTTTGCAACATTGCAATAAAAGTTTTTCTTTTTTCTTCTTTTGGTTTCTAACATAATCTTCTTCTTGTTGTTTTATTGTCTTGATAACAGAAGTCTATATGAGGAACCAACAAAGTGAATGGAAAACCAAACACAAGAATCAGCCAGAGAAGAAAGCAGGGAAACCAAAAATATCACACCATGTTTTGTTTTGTAATGAAAGGAACTTGTTTTTTGCTAAATGTTTCATTCTCGCACACGCCCAAGAGGAGACTAAGTACTATCCAACAGTGAAAGAAATATATAGTATGTATTCCATCTCTATTTGGAAATCATTTTTTAATCTAAGTTTTTGTTTTAAATCTATGTTTATGAGAGCTTAACAACTGTTAAAGAGAGGTTTTATAATATATCTCAGTATAAAGGGAAATTCTGGTTTAAGGGTTGTTTGTTTAAGCATATAGTTTGGCTTATAAGCTTATGTGGTTTCGGCTTATTTTTTGTAAGTCCATCTTTTTCAGCTTATTTTTTAAGTTATGGGCTTATACAAGCTTATTATGACATAATAAGCTCATATAAGCCCATAACTTAAAAAATAAGCCAGAAAAAAGATGGGGTTATAATAAATAAGCCAACACCACATACGCTTCAACAAACACTCTTAAACTATTTTTCAGATCTAGTTTATTTATTAAACTTTTGAAACAGTAAAATGCAAATAAACAGATTTATTATGTTGATTGTTTAAGTTTTATCGTCACACCAAAAACTGAGTTGCCAGCAGTCAACACAAGAAGCTTATTATGTTTTAATGCTTATATGTGCACTTTTAGTTGGTTAAGTTTATGCAATCTGTGTAAATCTTATGTACTTAACTTTTGATGTTGGAAGTATTTGCAATGCTTCTTTTGATTTTCATGACGGTCATGGGATTGTGATTTTGAGTTTGCTATGTTTCTTGTTAGTCGGCCTTTGATCACAACTGTTATATGGGTTCGAATGAATCTGCTGTTTTGGGACAGGTTTGTTGCAACAGAAAAGTGCAGAAATATAAATAGAATTATCAGAAACGTAAAAACTGAATTGTATATTGATATGTATTGGAATGAATTGTTTACAGAATTCTTGCCCTATATATACTAATAGAAGCGGCACCAATAATACCGTTTCAGTAAAAGTAATCGACATCTAAGTTTCTAAACGTTACAATCCTGTAACCGGTTTTATCATACCCGGTTTTATCATAACCCAGCCCATATACATGTTACAGAACTTTACATAAATATACACTAAACTACCCTTAACTATATTAAGATTATTAAACATACTACTAAGTTTCTGGTTTTGTCATTTACTTCCAACATTTCTTTTGATTTTCGTGGGGGGTATTGAGATTCAGATTTTGAGTTTTTCGTCACTTGGAAGGTTTTTGGTAGTGTTTTGGTTTTCATAGAGGTTCAATGTTTTGGTTGGCTTAGTTTGTTTTGAGGCCGTCGTTGTATTGTATCATTTTCAGTGTAAGGCAAATTTCAACAGTTTTTTTAAAATTTGAAGCTAGCCAATTATAGTTAGAACTTGGACAATGCAAATATTTTCACAATTTGGTAGATATACATGTTTCCTCTTTAGTCGTTCAAATATTATGTTAGATTTTGTGTTTATAGAGTCTACACTACTTTATGGTTTTCAGAAACATTAAAACAAGTTCAAGGAACCCATCTTTTTGCTCAATATAAGATCCTGCTAAAACATATCGATCTTTTAGTGTTTCGTATTGTCTTTTTAACTTTTTTCTTAGAAAAAAGCACATGTGTTAGCGATCCATTCAACTATGCACTTTTTGTTAAAGTGTTGCGGATCCTTAATAACATTTACTTTTACAATGTTGCCACTTTAAATAGGTTTACTAACGGGTATATTTCTATTAACTAGGCTCTTACAAGGGCTTGTACCCCGGAGGGGATAGCAAATAAGAACACCATCGAATGTAGTGGCGTAACTGTAAGAGTGCGCTTCAATATTGATCCCACATTTCCTAAGGATATGCAAAAGATCAAGAAGATGCCCAAACGTCAAAAGTTCGATTGCATTTATTACATTGATTCGACCGGAGAGGGCAACATGAAGAACTTTTTCATCATGTGCAGCTCTGTTCTGAAAAATGGGGGAGAGATCCATATGATCCTCAAAGAGACGGATTTTCTGTCCTTGAATCTTCAAGATCTTGCTGCTTCAGTGAATATCTATATCAAGAAAGTGGAAAAATTCCATGAACGGTACTGTGAAGGTTATTCTCCGACTCATGTCAACGCCGCTGAGGCGAAGATATACATTTTTGAACTGGATGAAACCAAGAAGGTACGAACTTTGATCAATCTTGAATTAAGACTGTATAACCTTTCTAAGTTTGTTGATCTAACATAAATAAATCTATTTCTTGTATATTGGTGTTTGTAGGCTACCAAGTCCAACAACGAAGAGCTTGTGACCAAGACTCTGAGTTCCTCAGTTGATAATCATAACGCTGATGCTTCTGTTTTACCACGTCAACTTGTAAATTCACACTCTCGACACGTTTATTTTGTTATTTATAACTGTAATTTTGGATAGTAACGTACCATATAATTCTATTTATAGGTTGAGTCAGGGCTTTTGTCTGAGGTTAATGCATCTGTTGGTGAGTGGAACATGATGTATCTGGTGAGTCTCTCTTCTGCAACCATTTTAAAGTTTTAATATAGCCTGATCTTCTATAAGGCTTTATATAATGATACCTATTTTTTCTATACAGAACATGATCAATGGTGGAACTGTTAACTTCTGGACCGTTATCAACTTTGTAAGTATATGCTCTTTTATGCAGTCATATTAATCTATAAGCAGATCATTCTAACATTTTTTTTTACTTTCTGCTGAAGGTTATTAATCCCCAACCATTGGTTCCATCACGTTCTGCAATGCCTCACAACATTGAGAAGGCTCTTGTTGATTTGCAGATTCAGTCTAAAGCGCAGCTAGCAAGAGTTGCACTGCCTGAAACTAAAGGAACTTACCGTAAGTACACTTTTTAAGATTCCTCAAAGTGTTTGTGTGTGATACAGACGTCTTTATAGCTGACATTCAATTATTCTCTTTTTCCCAGCAAGGATCCAATGGGTGTGTGAAACTGAGTTAGGATTATTGTCACAGAATGTGAAAGTAAGTTCTTACACATATAAAACACTTATTATGGTTTCAATTCTTTAAAACATTTACAAATTTGTTTACTGTGGATGATGGATGAGTGATCAAAGTTATGAGGAGGCTAGGAAATGTAGTTATGAAACTATGGTTTCTTGGTACATTATGGGGGATGCAGTCTTTGATTCTATGGTTTTTTGGTGCTCTGTCTTGTCTGAGATAGTAGATTAGTTTTGCCTGATATTGGATAAAACTTTGACTTAGTTGTTTGAATTGCCTTGTTACTGATTGGGATATGTCCAATTCAGTCGAATATTCCTTGTAAATTGTTGTACTATGTTTTCGAGTAAAATATATTTCACCCTTTGCAACAAAAAAAAAAAAGAGGTTTTTTTTTTTTTTTTTTTTTTTTTTTTACTAATTTGGAATCATATCAGGCTGGTGGGAGGAACCGTGTACTATCTGCAACTCCAAATGGTAGGCTTCCTTATGTTACTGATTGGCCAAACATAATTGTTGGTACTCATCCTCAAATTGGAGATGATTCCAATCCTGCCACAGTACATTTCCATGCCTCTTGTTACTTTATTACATTATTCAGAAGATAGCCTTTTTGACCCATTTGACTTAGCAGTGGGTTGATATGTGTTTAATTTAATGTTGAAATGTTGAATGAGTCAAAAGTGTCATCCAAAGTGCTTGGGTTGACTAGGTCATTCATGCCAAACTCGCTCAAACTATATCTAGAATTTTAAATGTTGAAGTGTCTAAAGTTTAATTGTTGAAAGATTAGATTGTAAAACCATTATGATCTTTGTAATCTGAATTAATAATGGATTATTTAAAAAGTTCGAAAATCTGAAACTAAAACCATTTCGAACCATTTGTGTATAGTGGATGGTTCTTTGACATTGGATTTTTATTATGATAAAGGTGGTTGCTTCGATGGACTGGCCTCAAATGACAAAGTACAAGGCCCTTGTATCTGCACAACCACATCAGCAAGAAATTATGCAGGACTACTTGTACATGCCTAAGAGAGGTGTCATTCATGGAGGGTTGATCAGGTAAGGAGTATTCGTTTAAAAAGAGTATTTGTTTGGTCATGAATCGAGTTTAGGTTAAAGGGATTCTTGTTGTTTCTGTTTATGTTTCGCAGGGACTTTTTCTTTGAATGAGGGTATGATCCGAAAGGTACTTCTCCTTTTACATGTCTTGTTTTAAGACTTTGAAAGTTCTGTCAGTTCCTCCTTTTAAAATATGATGTTGATGTTTCAGGCGTGTATTTCCTTGGAGATGCCTCCTGTGACATTTGTTCTTCAGTAGTGAACCCTTTTCTTGTGTATTGTTTTCATAATTCTCCTTTGTAAAGAATTTTAGTGAAATATCTGCTAAATAAGTTTTCATTCTTTGTATATTTGGTTGTCTCTTTTCTAGGAGCGAGTCACCTTTCGCAATCATTCTTTGCGAGAACAAGTTTACTGGCATTGAAAACTGAGATGCTAACAAGCGGTTCATGCTACATGTATCTGATGTACTAACCATTGCCGTTCCATAAGTTTCTTAACAAAAATTATTTTGCGTAAACCTAATCTATTTTCATTTCAACTTTTAGGTATGCTAGGTCCACTTCTGACTCCATTGGTATGCTCTCTGCTTCAATTTTCTTCTTCCAGTCCTTTTATTAGCTGTTAGAGTTTTTACCACACATTTTGTATTTCAAACATTATTTATTAACTCTTAAAACCTTACATTTTGTATACCATACATTATTTCTAACGGACACTCGTGTTTGCAGTTCAACGCGCGTACTATGCTCATCCTGCTGGATTCAGAGGTCTGTCTTACATGGAGGGAGATCAGTTAGACAGTGATTCCCCTGGTCAGCGTGCAACAACAGATCGTGTGGCTGAAGTTCGTTCTCTTCCACTTATTCATGACAATTGAAAGAGAGTAATGCCCTACAACTAGGTTGGCAGTGGCCTTTTTGAGCCTTAATTAACTTTTAGGTATTTTGATATGTGGTTGACTTTGAGTTATGGTTCATATATGGGGGTTTTATTTGGTTTATTATCCCCCATATAGTATGTAAATAATAGAATACACTGCCAAGCAATGCATTAGTGCTTTTGCTTGTGCATGAGATGGTTATGGGTCAAATGTGTTGGTAAAAACTTACATGCCATGCTTGTTAGCATGATGACAGTTTTTGATCTGAATGAAGGGTTAACTATTGGTAGAAAATGATTGCTAGTTCTATCTTTGGTCTCATTGAGATGTCTAACTTACAAGTGTCCTCATGTGTGTTGGAAAATTTAGTGAACTTGTGGGATTAGTTCAAACCTTGTAATGGGTTAGGAGGTACGGAGTGTACACCCATAAGGTCCATGAACACCCTGACTCTTATAGTGGTTTGGATTGGTAGTACTAGTAGAAATGTTGCTTGTGGAAAGTATGCTTGCTTGTGGAAAGTACTGCTTGTGGTTTCCAGATAGCAGTGTTTCCACTGATAGGCGTGTTTCCGAAGCGATGTTTCCAGAGCGGTGTTTCCACGAAGCGATGTTTCCAGCTGAAGTGCTATGAAATCTTGCTAGAGGTATGAAAGTACTTGCTAGTGTTAAAGTATCTTGTTAAATGGCGATTACAAGCTTAATGACCACGTTTAATTGGTCGTGTAACCACTAACGGCTATAATGGGGATAGTTATGAGGTGATTAATGGGCCGATTAATCCTCATAATTCCATTTGAACGGTTGAGAGTAATGTCCTATAAATAGGATATCTGATTGAGCATGAAACACACACAGAAAACGATAAACACTTATAAGCGCAATGGTTATTGAATTGTGCCTAATTCTATAACAGCATTTGGTCTTATCCCAAGTAGATATTCGTGTAACCCAGGCATTAGGGTCGAATAGTTTACTTTGGAAAGTGATCACACGATTCCAAGTGATATCCGATAACCACTAAGTGGTATTTGTTACTGCTGACAGTTTGTTTGTTTCTGCTGAATAGTTGCAAATTTCTGCTGAAGTTGATTATCTAACCCTGCTACTAGGCTCACGACTCCAACAACCAAAGTAAACTATTTTGTGATAATCAATGGAAGCTAGCGCAATGAAACACATGGCTTCAAACTTTGCTAAAATTTGGACAAGTTTGAAGGGGTGGACTTTAGGAGGTGGCGAGAAGAAGATGCATTTCTTCTTTGTCAAGCATGAGTGTGGTTTATGTGCTTGACTACTCCAATTCGATGATGGGGATGATGCTACGGTTGAAGCGGTCGGGAGGAGGAGCAAGTGGGAGAATGATGACTACATATGTAAAGGTTTTATTCTGAATGGTATGTCTGATTCTCTATTTTATATTTATCAGAACTTTGAATCTTCCAAAGAACTGTGGGATTCCTTGGATGCCAAATATATGGTTGAGGATGCATCAAGTAAGAAGTTTCTTGTAAGTAATTTCACAAATTACAAAATGACTGATTCAAGACTAGTCATGGAACAATACAATGAACTTCTTGGAATACTTGGAAGGTTTACACAACACAATATGCACATGGATGAGGCTATTTCAGTCTCTTGTGTTATTGATAAACTTCCTCCTTCTTGGAAAGATTTCAAACATACCTTGAAACATAAGAAAGAGGAATTAACTCTTGTTGAGTTGGGCAGTCATCTGCGCATTGAGGAATCTCTCAAGGTGCGGGATAATGACAAGCCAAAGAGTAGCAATGCTATTGGACCATCTGTTGTCAATATGGTGGAGCATAACAACTCCACCAGGTACAATGATAACATAGGCAAACGCAAATATCATGATAACACAAAGGCATATCTTAACAAGAAGGCAACTCCTACTTGTTGAAAATGTGGCACGACTGGTCACATTAACAGGGACTGCAAAGGTGTTAAAGTTGGTGGTAAAGCCAATGGATCAGGCACTAATGGTTCGAGGAGTGGTGGTTCTACCAACTCACTGAAAGGTCAGAATATGTTTAATAAGTCTTTTCAGATTTATTATGTTACATATGTATCGAATATTTTTATGTGCAGGATGATGATGTTGCGTGGTGGGTTGACTCTGGTGTAACAGTTCATGTGTGTAAAGATAGAAGCTGGTTCAAGACTTATGAGTCACTGAATGATAGTTCTATTCTTCACATGGGAAATGAGTCAACAGCCTTGGTGCATGGTCGTGGTTGTGTAGATCTTAGGTTTAGTTCAGGAAAGATTGTAACTTTGTTTAATGTTATTCATGTTCTTGATATAAGGAAGAACTTGGTTTCAAGTAGTGTTTTGAATAATCATGGATATAAACAAGTTATTGAGTCGGATAAATTTGTGCTTTCTAAGCATGGTGTTTTTATTGGTTTTGGTTATTTATGTAATCAAATGTTAGGGCTTAATATTACCACTGATAGTGTTATTTCACTTTGTGACCACATATGACGGTGACTCTACCCTTTGGCATGCTAGACTTGGCCATGTTCACTATAAAAGAATGCAAGATATGTCTAGGGATGGTTTAATCCCTGTTTTTGACATGGACAGCGAAAAGTGTAAAACTTGCATGTTGACCAAGATAACCAAGAAACCCTTTCGGGGTGTTAGTCGTGAGACTAAGATCTTGGAGCTTATTCATAGTGACCTGTGTGATTTGCATGCCACTCCTTCTTTGGGGAATAAGAAGTACTTTGTGACATTTATTGATGATGCTTCTAGATTTTGTTATGTCTACCTGTTACATACCAATGATGAAGCATTAGATAAATTTAAAGTGTTTAAAACTGAAGTTGAATTACAACTTGGGTCTTTGATCAAAAGATTAAGGACTGATAGGGGAGGTGAGTACATGGATACTCGGTACTTTCAGTCTGTTGGAATAATCCATGAAACGACTGCCCCTTATACTCCTCGGCAAATGGTATTTCGAAAGGAAAAATAGGGTCTTTGAAGGAGATGGTTAATTCCATGTTGTCCTATTAGGACTGAGTCAAGGGTTCTGGGGTGAAGCTATGTTAACAGTTTGCTATTTGTTAAATAGGGTTCCCAACAAAAGGAACAAGGTTACCCCTTATGAACTCTGGACTAAAAGGAAACCCAACCTGAATTATCTCAAAGTTTAGGGTTGTAGGGTTTGTTGTAAGACTCCCTGATCCAAAGTTGAAAGCTTTGGGTGAAAGAGGCATTGACTGCATCTTTGTTGGATATCTTGAGCATTCCAAGGCTTTTAGGTTCTATGTTATTGAACCTAATGAACATGTTTCAGTTAACACAATAATTGAATCAAAGGATGCAGATTTTGATTTGAATAGATTCTCATCAGTCCCTAGACCAAGTCAGAGGATTCCTAATGGAACTCATGACACTGGTGTATCAGAGGTACCTGATGATGAACCATCAGTGGTCCCTGATGAGGTTGTGGTACAACAACCTGAACCTGTACTCAGGAAGAGCAAAAGGGTTAGGACTCCAAAGTCATTTGGACCTGAGTTTCAACTATACTTAGTTGAAGGAACTAGGGATGAGGCCTCTGACCAATACTCAAATTGCTTCATTGTTGAGGATGATCCCATGACATTTGAAGAAGCAATGAAGTCGGGATATTGCTACGGAAAGAAGCAATCAATGATGAGATGGATTCCATCATGGGCAACAAAACTTGGGTGTTGGTTGATCTACCACAGTTTGCAAATGGATTTTCATAAGGAAAATGAAGGTAGATGGAACTATTGAAAAGTTCAAGGCTAGACTAGTCATTGAGGGCTTTAAACAAAAGTCGAGGATATACTATTTTGATACTTATGCCCTGTGGCTCGTGTCGATTACCATAAGACTGCTGATTGCTTTGACATATACTCACAATCTGATTATTCATCAGATGGATGTGAAGACAGCTTTCTTGAATGGTGAATTAGATGAGGAGGTTTATATGAACCAACCTCAGGGCTTCATCTTGCCTGGCAATGAAAACAAGGTGTGTAAACTGATTAAGTCTCTTTATGGACTTAAGCAGACACCTAAGCAATGGCATAAAAAATTTGATGAAGTGGTTTTGTCTAGTGGTTATGTTCTTAACCAAGCTAACAAATGTGTATATAGGAAATTTGATGAATCTGGTAAAGGAGTCATCATTTGTATATATGTTGATGACATGTTGATCTTTGGCACTGACCAAAATCAGGTTGACTTGACAAAGGAATTTTTGTCATCAAGGTTCTCCATGAAGGACATGGGGGAGGCTGATGTTATCCTTGGTATAAGGATTAAACATGAAAGTAAAAAAATTTCTATATCTCAGTCTCATTATATTGAGAAGGTGTTGATGAAATTCAATTACTTTGATTGTACTCCAGTGAGTACACCTATGGATACTTGTGAGAAGTGATGCCTAATAATGGTAAAGCTTGTATCTCAACTTGAGTATTCTAGGGTAATTGGTACGCCTGATGTATGCCATGACTTGTACAAGACATGACATTGGTTTTGCGATGGGAAAATTGGTAGGTATACTAGTAATCCTAGTGCTCATCAGCGGCAAGCAGTTCAAAGGGTACTGAAGTATTTGAAGAGAACTATGGATTATAGTCTCTCATATACTGGTTACCCATCAGTGTTGGAAAGTTACACTGATGCAAGTTGGATCAGTAACACGAAGACAATTAGTCTACTAGTGGTGGGTATTCCTACTTAGTGGAGGTGCAATTTCTTGGGCATCCAAGAAGCAAACTTGCATCACCAGTTCAACAATGGAATCTGAATTTGTGGCCTTAGCAGCTGCTGGTAAAGAAGCTGAATGGTTGAAAAACTTGCTTCTTGAGATTCCATTGTGGCCTAAACCTATAGCACCTATTTCTATCCGTTGTGATAGTGTAGCTACATTGGCTAAGGCTTATAGCCAAATGTACAATGGTAAGTCTAGACACTTAGGTGTCAGACATAGTATGATTCGTGAGCTTATCATGAATGGGGTGGTATCTATAGAGTTTGTTAGATCTCAACAGAACTTAGCTGATCACTTGACGAAGGGTTTGGCTAGAGACTTGGTAATAAAGTCTGCTAAAGGGATGAGTTTAAGTCCAACTTAGTCCTTTGAATGCTAGGACACCCAACTCCCTCCTAAGGAAACTTGAGAGCTGAGTTCAATGTGGAAGCTTTGAACATTGAGTGGACTGGAGCACATGTTTATTTACATCCCAAGGTTGTGCTCAGAACCTGCTAAAAGGAGGATGAAGTCTTTACTTCTTAATGGTTAATTTTCTTTGAAAAAGTGCTTGGCAGGAGCATGACTAAAGTGGAACCACCTATGTAAATGTTGAAGTTTTGCCGCTTCAGGAAGCTTTGGACTTTTAGTGTCAGGAGCTGTTAAGTGTTTGAAAACTTGTGTGTATGTGTATTTTTATCTTCAGGTATTCAAATGGGTTGAAGAGTTCAATTCTTAGAACACCCTGATTCTCGAATATCTGAACGTGTAATTTACTAAGATGAAAATTCAATCCTCAGGACATTTTCGTTTATGCACATGTTTTGCTTGATGTTTATTTTTCATGCAAAGGAAGTAAACTAAATTTGGGGAGGATTGTTGGAAAATTTAGTGCACTTGTGGGATTAGTTCACACCTTGTAATGGGTTAGGAGGTACGGAGTGTACACCCATAAGGTCCATGAACACCCTGACTCTTATAGTGGTTTGGATTGGTAGTACTAGTAGAAAGTACTGCTTGTGGAAAGTACTGCTTGTGGAAAGTACTGCTTGTGGTTTCCACTGATAAGCAGTGTTTCCACTGATAAGCAGTGTTTCCACTAAAGCAGTGTTTCCACTGAAGAAGTGTTTCCACTGAAGTGCTATGAAAGTACTGCTAGAGGTATAAAAGTACTGCTAGTGTTAAAGTACTATTAAATGGCAGTTACAACTACTTAATGACCACGTTTAATTGGTCGCGTAACCACTAACGGCTATAATGGGGATAGTTATGAGGTGATTAATGGGCCGATTAATCCTCATAATTCCATTTGAACGGCTGAGAGTAATGTCCTATATATAAATAGGATATCTGATTGAGCATGAAACACACACAGAAAACGATAAACACTTATAAGCGCAAGGGTTATTGAATTGTGCCTAATTCTATAACATCATTTGGTCTTATCCCAAGTAGATATTCGTGTAACCCAGGCATTAGGGTCGAATATATAGTTTACTTTGGAAAGTGATCACACGATTCCAAGTGATATCCGATAACCACTAAGTGGTATTTGTTACTGCTGACAGTTTGTTTGTTTATCTTTGAATAGTTGCAAATTTCTGCTGAAGTTGATTATCTGACCCTGCTACTGGGCTCACGACTCCAACAATGTGAACCTTAAATGCGCGCTTTGATGTTGCTTTATGAAATGCGATGATCAAATCAGAATTAAAAAATGTGGAATCACCAAGGCTACATATAAACTGAATCATGTCATGAGGGAAGTTTTTTTATGTTGCGTCTTATAGGGTAGTTACTGACAAGACGGGTTCCATAACAAAGCTATAACATTCTCGATACTAGTAGGCCAGCACTCTTATTTAGAAAATGAAACCCGTACTAATTTCACCCTTAAAAACACACACTAATTATTGAGACTTTTGCGGTGCACATTACAAAGCAAAGCTTTGTGCTTTCATTTACTACTTTTCTAAGATTAGGATGAGTAAGTTATGATGGTAAACTTATATGTCATGCTTGTGAGCATGATGGTAGTTTTTGAACAATGAGAAGTTGAGTTTTAGTTGCATAAGTATCTTAAAATCCATCTTATGTTCTGAAAAATATTCATAATTTAAAATCCTTCTTATGTTCTGCAAAATATTCATAATTTAAAGTCCTCATATAAGAGCGTTACAAAGTCTGCAACATTCTATTTATATCGTCAATGCATTTCGGTGGCCAATAAATTCTTGCTTTCTTCGTAATTATATTACGAACCCACTTCCCTTTCTTCTTCGGAATAGTTATCTTCAAGATCTCATTCTTCACATCCATCACCATATCCCGGGCATCATGGTAAATTTTATTGGGTGTATGAATATCAATATGATAGCCGGGATAAGCGGCACCGGGATCTAGGCCCTCCAGTCCCACCGTTAACCAAATGATAGCTCTTGCACTGTTTACATGAGTACAACCAAAACCTTTCGGATGGGGGACCATTTACAAGTAAAACATAAAACAAGTAAGAACAACCCTGATAGTGCATATCACAGCTATAAATTAAACCTTAACATAAAACTACTTTTTATTGTAACATATATAGTCATACAGGCACATGAGAATGGTTCCACAAAATCTTTATTAGGGAGTCCAGACATGTCGCGGATGAGGTAGAGAGCTTTAGCGTCCTCCATCACATCCCACCTAGGACAGGCTGCTTGTGTCACTCCGATGTGATTGTCCATCAAGTTTAGTAGACGGGCGATTCTAGTTGCGGATAGACGAGGACAATTTGCCTCTGAAATCATCAAAAAACAAAAGTGATATTTACGTGTTAACGATTTTGTATGCTACTAGATTATGTGTGGTTCTTAATGGTAAACATAAACGATAAGTTGAGTTATCTACATACCGTTGAAAAGATCACGGATTTCAGATGTGCGGCGGCCGACATGCTTTAAGCTATGGAAGCGACAAGATGTTATTGCCACCGGACGAAAAGATTTGGAAGCAATAAGTTTAGCAAGCGAGCAAGCCATCATCCCCGATCAAAGTAGCAAACTATCAAGAAAAGAGCGATGTATAAACAATAAAGGACTTTGAAGCTCAACTCAAATTTCTTTTGCAAGAAAATATATGATCAGGATTATTATAGAAATGATATTTACTAATTCGTTCATTAATATTGGTTTAAAAGTGTTGTGAATATAAGTTATGCAAAATATCTTGCCATTGTTTTGGAAATGATTTATAAACATTTCAGTCATTGTTGTCTAAGACAAGGCTGTAAAGATCGCGAGTAAACTCGTAAGATCGTACGATCTTACGTGTTCACTAGCTAAAATCGTGTATGATCGTCATAGGATCGTATGTGGGGTAGGATCGTGAGTAAGATCGTGGGATCGAACGTAAATTCGTAATATCACTAGTCTATCCGAGTTTACTTATGCCCATATCTATTTTATTTTCTTAATATCTTTTCTATCTTTTAACCTGTCTATTTGTGCTTAAGCTCAAAAATAAAAGTGAAAAGTAACTAAAGAACCCATTTCAGTACAAAGGGTAGGTTGATAACCCACGACGGACGATTGGTTTTCTTATTAAATTATATACAGTTGTATACTTTTGCCCAAATAAGAAATTCAAGATATAAAATACGAAGTCTTTTCCATGACTCTAAGGTATTGTTTGTTTTTTCAAAAGAAGCACTTTTTCACCTCTTTACACTTGTAAAAGATAAAGGTTTTCTTTCAATCTTTTGTTTGTAGATATGTTAAAAAATGAGGTTTTGAACTTTAACCTATGGTATTTAAGTACCTATTTCATCATTTAAAATTGTGGGTATGTTAGAAATTAGATCTTGGGCACCTTTATAATAATATTATTTGTTTATAAATTGTTACAAGTATATGTTTGATCGATATGTTTTACCATCTCAGCTGTTAGACACCACCTCAGCCGCCACAAAATGTAACAATGTTCTTTCATTATTTTGTTTGTGTGTTGTTATTTTGATGTAATATTGTGGGTATGTTTAAAAAATGGTACAAGTATGGGTATGTTTGGCCAAACTAGCTGTAAGCTGTAAGCTGTAAACTGCAAAACTGTTAACATGAGCTACAATCTGTATTCTTTTTTCAATAAAAGTGTTTAGTAAATTAGCTGTTAAATATAATTATAAGATGTAAAATGACATAAAAGGACAAATATATAATTGTAAATAAATGTTTGGAGGGTATATCAGTAATTTAAAGTTTTAACAGCTCCAAGATATTTAAAAAACTTCATGAATCAGCTTTTCATTTTGGAGATATTTGTTTGAAATAAAAGCTTGTAGTTAATGCATCCAAACGAAGCTACTTAGTTTATATGAGATTATTTTGTAACAAAAAGCTAACATCTCCTCTAAAAAGCTCCTGCCAAACAGGCCCTATATGTTATTGAGGTTACGATTTTTGTGACTGCTTTTTTCTTTTTTTTTCTAAGAAAATGTTATAAGTATATGATATGATTTGTTACAAAAGTAGAAAATGTTATAAGTACATGTTATATTTTGTAATAAAAGTATGATTGATTTTGTGATTGCTTTTTGTTAAGAAAATGTTATTCACTTCGTCCCAAATTAATACTCCCTTTTATTGTCTTTTTCAAATATAGTTGTGAATAATGTAACAAGTTTACCATATTGCACACTAGCTAAAAGACCCGTGAAATTCACGGGTATTATAATGAAACGTCAAAAAATAGTTTTCGACTTGGTTAAGACAAAGTTAGACTATATATAGAACCACATTAGCATAAGCAATAGCAAACTATATATGCTAGTAATTAAACATAGGTAATAAGCTACACGTTAATCAGAATACCCAAAAAATCACATAAAGTTACATAATGACATATTCAAGGTTTTCTTTATGCACTCGAAACTGTTGGGGGCATCATGTTGCTTCTTGGTTTATTAGTGGATGTTTATCTTGTTGGTCTTTAATGTACCTGAAAACAATCAAAAGTTACAAAGTTGACAGGTAAATACGTTATTTGCTTTCTTGGCCGCAAATTATCACCTTCAATCATTTTTTGCTCCTAATGTGAGACAATGGCACATACAACTAACCATGTGTGAAAACAGAGCATGGCAAATATGGCAAATACAAACCGACTTGCCTCAGAGATTGACCCATGCTTTTATTGACCCACAGCTTCCTTGCTATCTTTAACGACAACCGTTTATCACACGGTGGTATTTTCATCCTAAGGTGGGTACTCTTGAATACCCAAATCCAAAAGTCTTAATTTCCCCTCATTTCACTAAGGAGATTAAAAGATGGAACCAAAAAGTTTCAACGCATGAAAACAACACAAGAAGAAACAGCAACATCACCAGACTCAAAAGGGGTGTTAAAACCTATATAGAACAAATGGGTTTAAGTCACCCAAAGTGTATTCGCAATCTACAAAAATGCTAAATCTTTCGTATCTCAAAGTGTATTCATAAGGGGTGTTGGACCTATATTGAACAAATGGGTTTAAGTCACCCAAAGTTTCAACGCATGAAAACAATGGAAGAAGAAACAGTAGCATCACCAGACTCATAAGGGGTGTTGGACCTATATAGAACAAATGGGTTTAAGTCGCCCAAAGTGTATTCGCAATCTATAAAGTATATCCTTTTTATGAAATTTAAGGAATTAACCGTTATAGATTGAAGGAAAGATAAGAACTATTAGTAGTTCAAAACAACACCCGACCCACTTGAACAACATTGCCAAAACTTAATGGCTTCTGATATGCAATCCCAAACAACCCCTATATTCCTATAAGAAATTACTTAGCTTAATGGAGAAGAAATCGTACCTGGTGCAAAAGTATATCAGAAGCCATCAATTTATTTTGCTTCGCAGCGTCACCATCCTCATCCCCATTCTTTTTATTCGACTTAGGCCTAGTGGAAAAATGACGTCAAATGTCCATGTATACAAATTGCAGCACATACATAGCAGAAAGATAGTAAAAAAATAGCTAATTCTATAGTATCCGAGTTACAAACCTGTATGGCAGCGGCTGTTTCCAACGCCATATTCTGTCTCACAGTAGCATTACTTTCAAAAAAGTTAATGGTTCGATCGATAGGGCTCTTCATATACTGATCAAAGGCAAAAAAATCTTGTGAGCTAAAAACCTCATTTCCACTAAGAATACAAAATAATGAAATTAAAAGTTACTCTCACATAACACACAAAAGCCTTAGGAACCATACTCTAATCCACTTTATCATCAAAGGGTTTATATCAGAAGACCCCAACCAATGAATAATAGGATGTGGCACTCTGCCTGAAATAAAAGAGATAAAAAATAAGTACCTAAACCACCATTTCAAACTATCTGCTAAAAGACTAAGGTTCTGAAACATATATTGGTCTCTTAACCTATAAGGCTATAACACTCCAAACAACCCCTAGTAGTTTAAATAAGCACTTCAAAACAACCCTATTAGTTTTTAATATAAGCACTCCAAACAACCCCTATAAGTAGTTTAAATAAACACTCCATGACAGCCCTATAAGTAGTTAAAATAAGCACTCCAAACAACCCCTATAATTAGTGTAAAGAAGCACTCCAAAAAGCCCTTATAAGTAGTTTAAATAACACTCCGAACCAGCCCTTTGAATAAGTAGTTTAAATACCACTGGAGCGTATGGGAAACACAAATGTGATTGAAAAGTACATTCTTTTAGAAAGAGATATTGAAAACATAATTTATTAATCCAAAAAGTTTAAAAATTATAATTATTATTTCTTGTTGCAACATTATCAGAGCTAATACCAGCATCCAAACACCCTCTATAAAATTCATCAATAGTAAATTAGACAAACCCTATCAATATCATTTGTGACTAAACCTTGCCCCATGTCATATAAATGAACCTATTCATAGCAAAATATTCATATATTTAAAATCACAGATTTCAAGAGACACATAAATATGATTTCATACAATTTAACCAAACTGAAAGACTGTATATGCAGAAATATATACCTGGAGTGGAGGGCCACTATGGATGAAATCCACTTATCCATGTCAAGGATGAACTTTTATCTCATCCTCTCAGCTTTGCAGCAATTTCGTAGTGCACCTATAAGTAGTTTGACGTTAAGACTGTTTATAAGAACAAAATTGTAACATTATTGACAAAAGGTGAGACTAAAGAGTTTGCCATTTTAACCCATTTATTTTGGAACGTCTAGTATTAGGAAATTTGTTTACCATGCTGTAGCATTCATTACAAAAAAGATCATTACTTAAATATGCATGTTCAAGTTCAACTAAGAGGGCCCGCAAGTCATCACCAAATGCTTGTATGTCCTCAAAATAAAATAACAAAAATTAACAAATGGTTACAGATTAAAATAAATTATGGTAAACTACTATAAAGTATAAATACTCTCGTGTAGAGGAAATACCGAGAATGGTTCTTTAAAAGTATTATGAATCAATATCAGTTCTTTTTTAAGGGGGCAAATAGTAATAGTTCTTGTCCATATTTTTTATTCAGATTGTTTGTTTTGTATTTTTGTCTAATTTTGCTTAAGTTTTATGTCCAGACAGCCCCTGGAATAGGTTATGTCCAAACAACCCATAAAAAAAATTTCTGTCCAGAATGCCGATAAACTTTTTTCCATCCAACCATCCCTTGAAACACATTCTATCCAAACACCAGTTACTCAAGTCATCTTATTTGCACACTAAACCAATTTGTGTCAATCATCATAAAAAAGGAACGGGTTTTGACCTATTACCCTACATGTCTGTTTTGGGCTTTAGGATAACGATTAACATAACTCAGTTTAATGCATGTGTTCTTCATTAAGTCGTTAAATATGAAACATGACCTATTTTGCTGCAAAGAAAGAAGATTACCTTGGTACTTGATGACCCACTGAAAAACTACAAAAAGTTACTTCACACTTAACACCCATATACTTTCATAGGTAAAAAGAAAAGAGAAATATTGCATGAATTTTCAATAATTCATTCTATTGGGTTCTTTGCGTGTAAATGATTTGTGTTTGGATTTAAGCATAGTCACATGGAACGGGGATCGCTCCGGTACGGGATCGAGGATCGGGATCGTAGTTCGCTAGGCACCTAAAATTCGGTTCGATGGGGGGTAGGTTCATTTGGGATCTTTCGGTACGATGTACCAAGTAATGTGGTACGATGTACCCATGTAGCAATTAATATATTATTGTTAATTTGAAATCCAAACATTTATAAAATAATACTCATAATTCATTTAAAAAAAACATAAACATATGAGGAAAGTGTTATCAGTAACATAACTAAAAAAAACATTATCAAACACCCTTCTTACAAGTTTTTCCTAATGACAATAAGTTATTTCAGTGGAATTTTTATTGTTGATATGAACTATGAAGGCTACTGCTACTCATCTATATATAATATTCTCCATAACCATTTAACAGATCCGGGGATCTCATTCAAAAAAATTCACCATATCAAATCTTCAAATCTTCAACTTATATACTCTATAATAACTAAAGTTGGAAGGAAATATTTGAAATTCTGACAAAACATAAGGAAATCAAGGTTAATGTAACTAAATCGTGAATCAAATGTAACTGGAACGTGAATCGGAAACACTTGGAACGCGAATTTCTCTGCCCCGATTCAAATATCTATTAAATTCTGGAACGCCATCATCACCGATCCAAGTAGCGATCCCGATCAATCCGGATCGATTTCGTACCACGTTTTGGATCGAACGAACTGGATCGCAATTCGTGGGTACTGTAGCGAATTATGTGACTATGGATTTAAGCCTTTTCTTATAGTGATTATACATGTTGCATTAAAAAAGAAGTAACCATGGTAGGCTTTGACTCAAATAAAGATTATGGCAGCTTGTTCTTTCATTAAGAAAAAAAATATTATTGTTGTTGGTTTGGTCCTGTTGTTTTAGGAACCGAATATTCTGGCATGTTTGATAGCTTATCATGGCAAAGTTCTATTGCTATAGTCAGGTTATAAAGCATAGTTATTGTGTTTTTTTGCATAGTATTTAAATAACATTTTATCGCTACTTTTAGATGTCATTATAGATAGTTATGGCTTTATGTTCACGCTGGTTATGGTTAAAGCTGCACAGGATGCACCTCAAACCACTGATACGGGGATTCAACACATGTTACACTTACACACAACCATGGCACCAAAATTCTAGACACATACATGTTTTATGATTGCAAGCATTAAGGAATTTATAAGAGTAATTCAAAAAACAAATTGGATGGAGCATCTAAGAGCTTGCAAACATAACAGTTAATGTAATGTTAAATAGAAGACCACATTATTGGGTCTCATATTAGAACCGGCAGTACCTTTTTTGCACAAGCACTGATTGCAGTAGCATAAGCCAAGGGAGCGACAGCCAAAGCACAGGGTGATGTTGCAACCATGAGCCCCAGTACTCTCTGTAAAATGAGCCCCTGCAAGCTATACAACTTTAAAAAAGAAAGGGCGATATTTGGATTTTAGGACCAGAAACACAAAACCCAGAACTTGAAAGTGTACCAATTCCTTAACTGAGTTGCTTCTGTCAGCTGCACTATCTTGAAAATCAAATCCATTAACATACCTCACAAGCCTTCGCTCCATTCGCCATAACAAACATTCTCTTTGGATTTCTATCAAGCATTTTCCTTATAAGATCTTTAGCACTATCTGTAATTGTAGGCCATGGTTCGGATTCAAAATCTAATTTTCTAGTAATATCAAACTAATGGAAAATTAAGAACTACCAAATTAACACATCAAATTAAATAAAGGAAGATCAATTAAAACTTACAAATGTTTAGATGCGGTGATTGAATTGAACCTGCCATAGTGTTAGCAAGGTATAGAAATCACTACCATAGTCATAGCAAGAAAGCCTTTTTTAATCGGTGGAATTTTGCATAATTTGAAACGTAGTTTTTATTTTTATTATTTTTTTTTTCTTTTTTTTGAATATGGTATGAATCGGTGGTTGGAAGAATGAGTAAAGAAGAAGAAACTGCCCAAGATTGAATGAAAATATGAAGCGTAGGGAAAAAGTTTGGGGATATGAAGTAGAGTGGTACTTGACAAAAATATCAATGTTCTGACCTTCAAGACACGTAAGAATATTAATTACAGGGATGTTTTAGAAGGTTGTACCAAAACTCTGTTTTATTAGTTTTAATAGATAATGAAAATAAAAGTAACAAACATGGTTCAAAAATGGGTAAAACTATCATTTTGCAAAAAAATAAGAGATAAAATGCACTAATGATAATGTTTTCTTAAATTGTGTGAGGGACAATTATTTTTGGGACGGAAGGAGTATAAGTTAACATGATTTATTTATAAAAAATATAGTGGATATACTTGTTATAAAATCCCATGAGACCAAATTCAAAGTTAATTAGGGTGTGATCATATGAAAATGTTAAAGTTAATTTGTGAGATTGGTTTGTGTAGTCGGCAAAAGTGTTGTAAATATAACTTATACAAAATATCTTGCCATTATTTTGGAAATGATTAATAAACATTTCCGTAAATATATATTTTCAAATCATTTCCCAAATCAGGGCTAACGCTGTGTTCTCGAGTTCACTCATTAAAAGAAAAGAAGAGAAGAGAAAGAAGAGAAAAGAAGGGAAGAGAATCACTTTCCTTCCTCTTCCTCCTAAAACTGGAAAGAAAGTCATGTACTAACAAAAACACTAACACTTTCCTTCCACTTCTTTCCACTTCTCTTCCTTTCTTCCCTATAAAAAATCTCGAGAACACATAATTTTTTAGTTTCTTTCCTTTTCTTTTCCTTTCTCCTGTAAATGGATCTCAAGAACACAACGTAAGAGATTTGTATAGAGGTATATATCTTTGCAACACGTTAAAAATTGTAGTAAATATTTTCTTATTAGTTTCTTGTAATAGCATCCATATGAAGTCAATATTAGTTCATAAAGTACCTTTTTTGAACAAGCTAGAACGATCTATGGCTTCCTCTATTGCTAAACTCGTTGCTTCCAATGCAACTTATTTGTTCACTTTTCGTCCGGTGGCAACTGCATCTTCGCGTTTCTTTAACACCAAGAGTATCCTTCAAGACCACTCTGAGGAAGAGTGCAACATAAAGCATATTGGTCCCAAACAACCGAGAATCCGTGATGTTTTCAACAGTATGTGTGTAGATATCTCAGCACATCATTTAGTATACTAGTTATTGGTTCATAGGAACCACATATATTGAAGAATTTATATGCATATTCTAACAGCTTTCAATCGGAGTTATTTTTACGTTTACACATACCTTTTGTTTACCGTTGTACTTGATCTTAGGACCTTACCTATTATTGACCCTTTTGAAACCATTGAGCTACAAGCGTGTTGGTTATAAATCTATTAATTGGGTTTATTTTAATTTTTTTCTTTATGATTTCAGAAGCAATTGGTCCTCGACTCTCAGCAACTAGAAATCTGACGCGTGTACTTAACCTGATGTTCCAAGATGGATTCACAATATATCCACCCGGTCCTAAGTGGGATGTGACGGAGGACGATAAAGCCGTCTATCTAGTTCACCACATACGTTTAAGTGATTGCATGTATACTCCATTATATGTGGAGGAAACCGTTGATCATTCACCCTATGGTATCCTTTTTTATCTCTTATATCGTTAAAAAAGTATAAAAATCATTCTCTATTGTTTAGCACGAACTAATAATTTACTTATTGTTTGTCGCAGTAATAAAAAATGTCTTTAGTTATTTGCGTGTATACCGGATTCCAGGAGCGATTCTTTTTATCGTAGGATCATCAGGACCGAATCCTGGATCACGGTATCCGGGATACTTCTTTAAAATGTATTTACCGGCTAACATTTATAGTAGTGTTTGGGATGTCGAGCTGGAACATGTGAAGAATGAGGTCCTGAAGATAACAATTCCCAAACAGAAGGGGAAGTGGGTTCATAAAATCACTACAAAATTCTTATTTATTTTTGCCTCTTAAGATTTCTTGTTTGTTGAATGCATGTTTTTTTGAAGTAGGTATTTGTTTCATATGTTATCGTTTATACTCAAATGCTTCATTGCAATTAAGTTGTTAATGTAACTTTTCCCGATAACGCCTAGTGTGTTCTATATATTCCATCAAAACTAACACATATATAGTTCCTCAATATATATATACGAGTGTGAAAGTGTGAAACAATATGTTCTAGAAATCGACTTAAGAAATGAAGAACACTTATTCAATCGCACAAACAAATTTACGAATCTATAAGGAAAAAAACAAGATTCGAAAAAGGGTTTGTTATTTGATAGATGTGGGTTTGATACAATGGAATGAATACAATTTAGATAGAGAGTTTACAAATCAAGGCGATATTGAAAAATGAAAGGAGAAAGCCTTTTATAGGATGAGATGAAGGTAATAGCTTTGGGCCCCAAAGCTAACAAACATTTAACTATTTACACTTCCATCTCTCAACATTGGAATTTTGACACTTTGGGTTTTTTTTCACTTTAGCTTTTAACAATCCATTCCTCTTTAAATTATTTTTATCCTTAAGACTGATTTTCAAATTCAGGGTATCTTTGGATCAAATGTACAGCTCCCAACTAACATTCTTATCGGTGTGATTGGACCATTTGACCAAGACATAAGCCACTGCCTTGTTGTTCACCTTTGCCAATCTTTTGTCGCAGGCCCGGATTTGAGCATGTGCGGCATAGGCGACCACACAGGGCCTCCGATTTTTGAGGGCCTCCGATGTCTAAAACTTCAGTTTTAGTATATACTCATTTTTGGAAGATTTAATCTAGTAAGAAGATAATTTAGAACAGAAAATAAAAGATTTTTTTATAACATAAAAGAGAAAGAAGTTCTTACTGTGTTTTAATGGTGGAAGATGCAATATGGGTTTTAGACTTCGGTGAAGAAGATAACATATAGTTGTAGGGGGAATGGATCCAGAAAGAAGAAAAATATAAATAAGAAGAATGATAAATGTTTTCAGCCACAAATATCAAATGTAGAAGGAGAATTTCATGGGAGATGCATCTCTTTTAGTAGATGCATCTGAAATGTGCGGCTGTGTTATTTCTCATCCTTTTCATTTTACTTTTATTTCTTATTTGATCCTTACTCTAGTTGTAGGAAATGTTCCTAGTGGGCCGGAGTTTTAGCTCTATTAGTATTTTAAGTTTAGTTTTAGCCCTCTTAACTTCACTGTTTATTATTTCAGCCTCTTTAGTCTTTACCTATTTTGCATTTGTGGTTAGAAAGTTTAAACTAAACCAAAATTTCAAAATAAACTGTATTATGAGCTTGAATGATGTAAAAAAAATGTGTTTTAGCTATGGTTTTTATATTACAAAAATATGTAATGTTGTAAAGTCTACAGGTTGTCATAAAATGTTTAGAATATGGTTACAACTAGAAAAAAATAAAAACATACTTATATTTATGGTTACAAATTTGTTTGATCGATATCAAAAGCAATGCATTATGAAGTTAATAGTTGCCGAGTTTACGAATACTTCATCTTTCGGAACTAAAACCATAATTAGAAATAATGGCACGGGGCCTCCAAATTCCATAGGACGTCCCTGATTTCATATTTTAAATGCCACTTTTGTAATTATGGCATAGGGCCTCTGAAATCCACGAGTTGTTCTGTCGTATAACAATTGGTTCAACATTCAATAGTCCATTTGGTCCACAGCGAGGTAGAATTCCCATCTTGTTTGCACTGCCTTTACACGACTTCAACCGTGAGACATGAAAACTGGATGAACTTGGCTAGTTGGTGGCAGGTCCAGTTTGTAAGCAAATGACCCAATTCTTTGAAAACCATGAAGGGTCCATAATACTTAGATGAAAGCTTGTGTTGTTGCTCCTTTCTAATGGTTACTTGTCTGTGAGGCTGAAGCTTTAAGTAGACCCACATTCCAACCTCAAACACTCTGTCACTTCTGTGTTTGTGTGCTTGATTCAACATTCTATCTTGAGCTTTTTTTAGGTGAAACTTCAGCATCTTAAGAGCTTTTTCCCTTGCCTGTAATGTTCTGTCAATTGCTTCCACGGCATTCTCACCAGCTACATAAGGAATATGCAAGGGGGTGTTTGGCCATACACTGCTTCAAAGGGTGTGGTGTTTATCGAGGTGTAAAAATTTGTATTATACCATAATTAAGCCATAGGAAGCACATAGTACATTCCTTTGGTCTTTCACCAGTCATGCATCTAAGAAAACATTCCAAACATTTGTTGACTATCTCTCTCTGTCTATGAGTTTGGGGATGATGGGGTAGTAGACATCTTTAGCTGCACTTTCAAGGATTTGAAAAAAGCTTGCCAGAAATGACTCAAAAATATCTTGTCTGTGTCACTAATTATAGACTTAGGCAAGCCATGTAACCTGCACACATTATCAAGGAAATCATGTGCCACTGTGCTTGCAGTAAAAGGATGTTGCAAGGCAATGAAATGAGCATACTTGCTAAGCTTATCCACTACCACAAAGATAATTGTCTTTCCTTGTGAAGTAGGCAATCTTTCAACAAAATCCATGGAAATAGAACTCCATATGTTTTATGTTTTCTTGTATTGGTAATGGCCGCAATATACCAGGGTATGCAGCCAAATTAGGCTTTTGTCTTTGGCAGGTGTCACACTCTATAACAAACTGTTCAACCATCTTGTGCATTTCTTTCCAATAGAACATAGTACCAAGCCTGTGCGTAGTCACTGTAGTACCTGAATGACCCCCCTTAGCATCTGAATGATAGTGTTGAATGATGGTGTTTCTCAGCTGCAAGTCATCACCCACCACTATCTTCCTTTTTCTCTTTATTAATTCATCCACCAAAGTGTACTTGTCTTTCTTATAAGAGTTGTCCCTTATCTCTTGCATAATTTCTTTCAAAATAGAGTCTTCTAAACATATTAAAAAAATATTAAAAATTTTTTACACATTTTTATTGAATAGGGTTCCCAACAAAAGGAACAAGGTTACCCCTTATGAACTTTGGACTAAAAGGAAACCCAACCTAAACTATCTCAAGGTTTGGGGTTGTAGGGCTGTTGTAAGACTCCCTGATCCAAAGTTGAAAACTTTGGGTGAAAGAGGCATTGATTGCATCTTTGTTGGATATGCTGAGCATTCCAAGGCTTTTAGGTTCTATGTTATTGAACCTAATGAATATGTTTTAATTAACTCCATAATTGAATCAAGGGATGCAAACTTTGATGAGAATAGATTCTCATCAGTCCCTAAACCAAGTATGAGGATTCCTAATAGAACTCATGACACTGGTGTATCAGAGGTCCCTGATGATGAACCATCAGTGGTCCCTGATGAGGTTGTGGTTCAACAACCTGAACTTATGCTTAGAAAGAGCAAAAGGGTTAGGACTTCAAAGTCATTTAGACCTGAGTTTCAATTATACTTAATTGAAGGAACAAGGGATGAGGTCTCTGATCAATACTCCTATTGCTTCATTGTTGAGGATAATCCCAAGACATTTGAAGAAGCAATGAAGTCCCAGGATATTGCTTTCTGGAAAGAAGCAATCAATGATGAGATGGATTCCATCATGGGCAACAACACTTGGGTGTTGGTTGATCTACCACCTGGTTGCAAACCTTTGGGTTGCAAATGGATTTTCAAAAGAAAAATGAAGGTAGATGGAACTATTGAAAAGTTCAAGGCTAGACTAGTCATTCAGGGCTTTAAACAAAAGTCAGGGATAGACTATTTTGATACTTATGCCCCTGTGGCTCGTATCATTACCATAAGACTGCTGATTGCTTTGGCATCTATTCACAATCGATTATTCATCGATGGATGTGAAGACAACTTTCTTGAATGGTGAATTAGATGAGGAGGTTTATATGAACCAACCTCAGGGCTTCATCTTGCCTGGCAATAAAAACAAGGTGTGTAAACTGATTAAGTCTCTTTATGGACTTAAGCAGGCACCTAAGCAATGGCATCAAAAATTTGATGAAGTGGTTTTGTCTAGTGGTTATGTTCTTAACCAAGCTGACAAATGTGTATATAGGAAATTTGATGAATCTGGTAAAGGAGTCATCATTTGTCTATATGTTGATGACATGTTGATCTTTGGCACTGACCAAAATCAGGTTGACTTGACAAAGGAATTTTTGTCATCAAAGTTCTCCATGAAGGACATGGGGGAGGCTGATGTTATCCTTGGTATAAGGATTAAACATGAAAGTAAAAGAATTTCTATCTCTCACTCTCATTATATTGAGAAGGTGTTGAGGAAATTCAATTACTTGGATTGTACTCCAGCGAGTACACCTATGGATACTTGTGAGAAGTTGATGCCTAATAATGGCAAAGCTGTATCTCAACTTGAGTATTCTAGGGTAATTGGCTGCTTGATGTATGCCATGACTTGTACAAGACCTGATATTGGTTTTGCAGTGGGAAAATTGAGCAGTCATACTAGTAATCCTAGTGCTCATCACTGGAAAGCAGTTCAAAGGGTACTGAAGTATTTGAAGAGAAGTATGGATTATAGTCTCTCATATACTGGTTACCCATCAGTGTTGGAAGGATACACTGATGCAAGTTGAATCAGTAACACTGAAGACAATTCGTCTACCAGTGGCTGGGTATTCCTACTTGGTGGAGGTGCAATTTCTTGGGCATCCAAGAAGCAAAATTGCATCACCAATTCAACAATAGAATATGAATTTGTGGCCTTGGCAACTGCTGGTAAAGAAGCTGAATGGTTGAAAAACTTGCTTCTTGAGATTCCATTGTGGCCTAAACCTATAGCACCTATTTCTATCTGTTGTGATAGTGCAGCTACATTGGCTAAGGCTTATAGCCAGATGTACAATGGTAAGTCTAGAAACTTAGGTGTCAGGCATAGCATGATTCGTGAGCTTATCATGAATGGGGTGGTATCTATAGAGTTTGTTAGATCTCAACAAAATTTAACTGATCACTTGACGAAGGGTCTGGTTAGGGACTTGGTTATAAAGTCTGCTAAAGGGATGGGTTTAAGTCCAACTTAGTCACTGAATGCTAGGACACCCAACTCCCTCCTAAGGAAACTTGGGAGCTGAGTTCAATGTGGAAAGTCAATATTCATGGACTGGAGCACATGTTTTATTTACATCCCAAGGTTGTGCTTCGAACCTGCTGAAAGGAGGATGAAGTCTTTACTTCTTAATGGTTAATTTTCTTTGAAAAAGTGCTTGGCAGGAGAATGAATAAAAAGGAACCACCTATGTAAATGTTGAAGTTTTGCCGCTTCAGGGAGCTTTTGGACTTTTAGCTTTTACAAGATTTATGAATTTGGATATGGACACATGGCTTGTATAGTGTCGGAGTGATAAGTGTTTGAAAATTTGTATGTATTTTATCTTCAGGTATTCAAATGGGTTGAAGGGTTCAATTCTTAGAACACCCTGATTCTCGAATATTTGAACGTGTAGTTTACTAAGATGGAAATTCAATCCTTAGGACATTTTCATTTATGCACATGTTGAAGTGAACTAAATTTGGAGAGGATTGTTGGAAAATTTAGTGCACTTGTGGGATTAGTTCACACCTTGTAATGGGTTAGGAGGTACGGAGTATACACCCATAAGGTCCATGAACACCCTGACTCTAATAGTGGTTTGTATTGGTAGTGCTTGTGGAAAGTACTGATTGTGGTTTCCACTGAAGCAGTGGTGTTTCCACTGAAGCAGAGGTGTTTCCACTGAAGCAGTGGTGTTTCCACTGAAGCAGTGTAACCACTGATAGCGCTATGAAAGTACTGATGGAAGTACTGCTTGTAACGGCTTTGACCTATTCAAGTGGCAGTTTCTACTGCATAATGACCACGTTTAATTGGTCATGTAACCACTAACGGCTATAATGGGGATAATTATGAGGCTATTAATAGGCCGATTAATACTCATAATTCCATTTGACTAGTTAAGAGTAACCTCCTATAAATAGGAGATCTGTTTTATGCATGAGTGACACACACAGAAAACAATTAACACTTATAAGCGCAAGGGTTATTGAATTGTGCCTAATTCTAAAACTACATTTGGTCTTATCCCAAGTAGATATTCGTGTAACCCAGGCATTAGGGTCGAATAGTTTACTTTGGAAAGTGATCACACGATTCCAAGTGATATCCGGTAACCACCTAGTGGTATTTGTTTCTGCTGACTTATTGTTTGTTTCTGCTGAATTGATTATCTTACCCTGTTCTGGGAGTGCTACTACACCAACACAATTTGATTTGATTTGATTTATTATGTATAATGTTTTTAAGAAACTTGTGAAATGATGACAGTGTTAGTTGTATCACAATCGAGTAGCACAGTACTGTTACTATTGATTTTTGTTACGAACGATGCAGATCTTGTTTTAGAACCAAGGATTTGTTCTTTATAATCTGGACGGTCAAACGATTGGTTGGGCAAACTATACATGACTCTAACTCAAATGTGATACGAAGTGAATTAATACGTGAAGTCGTGAACACTGGTCAGACTTGCTCTAGCAGCTTAATACGAGAGTTTACCTGTGACAACTGACATGCTGCTCTTTATTTTCATTGTGGCTTTCAGATTTTTAATTTCTAGTTTTTATGGTAAATGATTGACTACTAAACGTATTCTTTTATATGTATATAGGTTGAAAAAGGGAATTGCCCAGTACAGTAATATTTATGTAACAGCTAATTTGAGTTGAGACTTATACACAGTATGTATTAGTACCTTGTACTACATATATACAAAGAAACCGTGACTTAGTTTTGATAAATTACGATAAAGACCTTATTATAACTTATGCAGCATAAGTTATGCTTGGTTTTTAACTGCCGAAGACTTGATTTGTCATAGTGCCCATTGCATGCAAATCTACAACTAACGTCTCCAAGCCCATAACTATGCCTTGCAATATGGTTCCTTAAATCCGAGGGCATAATGTTTAAAGATAAAAATGTTGACATAATCGTAGTCCCTTGAGTTTTAGTAAGTAAAAAAAACTGTAATTTTATCAAAAAAATTTAAAACGTACGCTTCGGATACGTACCAATTCTGGTCTCATCTAGTTTTTCACCTTCCTGGAGCCATTGCACCACCACGGTCGCTCATCACTGCCAGTCACCACTTATAATACCGTCATCGGACACCACCAACACCATTGTCGGCCACCAATTCTTTTTTTCATTAATCTTCAATCGGGTAAGCAATGACTAAAAAAATTGTGATATTTGAGGTTTGGGTTATGAGGTTTAACTAAATGATGTAAACAATTTTAAATAGCAAACAACTTATATCCTCTAATGCCTAAAAGATAATTAAAAAGAAAATGCAAAAGCGATTTTACCCTCTTAAACAACATAAACAGCATCTTAGCTCCATTTTATTATGATCCAAAAGCGATTTACCCACTTGAAACACGTTTAGGTTCCTAACACTCCATATTCTAATCTAGCATGCATGGAACAACGAATAATATTCTACTTGTTTGCTCACCCACATGTGAAGCATAAGTTTCCGTCATATATGTAGTGAATAAGCTTCCGTCACCATAATTTTGTGTTGCTTAATTATATGGCGTAAATAAATGATAATTTTGTGGTGATTTTACGAACCGAATTCCCCTTTTGTTTAGGAATAGTTATCTTCAGGACCTCATTCTTCACATGTTTCATCTTGATATCCCAAACAGTACCATAGATATTTGGTGGTAAATACATCTTGAAGAAGTATCCAGGATATGTGCTTCCAGGATCAGGACCAGATGATCCTACAATAAAAAGAATCGCTCCTGGAATACGGTATACACGCAAATAAGCGAAGACATTTTTTATCACTGCAACAAGTAAACAATAAGTAAATCATTAGTTCACGAATAGTGCTAAACATCATAAATGATCTTTATACTTTTTTTGAACAATATAGAGAGAAAATGATACCATTGGGTGAATGATCAACGGTTTCCTCCACATATTTTGTCGTAAACGTGGCATCTAAACATATGTGGTGAACTAGATAGATGGCTCTATCGTCCTCTGTCACATCCCACTTAGGACCGGGTGGATAAAATCGGTTGCCTCCAATGCCATCGGCCATCAGGTTAAGTACACGGGTCAGATTCCTAGCTGCTGAGAGTCGAGGACAAAATGCTTCTGAAATCATTAAAAGAAAATTGAAATTAACAATGACCTTCAAAAAATCTATGAGATCTAATTGATGAATCTAAAACAAACATGCATTTAGGTTAGCAGTATCAAGGTGAATAATTTTTTGCTGGTAAGATCAAGTACCAACTACCAAGGTGAACAACCGGTATATAAGAAATATGTATGGTTCGTTGTTCGTTTGTCTTTAATTACCATTCACAAAAACGTAAGAAATAACATTTGAAACCTGTTACAATACATATCAACGTACTGTTGAATTTAAAAGGTTCCTGTAAATTAATAGATGAACAATAATGATCATATATACTAAACAATGTGTTGAGACATTTACACACTCTTGAAAATATCACGGACTTCCGATCATTGGGGACCATAATGCTTTACGTTGCACTGGTCCTCATGAGAATGCTCTTGATGGAAACTTTTGGTGTTAAAGAAACGCAAAGATGCGCAGTTGCCACGGGACGTAAAGGGAACACATAACTTGCATAGGAAGCAACGAGTTTAGCTAGAAAGGATGCCATCAATCTTCGTTTAAATGAAAAACTACCAAGGAACAATAACGAGCTACATAATAAGGTTTATAAGCTAACCTTCATTTTCATAAAAAGTATTAGGGCTATTACAACGTATTGTAGATATACATACATATCTTACCCAAATACATACATATCTTACCCTGATTCGAAACATTGGACAAGAAAGGGCTCAAATTTTTATAAATCATTTCCTAAATAAAGGCAATATTTTGTAAGTTAATATTTTAAAACTTTAAAACCGATGTATCTGTGAAAGAATTAGTACTTAAATATCTTCATAATAGTTTCTATAATAACCTTGATGATCATATCTTTTTAATGATTAGAAGGGTACCCACGCAATGCGGCGGCTGGTACCCGGTGATTATTTTTGTAGCAAGTAAATGTTTGGCAACAGTTTTTTTTAACTTTTTAGGAGGTGTTAGCTTTTTATTTTGAAGCTCCTGGTTAGAAAAAGCCCCGTTTGGTTACGATAGCTGGAGCTTCTAATATATTTAAAAATGCTCGAAAATGAAACGCTCATAAGACCTAAAATTTGTGGAGCTATTTGAATGGTAATTTATATTTGTACCCTTAACTCTCAACTTTTCAACTTTTGGTGCCAAATAGAAATTTTGTCGTTTTCTTTTCTTTTTAACTTTTTGCATATATATCCTCCCGAAAATGCAAAATTACATATATATCCAAAGCATGCATAAAAACCATTGTATTACGTGCATAAAAATCTTGTACAAAGGATATATATGCAATTATTCATTTTGTGAGGGATATATATGCATTTTTGCCTAACTTGGTTTTTTAATTAATCACAACCTCCAACATTCTTTTCTTTTTAACTTTTAATTGAACTATACAAGTACTCGTACATAGCAATGTAATTTTATAGCGACATATAGTTTAGTGATAAAAAAAAGTTTATGGGTTATAAACAAAAAATAATAAAATTTTGAAGATTTGGTGATTAAACATAATGTTTTGAAACCCGGTTCGACCCAGGTGGTTCAACCGCTTGAACCGTTCCAGTCGAAAAACGGGTCGATTTAAACCTAGTCAACCCGATGGGTTGGGTCAAAGCGGGTCAAATTAAACCGGATCAACCCGCCAGGTTTGAAGCGTCTCGAGTCAACCCGGCTTTCGATGTGTATTAATGGTTTCCTTTTGAAATATATGTTTTCAACATTTCTTTTTTTAGTTTCAATTTTTCACTTTTTTCTTTTTAGTTTTTCATTTATATATAGTATAGCAGGGTACCAACACGTTTCGGCGGCGGGTACCATGTGACGATTAACCGGATAAATAGATCTCGATGAGACCTAATTCCACCAGTTTGTATCAGTTTCAACGGGTCATCTCTTGTTCGTTTTCAAATGGCTTTTATTGGTTAGCCGAACCGGTGGCGACACCGGTTCCTGGTTAAACCTTTGGTCCGGTCCGGTTTTCAAAACTATATATACCATCAACTTGTTAACTTGTATGAAGCTTTGTGTGTTTTATTAATTTGTATAATATGTATAATAACATGTATTTTTCATTTTAGGGTGTTTTAAAAATAACATTGATTAGTGTGTTTAATTATTTTATATTTTGGAATATTTTGTAGCTTGTTTAAATTGTACATTGTGAAAAATTTATTGTACTTTTTAATAAGAGGTGTTTTAATTTTTTGTTTTTAATTTGGTAGATATGTTTTTAATTTGTTGTATATTGTGAATAAATTATTGTATTTTTAAGTAATTGAGTGTTTCAGTAAGAGTACTATTAATTACACTATGCATTTCTCTCACATTTGACTTTCAAGATTACACTTTTCAATGTTTGACCATTGATGAGTGTGTAAATACTCATCATTTTTGGTCAAATCTGAACTGCAAAACATTTAAAAATGCTCAGAAATGCATCAAAATACTGAAAATATCTCAAAATTGCATTTTATATGTTTCAGATGCAAAATGTTTAAAATCAGATGAAAAATGAGCTAAGTTTGCATAATTGGCAGTTTCAGTCCCCCAAGTTTCAAATCTTGTCAAAAATAGTCCCTGAGCACTTAATTTAAAAGAAAAGTCACCAAAGGTCCTTTTAAAATCATAACTTGTCATAATTAGTCCTTTGGTGAAAAATGTCAAAAGTTTTGAGAAATTACAAGTTTGGTCCTTCAAGTTTCAAAATTGGCAAAAATAGTCCTTGGAAATTTGAAAATGTCTATTATGGTCCTTGTACTATTGAAACTTGTCATTTTTGGTCCCTTGAAACAACTTTGGAAATTGGCAGCTTTGGTCCCTCAAATATCAAGAATGGCAGTTTTGGTCCTTGTTATTAACAAGCCATGACCCTTTGTATCCTTTGGCCCCTGCCAAAACCCTTTGGACCCCTGTCAGCCATTTGACCTCCCCCTGTTTGACCCCTGCCTTATTAATACCCTAAGTCAAACAAACACCCTTTCCCGCCCACCTTTTTCTTCTTCTTCACCCACTTCACCTGCAAACACTCAACCTCTTCCATCCCTCCAGCTCACATATTCCACTCCTTATCCCTCCACCTCAACAACCAAACAAGATGCATTAAATGCTTCTTCCCCCTTTGCACTCAAAACCCCCCAGTTGCTAAATCCTTTTTGGCGCCAAAATCGAATCAATGGCCAATATGACCTCAACTCATCCAATGGCTAAAAAGAGTGGTGGGATTTACTCAGAGGACACGTGGGAGCATTTTGGTGTATAAAAAGAAGCAAGTAAAGGAGAGATAGGAGAGTAGTCTTTTAGTTTTAAATTTCATATATGTCGTTTTAATGTCAATGTTTTAAACTCAGTTCTAAATATTTAATTTCCTTTTGTATTGTATTAAGAAAGACCTGTTTTATCAGTTGTAACTTAACTTCAAGTATTAATCAAAAGTTTGATTCAGTTTCATGTTTTTAAGTTTCCTGTCATAAAATTCAGTTTACATGTTATTGAATTAAAGCTTAAGTTAGCTTATTCCTAGTTCAAAACAACTTACCTAAGCTGCTCATAGCTTTTGGTAAGCTTAAAACTCAAGTTCAAACACATTTGGTGTTTGGTCAACAAAAGTCAAACTGAGAAGAGATTTTGGTTAAGCAGGCACAGAAGTGGATATGGGTTGATTCAGAATTGTATATGGGTTGAATCTGAGTTAGTATATGGTTAAGAATAGGATAGTGGCTCTGTGTTCTTTGGCAAGCCATAGTGGCTAGGACCAAATGTAAGTTCAATTCCAACTTCATTGCATAATCTGTATCTGTAGTCATTAAATAGTTTAGACCTGTTTATTTAGTGGTAATTAGGATAATTAGACTCAGTTTAAGTGATAATACAAGCTAATTCAGTGGTTAGCTCAGTTTAAATTGCAAATCAGTTATATAAGTGGTGTTTGGATTGTATAGCAAACCTGAGATAGAGGCTTGTTCAGTGGTTAAAATCTGTTGCTTTAGTCCCATTTAGTTGTAATATAGCCAATTTGGTCATTCTTTTGCACCCTAGAGTAGCCCAAGTCAAAAGTGCATATAATCTGTTCTTGTGATCACATTTGCTTGAATCAGTTGGTCATAATCAGTGTTTAGGTTTGTAATACATAGAGATAGCTTGCATTAGGTTTATTTCATCATAATACATCAATCTCAGTCCACAAATTGGTTTCAAATCTCAAAATAGTCAACTTTTCAAAACTGCTCAAAAAGTCAAAAGTTAAAAATCTCAGTTTTCACCCAACTTGGGTGATTTTTCATGGATTCAATTTTGGGTCAATTCAAGTAAAACTTTGGGTTTAAAAAGTTCAGTTGGTCAAGGGTGGATAAATGATTTTTGTTGATTTTTGGTAATTTTGTACAAGCTCCAAAACAGCTTGTCAATATGGTCATAAGTCCCCTGTACACACTCAGTGTATACTGAGTGTGCACAGGCTTCTTGCAGAGCTTGTCAAAAGCTCATTTGAGCTTATCTCAGGGTCATTTTTAGTTTTTAAGTAGCTAGCCAGGTCTCCTTCAGGTTCCAACTTCTGGTTTTAAGTTCCAGCTTATTGAGTAGCTTATTTTCAAGCTATAAAGTAGTAGGTAAAATCTGTTGAGCACTTGAGTTTTTAAATCATCAAATCTGTGTAGCTTGTACTTTAGAGGTTTAGGATAGTGGTAATTAGTTTCTTTTGAGTATTTTTAGCATATTATAGCTTCTGTGATCATTTGGTTCTCTGTTGGTACCTTTAGCTTATTTTGAGTGCTTATTACTTAAGCAGTTTCACTGCAGTTCCATATTCTCACTCATAAGCTACTGTTTTTATATTTTTCATAGACTTAGAACATTATTTTAGACTTTTCCTGAAATTTTCATAATATTTCATCACTGTTTGCTATTTTTCCTCATTTAAAACAGTTTTTAGTACTTTTAAATTAGCTTTTAATACAATTAAATTAGAAAGTCTCAAAAAAATAATTTTTCATTTTTCCTAGATTAAGATAAATATAAAAATCAAAAAAATAATTTTTCCAGATTTTTCTTAGTTAAATTTGTAATTTTTAGCCATTTAATTAGTTTTAAATAGTTTTTAATTCATAGAAAATAGAAAAATAATCAGAAAAATATAAAATTAGTTTTGAAAATTCTATTTAGTTATTTTAGATTTTTCTAAGTCATAATTTCATTTTTCTAGCTTTATTTCATATTTTCTTATATTTTAGGGTATTATTAAATAGGTAAAAATAGTTTTTAATTAATAATAATTAAATAAATAGTTATAAAAATAATTTTATTTTTCTAAAATTTTTCTCTTATCATTAGGTTTGTAAAAATATCATTTTTATATTTTTAGGATTAATATTGTTTCAGTTTCACATTTTCTTTTGTACGTTACGTAGTTTTTAATTCAAATTTTATAAAAGAAAAATCAAAAACATTAGATTTTAAAAATAGTGATAGCGTTTATTTAATATAATTTATCTTTTTAACTTTCTTTAATTTTCATTTAAGCCCCTGTAATTTATAAACTTTTTCTTTAGGTTTAATCAATCATATCTCTTTTTTCCGTTCAAATCCTCTCGATCACCATTCGTTTGATTATTCATCGCACAGCTCGTTGGGACATAACGACCTGGGGAAACACTATACTCTCCTGATCTTCATTGCATTGGTGTCTAAACTGTTTGAAGTTTATTACGGTTGACCATTCACAAGTGGTCAGCTTGTGTGATAATACCTGACGGTTCACCATCGATCAAATTTTTGGCGCCGATGCCGGGGAGCTGTGCTAATTATCTTCCGTTTAGCAGATTAGTGATTTGAATATTCACTCCTTGTTTATACCATTTGTATCTATATATATATTTTCTTATAAAAAATCCAAAAACCCAAAAACATCTTAAAACATATAAAACACAAAAATATTTTTCTTTTGTTTCTACATATTTATAAATCAAAATACCCAAAAAGATTTTCTTTCTTAATTTTACAAAATGTTTATCCAAAAATCCAAAAATATCCATCTTTACCCTCTCACATCTTTGATTCTTCATCCCTACCCCTCTGAAAACATTTGATTCTTTCTATGTCTTATCCTCACCCTCTTGGTTGTCAATGGTGTGGTGGTCCTTACAATGGTGGCAATTGCGGTTGTAGCATGGTGGAATCGGGAAACGGGTCATCTATAACCAGGGATCCCTATTCCTACCATAACACAACTGATTTATTCCATCAACTACCACACTGTGAGACTCAGTAGTTTCTTGTTGTGAGTCTTGTGGTGGTTCACACTACGTTCGATTGTCAATCGGAAACACGCTTGTCTATGAGCGGGTTCCCGATAACAATTATGACTACAACACATATGACTCACGGCCACATCGGTTTCTTATGTTGAGTATCTTGTGGAGGTCCCACTGTAGCTCGATTGTCAAACAAGGAATCCAATTCCTTGTAACAATTACGACTCTTCGTATCATAACCAACCTCTACGTACCAAATGAATCGAGGCACCACCTCACTGAGCCACTTCCTCATAATCTTCTCCTTGATCTTTTGGATTTAGTGAAAGATTTGAAGGAATGTAAATATTCCCAAGATAATCCAAATCAAAAATCCATGGAAGAATTGTTAGTGAAGAGCGGTGCTAAAATAAATTCCCAAATTGCGTTTGAAAAATCTATTAGGGAATCAATTGCAAAAGCCTGATCTAGCTCTCAATTTCGTTTTATTCCGATGACGGTGATGATGAGGATACACTTGATATCCTTCAATTCTATAAAGATTCATCAAGTTCATCGATGATATCCCAGCTTGAGATTCATTCTCAACCAACCGCTATCACACCCCGAGGTTCACACTCACTCTCGAGCATGGGGACGAGCATCTTGACACTTGTTCACGAAAAGGAATCGGACGAATTCATAAAGTCTAGTGTTGAGAACCTTGTCCCAATCCAAGAGAGTCACAGGAAATTCTCGAGCATTTGTGTGATATCCCTACCCCTCTTGTCTTCCCAAAAGATCATGTTGAGATGTTCTCCGATTCTGATGATGATGATTCGTTGTCTTGTGGAGACATCGTTTATGTGGAAGATTTACCTTCTGAGCTTGTTAGCTTAGAAGAAGAGAATGATGAAGTTACTCGACGAAATCAAAGATGAAGCACTTCGTCTTACATTATTGAATGTTAATATTCTCATTTCTAGAATCGAGGCTTTTAATGAAAAGCCTATTTCATCTCCTATTTCCATTAAGGATAGTGACATTCTTTCCGATGATTCTATTCCGGAAATGAAAGCCTTCTATTTTGATAATATGGGAGAGAAGATTAGTGGCAGTACCACTTTTCATTCTCATAATTCTCTCCCAATTATGAATCATTTACGTTGGAGGAGTTCACTAGTGAACCCACTCATATCAATTCTGAATATGATTCATTCACCTTCAAGGAGTTCTCAGATGAACTCACTCATATCATATCTCAGCCGGAGTATGATAACTTCTACTTTGATCTAGACACACTCGGGATATGTCTAGACCAATTGAGCTTAAATGATGAGATTCATGCTATTATGAATTCTCCTGTGGGTGATGATGAGTTAGTCATGATGTTTATCATGACTTTCTTTCTCTTCTTCACCTATCCCGTGGCTTCTCCTGTTCTTCACTCCTTCTGGAATGAGGACATTATCTTTGACCCCGGCATTTCCATGTACCATTTGTGAGCCGGGTCTGTCTATGTATATCTCGTCGGTGTGGAACTTTCACGTGCTTCAAATGTTTGTCCAAACATCTTGAATGAAAGTCCGATGGAGATTGTCTCTTCCACTTACTTCCCCATGAACAAATTAATTCGGGTCGAGTCAAGCTAGCGACTCGGTAATCAAAACAGAGTAAACATGGGTTTTCACCCGTGTACCACCCTAGTGTGGGGAGTTTCCCCGTGCTGTATATCGCTTTTAGCAAAAAAAAAAAAAATTCAAAATAATGGCGTAGTATTTCCCTTTACGTTCTTTGTTTTGCATAACCGGTATTTTGAATATTGAGGGCAATATTCATTTCTAGTGTGGGGGAATTCTCACGAATTTTATCATATAATTATACCACCCAATTCCCCAATTTTTGGCCAAATTTTTTTTTGGAGTAAGTGTTTTTCACTTACTCAACTTATGGTTATCAGTCCGCCATGTCTAATAAACAAAAGGATTGGCTAATCCAGAGCAAACGGCTCTTGGTAAAGATTTCTCAAATCCGTTGACGGATTGCAATTTGCCCAAAATTGTATGGTATTCAGTTCACCATATCTTTAATTAGTGAAGAGTTGGCTAGCCCGCAAGTTTATGGCTTGTGGTAAAGGCGGTGGAAAAACCATAATTGGTAATCACCACCAAAGATGTTTTATCTAAGAGTTGGCTAGTCGAGAAGCAAACGCTTACGGTAAAGACAAATCAAATCCGTTGGAAGTCGGTGATTTGCTCAAAATCATATGGTTATCGATGTACCATAGTTCTTACTTGAACTGAAAAATTTGGCTACTCCAGAAGTAATGGCTTTTGGTAAAGAGATTCAAATCCATTAAGTTTTCTCAAAAGATTGCTAGGGACTAGCAATAGTTTAGTGTGGGAGATTGATGAGTGTGTAAATACTCATCATTTTTGGTCAAATCTGAACAGAAACATTTAAAATGCTCAGAAATGCATCAAAATACTGAAAATATCTCAAAATTGCATTTTATATGTTTCGGATGCAAAATGTTTAAAATCAGATGAAAAATGAGCTAAGTTTGCATAATTGGCGGTTTGGTCCCCAGTTTCAAATCTTGTCAAAAATAGTCCCTGAGCACTTAATTTAAAAGAAAAGTCACCAAAGGTCCTTTTAAAATCATAACTTGTCAAAATTAGTCCTTTGGTGAAAAATGTCAAAAGTTTTGAGAAATTACAAGTTTGGTCCTTCAAGTTTCAAAATTGGCAAAAATAGTCCTTGGAAATTTGAAAATGTCTATTATGGTCCTTGTACTATTGAAACTTGTCATTTTTGGTCCCTTGAAACAACTTTGGAAATTGGCAGCTTTGGTCCCTCAAATATCAAGAATGGCAGTTTTGGTCCTTGTTATTAACAAGCCATGACCCTTTGTATCCTTTGGCCCCTGCCAAAACCCTTTGGACCCCATCGACCATTTGACCTCCCCTGTTTGACCCGCCTTATTAATACCCTAAGTCAAACAAACACCCTTTCTCGCCCACCTTTTTCTTTTTCTTCACCCACTTCACCTGCAAACACTCAACCTCTTCCATCCCTCCAGCTCACATATTCCACTCCTTATCCCTCCACCTCAACAACCAAACAAGATGCATTAAATGCTTCTTCCCCCTTTTCACTCAAAACCCCCCCAGTTGCTAAATCCTTTTTGGCGCCAAAATCGAATCAATGGCCAATATGACCTCAACTCATCCAATGGCTAAAAAGAGTGGTGGGATTTACTCAGAGGACACGTGGGAGCATTTTGGTGTATAAAAAGAAGCAAGTAAAGGAGAGATAGGAGAGTAGTCTTTTAGTTTTAAATTTCATATATGTCGTTTTAATGTCAATGTTTTAAACTCAGTTCTAAATATTTAATTTCCTTTTGTATTGTATTAAGAAAGACCTGTTTTATCAGTTGTAACTTAACTTCAAGTATTAATCAAAAGTTTGATTCAGTTTCATGTTTTTAAGTTTCCTGTCATAAAATTCAGTTTACATGTTATTGAATTAAAGCTTAAGTTAGCTTATTCCTAGTTCAAAACAACTTACCTAAGCTGCTCATAGCTTTTGGTAAGCTTAAAACTCAAGTTCAAACACATTTGGTGTTTGGTCAACAAAAGTCAAACTGAGAAGAGATTTTGGTTAAGCAGGCACAGAAGTGGATATGGGTTGATTGAAATTGTATATGGGTTGAATCTGAGTTAGTATATGGTTAAGAATAGGATAGTGGCTCTGTGTTCTTTGGCAAGCCATAGTGGCTAGGACCAAATGTAAGTTCAATTCCAACTTCATTGCATAATCAGTATCGTAGTCATTAAATAGTTTAGACCTGTTTATTTAGTGGTAATTAGGATAATTAGACTCAGTTTAAGTGATAATACAAGCTAATTAGTGGTTAGATCGGTTTTAAATTGCAAATCAGTTATATAGGTGGTGTTTGGATTGTATAGCAAACCTGAGATAGAGGCTTGTTCGGTGGTTAAAATCACATTTGCTTTAGTCCCATTTAGTTGTAATATAGCCAATTTGGTCATTCTTTTGCACCCTAGAGTAGCCCAAGTCAAAAGTGCATATAATCTGTTCTTGTGATCACATTTGCTTGAATCAGTTGGTCATAATCAGTGTTTAGGTTTGTAATACATAGAGATAGCTTGCATTAGGTTTATTTCATCATAATACATCAATCTCAGTCCACAAATTGGTTTCAAATCTCAAAATAGTCAACTTTTCAAAACTGCTCAAAAAGTCAAAAGTTAAAAATCTCAGTTTTCACCCAACTTGGGTGATTTTTCATGGATTCAATTTTGGGTCAATTCAAGTAAAACTTTGGGTTTAAAAAGTTCAGTTGGTCAAGGGTGGATAAATGATTTTTGTATAATTTTTGTAATTTTTTACAAGCTCCAAAACAGCTTGTCAATATGGTCATAAGTCCCCACACCTTTCGATTGTATCTTGAGTGTGCAATGTGCTCTTCTTGAGAGCTTGTCAAAAGCTCATTTGAGCTTATCTCAGGGTCATTTTAGTTTTAAGTAGCTAGCCAGGTCTCCTTCAGGTTCCAACTTCTGGTTTTGATTTCCAGCTTATTGGGTAGCTTATTTTCAAGCTCCAAAGTAGTAGCTGAAATCTGTTGAGCACTTGAGTTTTTAAATCATCAAATCTGTGTAGCTTGTACTTTAGAGGTTTAGGATAGTGGTAATTAGTTGCTTTTGAGTATTTTTAGCATATTATAGCTTCTGTGATCATTTGGTTCTCTGTTGGTACCTTTAGCTTATTTTGAGTGCTTATTACTTAAGTCATTTTTTCACTGCTAGTTCCATATTCTCACTCATAAGCTACTGTTTTTATATTTTTCATAGACTTAGAACATTATTTTAGACTTTTCCTGAAATTTTCATAATATTTCATCATCGCTTTGCTATTTTTCCTCATTTAAAACAGTTTTTAGTACTTTTAAATTAGCTTTTAATACAATTAAATCAGAAAAGTCTCAAAAAAATAATTTTTCATTTTTCCTAGATTAAGATAAATATAAAAATCAAAAAAATAATTTTTCCAGATTTTTCTTAGTTAAATTTGTAATTTTAGCCATTTAATTAGTTTTAAATAGTTTTTAATTCATAGAAAATAGAAAAATAATCAGAAAAATATAAAATTAGTTTTGAAAATTCTATTTAGTTATTTTAGATTTTTCTAAGTCATAATTTCATTTTTCTAGCTTTATTTCATATTTTCTTATATTTTAGGGTATTATTAAATAGGTAAAAATAGTTTTTAATTAATAATAATTAAATAAATAGTTATAAAAATAATTTTATTTTTCTAAAAATTTTCTCTTATCATTAGGTTTGTAAAAATGTCATTTTTATATTTTTAGGATTAATATTGTTTCAGTTTCACATTTTATTTTGTACGTTACGTAGTTTTTAATTCAAATTTTATAAAAGAAAAATAAAAAACATTAGATTTTAAAAATAGTGATAGCGTTTATTTAATATAATTTATCTTTTTAATTTTCTTTAATTTGCATTTAAGCCCTGTAATTTATAAACTTTTTCTTTAGGTTTAATCAATCATATCTCTTTTTTCCGTTCAAATCCTCTCGATCACTATTCGTTTGATTATTCATCATACATGCTCGTTGGGACATAAACGACCTGGGGAAACACTATACTCTCCTGATCTTCATTGCATTGGTGTCTGAACTGTTTGAAGTTTATTACGGTTGACCATTCACAAGTGGTCAACTTGTGTGATAATACTTGACGGTTCACCATCGATCAACCATACGCTCTTTATATGTAGTATAGATAACATTAGTTCTGTTCAATGACGTCAAATAATGATTTAAGATCATTTGATGACACAATATTTTTTACATATTAAGGGATCAATCTTCACTATTCATCTTTCCTAACAATTAAAAAAACTCACATTCATCTTTTTTTCAAATATTAATATCTTTCGAACCGTTAATCCTTAAGCAAAAAAAGATATACCACTACGACAAGTATTTAATTATCTTTCTATAAATAGGCACTTTGACATACTTTCGAAAAAAAAATGAAAAAACCCACATGTTATTAAACACGTTTTTTTTTACATTTTTTTTATTATTTTTTTTCGTTACTGAAATTTGCATTAAAAAAAACCACATGTTATTAAACACTAATTTGAATATCACATGTGATATACGTATCATATGTGATTTAACATTAATATCACACGTGATATTCAAATTAGTGTTTAATCACATGTGATTTTTTCATGCAAATTAGATTCGAAAAAAATGAAAAAAGACGAAAAAACGTGAAAAAACGATTTTTTTTCGAAAGTATGTCAAAGTGTCCGCCTATAGAAAGATAATTAAATGCTCGTCGAGATGGTGTAATTATTTTCGCTTAATGATTAACAGTTTAAGAGATATTTAAATTATAAAAAATAAGTGAAATAATAAAATGTTTTTAATCTCACCCATTGATTTACTTTTAGATGGAGGGTGGGGATGAGTCCCTTAGTATATGAAAAAAATTTAGTATGTAAAATAACTCCTCTCTCAAAAAATTTATAAAGTCATACTCCTTAAATAATTATTACTAGTATTATAAAAAATATTATATAAAACGTAATAATTCAAAATATTATTGTAAGCTTGAGAGATTTTCTTTTGCTTACTCTTATTTTGGTGCTTATCAATAGACACATCCCCACCATTCATCTAGTTTAATCTAATGGTAGGAATTAACTTAAGATTTAATACTTAAACCTAAGTCCATTTTTTTTTCTTGTCTTTTTGTCTTTTTTTTATTCACCTTTTGTTTTTTTCCTTTTGAATTAATTCACGTTTTTTAATGAATTAATGTTTTTTTAAAATCAAGATTGCTTTTCTTTAAAATTAGTTATTCCTTCTTTTTCTTTCGTTTTTGTCTGTTTTTTGTTTTAGTTCGTCCGTTTCGCGTTTTCCTCAATTTTCTTACGTTTTGGCGCTGTTTTGTCGTTTTAGTTCATTTTCATACGCTTTCATACTGTTTTATTTTCATACGTTTTCATTAGATCCGTTTTTACCTTTTCATATTTTTCGTCCGTTTTATCGTTTCGCCATTTTCGTTTTCCATTTTTTAATCCTTTTCATAGGTTATCCTCGATTTCGTCCGATTATATCATATGTTTTCGTCCGCTTTTTATGTTTCTTCCATTTTATATCGTTTTCCGGTTTTCTTACATTTATAACGCCGTTTTCATTTGTTTTCACCATTTCATTTTTTAGGTTTTCATGTATTTTCCTCCGTTTTTAGATCTGTATTTATTTTCATGTATTTTTTTATCTCCGTTTTATATCGTTTTCGTTCATTCGCTTTGCTCGCTTTTATATCGTTTTAAGCTTTTCATCCGTTTTTATATGTTTTTGTCCGTTTTTAGACGTTTTGGTCCACTTTCAGGCGTTTTTGTTCGTTTTCGTACGTTTTATACCTTTTTCATTCGATTTTATACGTTTTTTTTCCATTTTCAGACGTTTTCATTTTGATATTTGTAAGTGACACTTATTTATCTCTTGTGATATAACACTGTAAGTAAGATGAAGAGTATTACATTCTTCATCGTGTTATCAGTTGTGATACTCAATTAAGAATGTGAAATATTACATTCTTACCAAATGTGATATCATGTGTGATATCACAGGTGTTTGAGCTTCCTCAGTTTGTTTATAAAGATGTGTGCTTTTTTCAATCATAGCTTCTTTAGTTTGTTGATTCAGCCATAGATATTTTTAGATCCCGCTATAAAACCTATCGAAACATGCACAATATATCCATTAAATAGAAAAATCCACCATGAGTCTAACAAAAGTATCATAACATCTCTTGTTTTCAGTTAAACACCTTTTCTAATATTTCATATTATCATAAAACACAAAAATCTTCCTAAATATTTTCAAAAACATAAATAAGAATAATGAACAGAGTCATCACAGTAATATAATAAGTGATGTTTATTATTATTTATTTCATATATAGCTGGTAAAATACTAAATTCTTATCACATTTGGTAAGAATGTAATATTTCACATTCTTAGTTAAGTATCACAAATGATAACACATACATGATGAAGAATGTAATACTCTTCATCTTCTTTACAGTGTTATATCATAAGAGATAAATAAGTATTACTTAAAAATATTAAAATGAATAAAAAGGAAGCAAACTATGAAAATAGAGACTTTACATATTCTCAAAATCAAACAAGTGTTGCATTAAATTAGCATTTTTTTGAACAAAATAAGAATTCACCTTAAGAGATTTTAACCCTTTTATTTCTACTAAGAGTATAATATCACAAGTGATAGATAACATTGGTTGCATTAAAAAAAAATATGCGCCTGTCAATTGCGATGAAATGAACAAAAACTATCTTGTAACTGAAAATTATAAAAATATTAGAAAACAGATAGGTGATAATATATAAAAATATACAAAACAATGAAATATCTCAGGTGATATTAAAGGTTAAAAAACGTACTTGTTTGTTAATGAAATATCACAAATGATATTAGACATTCACTTTTTTATTTTATTTTTTTTATTTTTTAAAAAAAAAAAAAAAAAAAAAATAATAAAATATCACAATTGATATTAGACATATAGTATAATAAAGTTTAATAATAAGCATGAAAAATTATAAAAATAGACGAAAACGTATAAAAAGACTGCAAAAACGGACGAAAACGTATGAAAACGGATGAAAACGTTTGAAAACGGACAAAAACATATAAAAACAAATGAAAAGCGTATAAACACGTATGAAACGGACAAAAACGCTGCAGCGGACGAAAGCGTATAAAACGGATAAAATGGACAAAAGCGAATGAAAACGGACGAGCGCTCAAAATAAACGAAATCGTTTAAAATGGATGAAAACAAAAAACGGACCAGCGATATGAACCTATGGCCGATGAAAACGTGATAGCGATGGACGTCAAAACGAGCGAAACATGGAATGGAAAATCGCAACGTGAATATGAAAATGGACTAAAACGGGCGGAAAATGGAACAACGTAAAACGGACCGCGTAAGAAAAACAAGGCCGTCTAAAACGGATGACGGATGAAAACGGACTAAAGATATATAAACCTATGAAAACGGATGAAAACGTATAAAAACGGATGAAAATACATGAAAACGTAAAAACGGATGAAAACGTATAAAAATGAATGAAAATGTATAAAAATAAACGAAAAGGTAAGAAAATAGACGAAAACATATGAAAACGGACGAAAACGTATGAAAAAGGGCGAAAACGTAAGGAAATAGACGAAAACATTGGAAAACGGATGAAACAAATGAAAACGTATGAAAGCTAAAAAAACGCGAATTATAAAAATCGTGAAAAAAAACATTAAAAAAAAAAACCTTTAATATAATAAAAAACGTGAATTATTAAGAAAAGAAAAAAAAATAATGAATAAAAAAAAAGACAAAAAGACAAGAAAAAAAACATGGACTTAGGTTTAAATATTAAATCTTAGGTTAATCCCTACCATTAGATCAAACTAGATGGAAGGTGGGGATTTGTCCCTTGGTAAACATGAATTTTTAAGTAAGCAAAATAAAGTGCCTCATGCTTGAATATGAAATATTCAATTTAATAAGACTTCTGAAGACTTTTGTCGAATAACATTTTATCGCTTTCATTTACTTTCATTAAATTCTGAAACGTTTTGGTTTCTTAAATTTTTGTTTTGTTGATTTCTTCGAGTAATTTGTGAGACCTTTTGATTTGTTAATTTTATTTAAACTTTTGGTTGTGACTTCTAGATTATATTTTGAAGTTTACTTGAATTTGGTTTTTTTGGTTTTAACCGAAATCAAACCGAATTATAATTTGGTGTATAGTTTGGTTTTATCCATTTTATAATTGGTTTGGTTTGGTTTTGGTTTTGACTTTGAAGATTTTCAAATCGATGAACCCGAACCATACAACCCACAAACCCAAAAACCGAACCGATGAACACCCCTAAGTATTATAGTATTATAGATATTTAGTGTTTAGTCGATTAGTAGAGATTATAGCGAAGAACCTTTAGCAATAACATTGATGTTCTTATTATTCCGCTGTGCATACATGTTTGTCTTTGTTATTATTATCCCTAGATGAGCATATAAACGATCTTCACAATTGGTATCAGAGTGGGGAGCTTTTGATATAGGGATCTACAAGGTTTTTCGAAGAAAAAGGAAGAAAAAAATCGAATCTGGAATTTTTGGTATATGTTTCTGCAGCACTGTTTTGTAACGATCATAACTTTTTCGTTAACCGTTGGATCGTGACGAAATTTAGGTGGATGTTCTCTATATAGCCAACTAACTTTCCACTGGAGGGATCGTCGAGCTGAGCTCTCAATCCAAAGATATTAACTGTCGAAGTCTGCTGCTGAGGGAGTTTTTAAAAGTCGATTTTTAGGGTTTTCAAGGTTTGATTTTTGTGATTTTCTTATTCTTATGGTTTATTCAAACATGAAAATTAGTTTACATTAATACCCTAATCGTGTGTGCTAAAGAAATAGCTTTGAAGGGTGTCGATCAGGTTTTAGGATTTCAAATAAATCCCTAACACATGGGTTTCTTTGAACTTTGGTTGTTATTTGTTAAGTTGCTGCTGACCTTATTGGACGATTAAGAGACAAAGGTGGAGAGGTATTGGAGTGTTAATGTTGCTAGCTTACACGTATTACTGCTACAAGGGATTCAAAAGCACTTGTTAAATAACCTTTTACTCATTTGTGGATTGGTATTATAATCTGTTGTGGGACTGAATGTTACGATGATGAGTACTGATTGTGGTCCTCTTGATTTTGTATTGTTTCCAATAAGTATTGATGGTCCCTATATGTTTTAAATTGCTTGTGGGTTCCAAATATAGGTCATGCTTTTGAACTTGGTATTCCTTCGACATGATTGGTGATGGCTGATAATAATCGTTTATATTGGTAATTGGTTCTGCTCGTTTCATGGGCCAGAAGAATATGTGAAAGGTATGATTGTATTCACATGGGATCATGCACATGGCTAAAGGTACTGCTTCTCATTCAAAGTACTGCTTCTCATTCAAAGTACTGCTGCTTATCCGAAAGTACTGCTAAATGAAGGTACTTTGACTTTATACAAAGAAACTGCTCGTACATTATGTTACCTACTGCTCAACACATGCTGATATTGGAACTTTTATTGATCCTACTGCTCGTTTGACATGTTACTACTGTCCATTCCAAGATAAAGTTGTTCATTGGTCGACATGTCAATTTTAATTAATTGGATGAAGGTGCATGATATTGTTGACTTGGCACTCATTTGACTTCACGACGGTTTCATGATTAAGATATTCAGGTACATGGGACACTGATAGGTGAATTATAGTTTGTCGTTGCCTTCATGATTACTAAGGATGGTTGAGGTTAATGCATGATTGGATGATTCATTAATACACTAACTCGTACTAATTTTTATTATTGAAGATTGGTAAGTGAATTGGAGCTATTCATCTCGTCCTTAAATATGGTTGGTGTTCAGTACATGATATTCACATGATACTCACTTGAATTGGTTTAGATGATGAGAATTTTGTTCGATATTGGACAATACATAATTTTTTATTCTCGTATAGTTTTGGACGTGAGGGGAAGTCGAGCATGATAAGTTTGAATTTCGGATGGTTTACACACACAAGATACGAGATTGGCTCACACACACGAAAGTTTGGTTGATTTCACAAGATCTCAGATATTGTTATACTTATTTGGACTTTGACGATGATTGGAAAAATTGTAACTACAACGTATTTGTGACCATGGTAGTTAGTTATTCGACAATTTCTTATGGTTATTTACATGCATCATTCGAGGGGAAGATTTTTACTACTACTTGTTGGTATTTATACTCCTGGTTCAGATTTCTTTTGCCTTAATTTCATTTTTAGCAAGCTTTTTGGTGATCTTCATGGCGGGTATCTTGAAGCTTTAGAAGGATGTATTAGTCGTATGATATTGGTTCGTGATGGTTGGAATCAAAGTTGCTTCTACTTAGTGTCTCCTAGTGGATTATGACAAAAAGGGGAAGAAGGCATTACATAGAAGATTTGCAACTTGAAGATCCTTGGTGATATTGCATGTTTAAGGGGAAGTTCGCTTATCTTTCATGACATATTAACTTTAGGGGAAGTTCGTGCTTATTTGGTTTTGTCATTATCAACCAGGGGAAGATTGTTAGGAATTATATTTGAGTTGATTATGACAAAATATGAAAGATGAAGGATTTATCAAGACAAAAAAAGACAAGGGACTTACTTGTTAAAGAAGACTTTATTATTTAGTCCCTAGTAGTCAATTGTAACCCTAGTATCTCTATTATATAAAGAGATGCCGGGAATTAGGTTTTTAGTGTGTCAAGATGTGAACACCAAAGGTGTGTGTGTGTGACCTAGGCGTAAAGTTTAAATGCCTAGGATATTTAGTTAGTCGATTAATAGTTAGTATTATAGTATTATATATATTTAGTGTTTAGTCAATTAGTAGAGATTATAGCTAAGAACCTTTAGCAATAACATTGATGTTCTTATTATTCCGCTGTGCATTCATGTTTGTCTTTGTTATTATTATCCCTAGATGAGCTTATAAACGATCTTCACATGATTTGAACGCAATCTCTATTTTTCTTATTTTGTACAAAATAGTTTGCGGAAAACAAAGGTGTTTCATTTTAACTAAACGCAACCTAATACTTTACATAGAGTTTCTTGATTAATGATAATCTCATTTACTTTTAAACAATGTTGCATAACATCAGTTGGGTGAATGTATGGTCAACAAGTCAATATTCACATTGGCTAGTATGCAAGATGTTAAATATAGATCATATAGTTCAGTCATTTCAATACTATATATCCAAGAAATCACAGATGATATACTATATATAGTTAGCTAACAAACAGCTTTTACTAAAATTTGAAGGTGTTTCAAATACGCATAATGGAAGAGTAAATATTTCACTAGACAAAACAGCCAAGTTACTTACATGCAATTCAATTATAATGTAGTCTTGGTGCTTTAACATATCAGTTCTGATTAATGATCATGGCATTTCATAAAGCAACAACATTATAGCATTCAAGGTTCACATAAGCAAACTTGCAAGTTAGGAGTCTCAATGAGATCAAAGATAATAGAACTAGCAATCAAAGATACCAACTGTTGGGATATGAAAGTACTGAAGATATGAAAGTACTGTAAACTGCAAAGTACTGGAAGAAGTCAAAGAGTCAAAGTACTGCTAAAGACAAAGTCAAAGTACTGCACTATGAAGTCAAAGTACTGCAAGAACAAAAGAACTGTTATATTCGTTTATGGAAAGAATTGTATTCTATGTTTAGATTACTTGTCGTACAAGGTTACAAATTGTAAACCGACTAGGATATCCTTGAGCCTATAAAAGGACTCCTAGATTGGCATTAGAGGTACGATTCCGCAAAAGAGTTTTAGAGTTTACGAATTAGTGTTTTAGAGAATAGTTCGATTATCTTAGAGTTATTAGAGTATCGCATAATAAGCAGATTTAAAGTTTATAATAAAAGATTATTCTTCTTAGCTTTGTTAAGTAAATTCCGCGTACTTGATAAAGATTGCTCAGTGTTTCTTTGTTAATAACTTAGATTTATCCGAGGTTGTTAAACCTTAACAAGCTAGTTAAGTTAGTTTGATTAAAGTATATCGACCCAACAAGTGGTATCAGAGCTTGTGTGGAAACTCGACTAGAAGAAACCCTACTTCAACTATATTCAAGATGTCGATTTGAAGTCGTTCCACCACCCTCAATCACCTCACTCTAATTCCCATAATCAAGAAGGGAGAATATGATCTCTGGTGCATGAAGATGAGGCAGTATATTGCCATCACAGACCATGCTCTATGGAATGTAATTGTGAATGGGAATGAAGTAGTTCAAGATCCCATTAATGTTCCTGGACAACCTATAGCACCAAAGGTGTGACAACCCGTACTTTCAGGTCATTTCTCGACACAGTTCATGTCTTATTATTTCAACATTTATAGTAAACTTGGTTTACTTGTTTCAAATTCGCGTAACCTTGGAGGTTTAGCGGCGAATTCATGATCATGACATCACGTACATTTCATATGGACTATGATTAGTCTACATTTCATTGACATCATGAGCATCTCATTAGTACATTCATGACATTTCATTTCACTTTATACGCGTAATTTTTATATTTAATAATCTTTATCGCGTGAGTTATTATTTTGAATATTTAATCCGTTACTTTCAAAAATGATCCGATGTTTTTTAAACTTACATTTAGTTTATAAAAACTATATTTTTAGTTTTTCCTAGTGTTTCAAATTTATTGGGTACTCAAATCATTAAAGTTTAATTATTACGTCGTTTTCTTAAAAATTGTACGATAATTATTTTATCACTCAATTTTCACAAGGAAAGTATTTTTACAATTTTTATCACCTCAATACATTCTATTTTGAACTATTAAAAACTTACTTGTACCAAAGATTTCCATTTACCTTTACTTGTACATTCCTACACAATTACTTGCATTTTCCTACAAGTATTGCAAACAAATAAATACTTATACATTATAAAAGAGAAAAAAAATATAATTGGGAACCAAGTCCCCTAAAAACCGGCCCTTAGGGGTGCATTTATGGGTTGGTAAGATTTTTCAATCAAGTGTAGATTTATACTTCAAATAATTCACATATACAAGTAAGTCTTGATACACTTCATTTTCTCATTTTCACCTCAAATATTACAAGTGCTAGAAACTTTCTTTCTCTCTTCCTTGGGTCTTCCATAACCGGTTCTAACATCAAGAGCAAGGGATCAATATTTTTGCAAAATCAAGAGTGTTTACAACCTAGATTATATCCTTTATATGGTTTTGAAATAAAAACCAAGGATATTTAAGTTTAATCCTTGTTACTTTCACCTCATCACTATCACTTGTAAGCTTGTTTTTATCATTTTCAAGTTTCCTTTTCATTTTCATATGTTTCTTTTCATTTTTGGAGCTTATATGCATGATATGTGATTTATACCATTTATTTCATGATTTTAGAAGTTATATATACATATTGGTCATCCTATAATTATTCCCATGGTATTCTTTGATCTTGATGGTGATTAGGAACCCATGACACCCTAAGAAGGTGTATGGTAGGATTAGATTAGTTTTGGAGTTGATTTGAAGGGATTAGAATAGGTTTTGTCCGAGAAAAACTATTTTCGATAACTATATTTTTATGATCTGTCCTTATTTCGAATTTCTGGAAAAACCTGCTGATGGTACGAAACTTTGGCCTTGATTTTTAGAAAATATACTTTAAAACGAATCCGTGGCGGCTTGAACGGATAAAAACGGACTTATAACGAAGCCGTGGTGAATTTTTGAAGTTTGACGACGAAACGTATTATTTTCTGGATTTTCAGCAAACTGTTTTTAGTTTATTCGGGTCAAAAACGAGCCTTAAGCTTCACAAATTATTTCGACTTGTCAAAAATATATTAGTTTACTTCGATACGAAGCTAAGGACATATAAAACGTAGAAAACGGATTTGAAACGACAAAGATATACACTTTTTCATAAACTTGCCGTAACTAATTTTCTACACACAATTAGCCAAAACCACCATCTTTAACCCTTATTATCTTTATGTTCGAGACCTTTTGGACGAAAACTCCGGAACTGAAACTTTTAGATATCGATACAAACTTTCCAAAACAGTCGAGTTCGTTCTCTAACGATCGACGCATTACTGTTTTACGACTATTTTTCTAAAGCCATTTTTGGTAATTTCATGATTTTTCCGACGACATTGTTTTGCGACGAAAAGTGGTAATTTCTCTAAAAATCATTATAAAACCATTGTAGGATGACATTTTGACGTAAAAACATGTAAACTCATTTTTGATTGGTCAAGACGTCAAAAGAGTATTTTTCGACGACGAGTAATATTTTCAAAAGGTCGTAAATGGTATAAATAACATATCAAGTGCATGCATAACATTACATTGCAACTCATGACATATCATATCATTGATAATAGGTCCCGGTTAACGCATCACATTAAACCTCGGTGTACTCACTTTTGCCATTATTCCAGTTTATCCAAGTGAGTTTTCATAGCCCCACTTTTAATTGTTTTCATAACTGTTTTGGGGGAGATACATGCTCAAACTATTTTCATTTACTTTCATAGTTACTTTAAACATTTAAGGATTACCGTGAGTTTCATGGCCCCTACTTTTACTTGTTTTCATAACTGTTTTGGGGGAGATACATGCTACATTTTAAATTGAACACAAATGCTTTGAACTGTATGCTATATCCGATGTTTTATTGTCACTAAGTATTTGCCATGTTCGAAGTCCCTACATCATGAACCATTAGTCACTTGCGGGTGAGCGCGAATATTGTGAATAGGCCTATTGAATTAACACTCCGCTCCTATTGACCCATTTAGGGAAATCGAGCACTATATTTGAATCATTAAGGTAAATTGGCAATTTACCTATTAGGGCGGCGATGAAACGATGATTACCAATTTTTATTGGTGCGATGTTTACGCTTGGGTGTCATGAACTTAGTGAAATAAATACGATGTTGTTTTTAACGATGAGTGTGAAACCATTTAACTCACACTACGATGATTGTGTTCAAACGAATTACATAAACTTTATACATATTCCAATGGGTTGTGAACACACTGGTTGCAAGTTTTGTATGGGGGACTTGGGGACTGAGTGGATTTACAATGCCTTTGCTGCATAAACGATTTTGATACATTGAGCCATGCACTATTTTGTGAATTCATTTGACATCATGCACTTGATCATAAACTCTACATATTCCGGCAGTGGGTTGTGAACACACAGGTTGCAAGTTTTGTATGGGCGGGACTTGAAACTGAGTGGATTTACAATGCCTTTGCTACATAAACGATTTTGAAAGTCTTTACATTTCAACGACTTATAATGCCTTTGCTACATAAACGATTTCGAAAGGCTTTACATTTCAACTCAAACTCTATGAACTCACTCAACCTTTGTGTTGACACTTTTTAGCATGTTTTATCTCAGGTATCTAAGGCATTCACTTCATGGCATACATTTGGACACATCATGGGGTCGTGGTGACGACGCGTCTTACATGGGATTTATATACTTTAAAAACATCGTTTGACTGTACTAAACTTATTTTCCGCACAAGTTGATTTTCATTTGGGACCTACTTTGTAAACTCTGATTATTTTATGAAATCAAACGATGTATTTTCCAAACGACACTTTAGGTCGTTCAATATAACTGTGATTGTGATGCTATGACAGTCAATCCCCAGGAATTCCATTCCGCTGCAAAACAGGTAATTTGGGGGTGTGACAGATTGGCATCAGAGCTTCGGTTATAGAGAACTAGGTTGCATCATTGACCCTAGACTATAACTACATCATCATAGCATCTCATCATTTCATCATAAGTGCGGGTTCACTTCACATGCGGTCATTACGTACATTTTTCGAGTTATTCACTTTCATTTCACATCGATTGTCACATGGATGTCCTTAAATGCCCATCCCATTATCTTTCCCCATACTCTAACGTGGAGAATTCCTTGTCATTCCCTATCACAAATTTTTTTATATCACCATTCATTATCGATAACGACGAATGCCGAGATGAACCTTTAATAGGTGAAGTCACTCTCACTCCCTTGTTTCATCACTAACATGTCGAGTTACACGTTATTCACACTAAGCCACTAAACCACCATACATTTGAAGCACTTACGACACCTCATAACCCATCTTTTCGGAACCCGTCGATTATTTTGAAAAATAACCTCAAACTTACCATTTCTTATCACATCTCTTTGAGCGCGTTATTATTAACATCGGATAGTTTTTGCTACGTCTCACATTTCCTCTTGTTTTGAAGAAGATATGGCACCGAAGAAAGCTACATTGAAATGACTCAGCAAAGAATTCAAAAGTTGGTGAATGATAGCATTGCTAATGCTTTAAGAGTTGAACGGGAAACAGTGGTCAAGCCGCTTTAGGCTAGGCTATCGGAAATGCCGGAGGATCCGATTAAGAAATGTTCGTACAAGGATTTCAAAAGTGGTGAGCCCACGAAGTTTAGAGGTACCGAGGGAGCTACGAATGGTTCGATGGTTCAAAAATTAGAGTCCGTGTTTTGCTTTGCAACCGTCCGGGATAGTAAGGTTAAAGTTGCTACGAGCACATTACTCGATGGAGCATTATCGTGGTGGAATTCTTATGCTCAACCGATTGGAATAGAGAATGCTTTCAAGCTTACTTGGGAGCAATTTAAGGGTTTGGTGACTAAGAAGTTTTGTCCTCGTGCACGAAATCAAAAAGTTGGAGACGGAGTTCTACGAACTAGTAACGATTGGGTACGATATTGACACCTACATTCGGAGATTTCAGGAATTGGCCGCGTTATGCCCGTCGATGGTACCGGGATAAGAAGTTGCTAGAGGCTTTTATCGGGGACTTCCGGGTTATTCAAGGAAATGTGACTTCGTTTGATCCACAAACAATGGAGGAAGCTATTAGAGTGACTCAGAAGTTGATGGCACAAGTGGTGAAGAGGGGCAAGTACACCAACATCAACCGAAACAACAACAACCCCAACAATCGTACCAACTACAACGATGATGACCAAATCAACAACAACAAAAGGAAATGGGAAAACGACCAAGGAGAGGGTAATAACAACAACCAAAACCGCAACACCAACCGTCATCAACAACAAAATAGAAGGCAAGAAGCGGGAATGGTTTATGTCGCTGCACCTAATGAGAGGTGAGGGTATGCTGGAACACACCCACTATGTAATCGATGTAATTTTCATCACTCGGGTCCTTGCCCGGCCAAGTGCCACAAATGCAAAACACCGACATTTAGCCGAGGATTGTAAAGGTAAAGCCGCATACATGCTTCGGATGTGGGAGCAAGGACACTATCGGAATCAATGTCCTCAAAACCAAGGTCAACCAGTTGAAGGTGCTCATGGGAATGTATATATGTTGGAAGGAGGAGGAGGAGCTCGTCAAGGTATCAACGGCGGAAGATCTAAGAAGTTCGAAAACTAACAGTCTTAATTCTCCTTATGTACTAGGTCGTATTAAGTTTATGTTTTCCATCGTATCCGAATCTTTATAACCTAAGATGTATTTTGTTTGACAAACTACTCGTTGTAAAATATTCTCATCTATCGTACTTTATTTTCTTTCCGATTTGTTATCATTTCCGAGGATTTCAATTCTTTTTACTTTAACTATCATTTTAGCGACACTTCTCCATGTCTTCTCTCCTCGATGTTCATCACAATTTTAGCATCAGTTGACTCAACACCAAACAACATATGAGTCGATTAGTCCAAGCATTGCATAGTTACTCCTAAATTATACATAGCCTGATCACCTATGTCTAATTAGGAAGAATCATGCAATGAAGGGAGTAGTAGTCTTATATGAGTAAACAATTCCGTAATCGAGCCAAATTTTCAAAAGATTTTCTTCAAACCACTTGTTTCCATTGATCCGCGTGGCAGTTCTTGTTTGATGAGTTGCAAAGATCGAGCTAGAAACAAGTTGTTACCTAAACCGATTTAGCCTAATCGTATGGCAGTTCTTGTTTGATGAGTTGTGGGATTAAGCAAAAATCGGTTACCAAAAGTCTTTTGAGGATTTTGCTCGGGAATGGGAAAGTTTGCCACATCAAACCCTAACCCGTTAGACCTAACAACGATTGAATTCAGGGACTGAATTCCTTTTTGGATGGGCGAATGTGACAACCCGTACTTTCGGTCATTTCTCGACAGCTTCATGTCTTATTATTTCAACATTTATAGTAAACTTGGTTTACTTGTTTCAAATTCGCGTAACCTTGGAGGTTTAGCGGCGAATTCATGATCATGACATCACGTACATTTCATATGGACTATGATTAGTCTACATTTCATTGACATCATGAGCATCTCATTAGTACATTCATGACATTTCATTTCACTTTATACGTAATTTTATATTTAATAATCGTTATCGCGTGAGTTATTATTTTGAATATTTAATCCGTTACTTTCAAAAATGATCCCGATGTATTTTTAAACTTACATTTAGTTTATAAAAACTATATTTTTAGTTTTCCTAGTGTTTCAAATTTATTGGGTACTCAAATCATTAAAGTTTAATTATTACGTCGTTTTCTTAAAATTGTACGATAATTATTTTATCACTCAATTTTCACAAGGAAAGTATTTTTATAATTTTTATCACCTCAATACATTCTATTTTGAACTATTAAAAACTTACTTGTACCAAAGATTTCCATTTACCTTTACTTGTACATTCCTACACAATTACTTGCATTTTCCTACAAGTATTGCAAACAAATAAATACTTATACATTATAAAAGAGAAAAAAAATATAATTGGGAACCAAGTCCCCAAAACCGCCCTTAGGGGTGCATTTATGGGTTGGTAAGATTTTTCAATCAAGTGTAGATTTATACTTCAAATAATTCACATATACAAGTAAGTCTTGATACACTTCATTTTCTCATTTTCACCTCAAATATTACAAGTGCTAGAAACTTTCTTTCTCTCTTCCTTGGGTCTTCCATAACCGGTTCTAACATCAAGAGCAAGGGATCAATATTTTTGCAAAATCAAGAGTGTTTACAACCTAGATTATATCCTTTATATGGTTTTGAAATAAAAACCAAGGATATTTAAGTTTAATCCTTGTTACTTTCACCTCATCACTATCACTTGTAAGCTTGTTTTTATCATTTTCAAGTTTCCTTTTCATTTTCATATGTTTCTTTTCATTTTTGGAGCTTATATGCATGATATGTGATTTATACCATTTATTTCATGATTTTAGAAGTTATATATACATATTGGTCATCCTATAATTATTCCCATGGTATTCTTTGATCTTGATGGTGATTAGGAACCCATGACACCCTAAGAAGGTGTATGGTAGGATTAGATTAGTTTTGGAGTTGATTTGAAGGGATTAGAATAGGTTTTGTCCGAGAAAACTATTTTCGATAACTATATTTTTATGATCTGTCCTTATTTCGAATTTCTGGAAAAACCTGCTGATGGTACGAAACTTTGGCCTTGATTTTTAGAAAATATACTTTAAAACGAATCCGTGGCGGCTTGAACGGATAAAAACGGACTTATAACGAAGCCGTGGTGAATTTTTGAAGTTTGACGACGAAACGTATTATTTTCTGGATTTTCAGCAAACTGTTTTTAGTTTATTCGGGTCAAAAACGAGCCTTAAGCTTCACAAATTATTTCGACTTGTCAAAAATATATTAGTTTACTTCGATACGAAGCTAAGGACATATAAAACGTAGAAAACGGATTTGAAACGACAAAGATATACACTTTTTCATAAACTTGCCGTAACTAATTTTCTGCACACAATTAGCCAAAAACCACCATCTTTAACCCTTATTATCTTTGTGTTCGAGACCTTTTGGACGAAAACTCCGAATGAAACTTTTAGATATCGATACAAACTTTCCAAAACAGTCGAGTTCGTTCTCTAACGATCGACGCATAATGTTTTACGACTAGTTTTTAAAAGCCATTTTTGGTAATTTCATGATTTTTCCGACGACATTGTTTTGCGACGAAAAGTGGTAATTTCTCTAAAAATCATTATAAAACCATTGTAGGATGACATTTTGACGTAAAACATGTAAAGTCATTTTTGATTGGTCAAGACGTCAAAAGAGTATTTTTCGACGACGAGTAATATTTTCAAAAGGTCGTAAATGGTATAAATAACATATCAAGTGCATGCATAACATTACATTGCAACTCATGACATATCATATCATTGATAATAGGTCCCGGTTAACGCATCACATTAAACCTCGGTGTACTCACTTTTGCCATTATTCCAGTTTATCCAAGTGAGTTTTCATAGCCCCACTTTTAATTGTTTTCATAACTGTTTTGGGGGAGATACATGCTCAAACTATTTTCATTTACTTTCATAGTTACTTTAAACATTTAAGGATTACCGTGAGTTTCATGGCCCCTACTTTTACTTGTTTTCATAATCGTTTGGGGAGATACATGCTACCTTTTAAATTGAACACAAATGCTTTGAACTGTATGCTATATCCGATGTTTTATTGTCACTAAGTATTTGCCATGTTCAAGTCCCTACATCATGAACCATTAGTCACTGAAAGTGAGCGAATATTGTGAATAGGCCTATTGAATTAACACTCCGCCCTATTGACCCATTTAGGGAAATCGAAGCACTATATTTGAATCATTAAGGTAAATTGGCAATTTACCTATTAGGGCGGCGATGAAACGATGATTACCAATTTTATTGGTGCGATGTTTACGCTTTGGTGTCATGAACTTAGTGAAATAAATACGATGTTGTTTTTAACGATGAGTGTGAAACCATTTAACTCACACTACGATGATTGTGTTCAAACGAATTACATAAACTTTATACATATTCCGCAGTGGGTTTGTGAACACACAGGTAGCAAGTTTTGTATGGGCGGGACTTGGAACTGAGTGGATTTACAATGCCTTTGCTGCATAAACGATTTTGATACATTGAGCCATGCACTATTTTGTGAATTCATTTGACATCATGCACTTGATCATAAACTCTACATATTCCGGCAGTGGGTTGTGAACACACAGGTTGCAAGTTTTGTATGGGCGGAACTTGGAACTGAGTGGATTTACAATGCCTACATAAACGATTTTGAAAGTCTTTACATTTCAACGACTTATAATGCCTTTGCTACATAAAACGATTTCAAAGGCTTTACATTTCTACACAAACTCTATGAACTCACTCAACCTTTGTGTTGACACTTTTAGCATGTTTTATCTCGGGTATCTAAGGCATTCACTTCATGGCATACATTTGGACACATCATGGGGTCGTGGTGACGACGCGTCTTACATGGGATTTATATACTTTAAAAACATCGTTTGACTGTACTAAACTTATTTTCCGCACAAGTTGATTTTCATTTGGGACCTACTTTGTAAACTCTGATTATTTTATGAAATCAAACGATGTATTTTCCAAACGACACTTTAGGTCGTTCAATATAACTGTGATTGTGATGCTATGACAGTCAATCCCCAGGAATTCCATTCCGCTGCAAAACAGGTAATTTGGGGGTGTGACAAAAGGCAGTCTTACCAGCAGCAACCCTAAGGAATCAAGAGAAGGCTCTAAACATTCTCTTGTCTGCCATTCCAGATGGTCATCTTCTCAAATTTCATGATGCTAAAGATGCTAAGCAACTCTGGGCTGCTCTCAAGACCAGATTTGGAAGGAATGAAGCCTCTAAGAAGATGCACAGAAATTTGCTGAAACAACAGTTTGAAACTTTCACAGTAGGAGAAAGAGAGAGTCTTGATGCTGCATATGATAGGTTTCAAAATCTCCTCAACATGTTGGAGTTATACAAGGTAGAAGTGTCAGTTGAGGATGCTAATTTGATGTTTCTAAGGAGTTTGCCATCTACATGGCATGTGATTGCTACTATGATCAGAGGACAACAAGGATTGGATGTTATGGACTTTGATGATCTCTATCATCAACTGAAGGTGTATGAACATGAGATGAGTGGTCAACCCAATTCCAAATCTCACAGTATTGCTTTTCTATCATCTCGAAGAAGAGCAAGACTTCCAAAAGTATCGCTTCTCCTCAAAGTACTGCTTTCAAAGTACTGCTGTTTACGATCCCCCTTCATATGCTCAGCAGGCCCCACCATCTACCACTTTGCACTCAGATGAATTTGTGTGCTCCTTTTTTGCACAACAAGCAAGCTTACCTGTCACTTATGAAGAGGATCTAGCACAGATTGAAGAAGATGCACTTGAAGAAATTGATATCAGGTGGCAAGTTGCTATGATCACTGCAAGGATCAAAAAGTACATGAAGAAGACAGGCAAAAGTATTGATTTCAAACCAAAACAAGGAATAACTTTTGACAAATCTCAAATTGAATGCTTCAATTGTCAAAAGACTGGTCACTTTGCAAGGAGTGCAGTTTGCTAAGTATCAAACAAACAGAACATCTGAGAAGCCAAAACTTGAGCTCAAAGAAATTCCAATAACTGAAACAAAGGCTTTGGTTGCTCAAGAGAAGTTATCAGAAGTTGACCGGAGTGAAGAATTTGATGATGAACCCGGTGACTTAATCGATGGTTGCTTTGGAGGAAGAAGTTGAAGACACAAAGGGAAGCATTGGACCTTTTGAGCACTGCTTTGATGAAGAATCAACATGCCGCTTTTGAATCTGATGATGGCTTTGGAGGATTTGATTGGAGCAAAGAAAGTGAAGATGATCCTGTTCTTCTTGCTATGGTGGCTACTTCACCAACTCAGTCTCCTATCTCTGAGGTATGCTCAAACTGTTATGATTTTTATCTAAAATTACTTAACAGTTATGTGATTGAAAGAGATAATTGTGTTAGGGCTAGATCTGAGGTAGCGGGTTATCAAATCACTTTAGAGTCTATGGAAGCCAAAATATTAACTCATGAAAATAATGAAATGGCTTGGGCAGAAAAATATGAACAACAGGATTATCAATTAAAACTTAGTGAATGGAAACTAAACTGTAAAATTGCTAAAATAGAGAAATTCACTAAGGAAAGAGATGATTTGTTAGCAAAGTTTGCTGCTTGGGGAGAGTCTGGCTTGTCCCATGTTGCTTATGTTGAAAAACAGAGAAGGGCTTACATTAGAACAGGCTTAGGATTTGGAATGGACTTTAGTAACATAGATGAAAACCAACCTAGTAATCAGGATGATGGTGTTTTTGAGGACATAACAACTAGTGATGATGAACTCATTAACTATGTAGATACATCTAGTAATGAGGGCTCAATAAGTGAACCACCTCCTGAATATAAGAAAGACAATGGTTATCATGCTGTTCCTCATCCCATTAGTCATCAACCCTCTAGGCCTGATGTTTCTCGCTTTGGAGTAGACAGTCTAGAGTTTAGGAAGAAGCTTGTAGCTCAATCTAGGTCTGAGAAACCCAAAGAAGCTGTTGAAAATAATGTTCAAAATCAAGCAGTACCTTTAAAACACAGTACTGCTCAACAAGCAAGACCTTCAAGAAAAACCTTTTCAAAACAAGATCTGCTAAACCTTTTGGGATAACGTTGGTCAAAACAGATTTTATCAGCCATCAAGAAGGCAAAATAATTTTGGGCATAGACATAGAAGAAATCACTTTGGTCATATGGGTCAAAAACTGTGTTTTGTGTGTTATAGTCCTAATCACTTAATCAAAGATTGTGATCGACACTCAGAATACCTTAGCAAATTTCCAAAGAACAGATCTGCTAACCACAAACCTAGAGAGCATAAACCAGTTTGGAATAATTCAAATAGGGTAAATCACAGAAACTTCACATCTGATCACATATACCCACATCGAGAAGACCTTTTCAAAACCTTCAAGATCTCACAAGATTACTTTCCAAAGTACTGCTTTCGGAAACAAGGTACTTGATCACACTACTTGGAATAGGAATCCTAGGAGATCTCAATATCAACCTAGAAGGTATTCCAATACACATAGGGGATCTAGATCACAGGAACCACATGTTAAACCAGAATGGGTTAAGAGGAAAGATACTGCTGAGGGACACACAATACTTTTAACAAAAAGTGAATCTGATGTTTTTGTGACACAAGAAAAAGCTAATAATCTTCTAAAAGAGATTTATGTTGAAAAACCAGAAAGTTTTGAAAATCCACATGCTAAAAATCAAATGATAATTCTGGATCATCATTTGAAGGATAGTGGGAATTACATACTCAAAGAATTTGAGTTTGTAACTCCACAAGGGGAACACAAGTCAGTAATGGCTTGGGTTCCTAAAAGTTACTAACTTTTTTCTTTGTGTGCAGGGCAACCCAAAAGAGGAGCTTAAAGATCATCTTATTGTGGATAGTGGTTGCTCTGGAAGTATGACAGGAGATAAAGAGATTCTGTCTGATTTTAGATCTATTAGTGGAGGAAAAGTTGCATTTGGGAATGATCCCAATGGAGGAAGGATTACCGGGAAAGGAACAATTAAAGCTGGAAGAATCGATTTTGAGAATGTTAGATATGTGAAGGAGCTAAAGTTCAACTTGTTGTCACTCTCAAATCATGTGATAAAAGCATCATGTGTTATTCACTGACAGAATGTCTCATTCTTTCATCCGACTTCAAACCGTTGTCGATGACTTGGTAGTACTCAGAGTACCAAGGACTAATGATGTGTATAGTCTGGACATGAAGAGTCTTCACTCTTATGGAAGGGCCACCTGTTTAGTGGCAAAAGCATCAACTGAAGAAGCACATCAGTGGCATAGAAGATTGGGCCATGTTAACTACAAGAATATCAACAAACTGGTCAAAGGCAATTTAGTTAGAGGTTTACCTTCAAAGACCTACAAGAATGAACATTCATGTTTGGCATGCAAGAAGGGTAAACAACATAAAGCTTCATGCAAGAAGCTTGAGGAGAGAACTATAAGAGCACCATTGGAGTTGTTACATATGGATCTGTTTGGACCTGTCTCGGTGGCAAGTTTAAACAAGAAGAAGTACTGCTTGGTTATTATAGATGATTGCAGTCGATTCAGTTGGGTATTTTTCTTGGGCTTTAAAGATGACACTTTTGATGCTATTCAGACTCTAATCATAGCACTGGAAAACCAATTGAGACTCAATGTTAGAGGTATTAGATGTGACAATGGGACTGAATTCAAGAATAAGCTTATGGATGACTTTTGTGCTAACAAAGGAATCAAAAGGGAGTTCAGTATTGCAAGAACACCACAAAGAAAATGGTGTTGGAGAGGAAGAATAGGACTTTGATTGAAGCAGCCAGAACTATGCTTGCAGACTCTCAACTACCTATTCAATTCTGGGCTGAGGCAGTAAGTACTGCTTGTTATGTTCTTAACAGAGTATCAGTCACAAAACCACAAGAAAAGACACCTTATGAGTTGCTGATGGGTCACAAACCCAACATTCGATTCTTAAAGCCTTTTGGATGCCCTCTTACTATCTTAAACACCATTGATAATCTGGGTAAGTTTGATGGCAAGTCAGAAGAAGGTTATTTATTGGGCTATTGTACCAACAACAAAGGCTTTCGAGTCTACAACAAAGTTACTAAGAAGGTTCAAGATTGTCTTCATGTTGAGTTTTTAGAAGATCAAGAGAATCAGAAGGGTAAAGGTCCTGATTGGATGTTTGATCTTGAAGTTTTGACTCCATCCATGAACTATGTACTTGTAAGAGAAGAGAACAAACCTGTGTATCATGGAGAAGATTCACAATATGTTGTTCATGGAGTTCATATTAGACCTAATGCTGTCACTGATGAAGAACCTAAGAAGAGTACTATTGCTTCACAGCAAAGTACTGCTGCTGCAACAAAACAAAGTACTGATGAACCCAAATCCTCATTATCTGCTGAGGATCAAGCTATTCAAGAGGAACTTAATCAGATGCTTCTTCAAGATGTATTAGCACATTCTTACACTGATGAACAAAGGAGAGCTTATGAAGAGGTAAATAAGACCAAGACTGCAGAATACTCTCACAGTACTTTGGACAGTACTTTCGACCAAAGTACTGCTGAACCTGTTGACAGTACTTTAGATGATTTGGATGATCCTACCATGCCTGGTTTAGAAGAAACTGATGATGAGCTTGAAGAAGGTATTTTCTCAGACTCCAATGAAGGTGCTGATTATACTAACTTGGATGATACATATGGAGTTCCTCAGTCACCAATCTTACGGATTCATAAGAATCATCCAACTGATCAAATCATTGGTCCTTCTACTTCTGGAGTTATGACAAGACACAAAGCTAAGGGTTTCAAAAAACCTCATAATGCTTTACTTAGCTTTGTGTATAAACAAAACATGCTGAATCATAAGGACCATCAAACCTGCTTATTTACTTGTTTCATCTCTCAAGAGGAACCCAAGAATATTGCTCAAGCTTTGACTAAAGAAAGCTGGGTTGAAGCTATGCAGGAAGAACTTCTTCAATTTAAACTTCAAGAAGTTTGGGTTTTATGTGATCTTCCGGATGGGAAGAGAGTTATTGGCACCAGATGGGTTTTTAGAGTCAAAAGAGATGAAAGAGGCAATGTTATCAAAAACAAGGCAAGGTTAGTTGCTCAGGGTTATAGACAGGAGGAAGGGGTAGATTATGATGAGGTATTTGCTCCTGTCGCAAGGATTGAGGCTATTAGAATATTTCTTGCTTTTGCTTCATACATGGGTTTTCAGGTCTATCAGATGGATGTCAAGAGTGCCTTCTTATATGGTACTATTACTGACGAGGTGTATGTGAAACAACCTCCAGGTTTTGAAGATCCTAAACATCCAAACAAAGTCTATAAGGTGGTTAAGGCTCTTTATGGTCTTCACCAAGCACCTAGAGCTTGGTATGAGAGGCTCTCTACATTCTTATTACAACATGGATACAGGAGGGGAGCTATAGATAAGACTTTGTTTATCAAGAGAGACAATAAGGATATCATGTTAGTTCAAGTGTATGTTGATGATATCATCTTTGGGGCTACCAAACAGTCCATGGTTAAGGAGTTTGAGCAGCTGATGCAGAAGGAATTTCAAATGAGTTCAATGGGAGAGTTAACTTTCTTTTTAGGACTTCAGGTTAAGCAGTCAAAGGAAGGAATTTTTATCAGTCAAGACAAGTATGTTACAGATATACTTAAGAAGTTTAATTTTAATGATATGAAGGCTGTTACTACCCCTATTAAATCTATCAATTCATTGGGCAAAGATGAAGATGGACAACCAGTTGAAGTCAAGCTTTACAGATCAATGATTGGCTCTCTTATGTATCTTACTGCATCAAGGCTTGATATCATGTTTGCAGTTTTTCTATGTGCAAGATATCAAGTCTCACCAAAGATCTCTCACATGAATGCAGTAAAAAGAATTTTCTGTTATTTGAAACAACAACCTAAGTTAGGGTTGTGGTATCCAAAAGAGTCACCTTTTCACTTAGAGGCTTTTTCAGATAGTGATTATGCAGGTGATAATTATGATAGAAGGTCAACAACTGGTGGGTGCCAATATCTTGGAAGAAGGTTAGTCTCCTGGCAATGCAAGAAGCAGACAATTGCGGCAACCTCATCTACTGAAGCTGAATATGTAGCTGCTGCAAGTTGTTGTGGACAAGTTTTGTGGATGCAAAATCAACTCTTGGACTATGGGTTCAATTTCAAAAATACTCCTATCAATATTGATAATGAGAGTACTATCTGTATCGTGAAGAATCCAGTTTATCATTCCAAGACCAAGCATATTCAGATTAGGCATCACTTTATCAGAGATTGCTATGAGCATAGGCTTATTAATGTGGTTAAAGTTCACACAGATGATAATGTGGCTGATTTACTCACCAAAGGCTTTGATGTTTCAAGATTCAATCACTTGGTGGTGAGTATTGGCATGATTAATTACTAAGCTACATTTAAGGGGAGGACTATAAGGTGTTAGTATAGTCCTGTGTATTGCTTGAGGGGAGGATACTTGTATATACTTAGTTTCTATGGTGGAATTTGGCAAAGTACTATTTTTCCTGAAAGTACTGCTTGGAAAGTACTGCTTTGGGAAAGTACTGCATACGTGGAAAGTAATCGCTTTGTCGTTTTAAAGTACTGTTCCAACGGTTATATTGAGGGGTAATTAATGCTAACGGTTATTTTATTTTGGGCAGTGATTTTTCAAATCTCTCCTATAAATAACTACTTCCCGATTTTTCCTCTCATATTATTACTTCGACTCTTTTCCATACTTATCTCACAATCACCATTTCTTTATTATTCGATAATATCTTTTCATTGTGCTCAATTATTCATCAATGGCGAATCGATTAACTGTTTCAAAGCACAATATGGTGGCTAATTTGGATAAGACTGAGGCGAATGTGGTTTTTTATGATATCATTGATTATCTTACTGGGTCGCCCATTAGTTATGCTCTTTTAGTTGAGCCGGATATCATTGCACCTTGGATTCAAGAATTTTGGGCGAATGCTAGAGATAATATGGAAGAGGATGAATATTATATTAGATCAACAGTTGCTGGACGGACTATCAAGATTACAGAGGTCTCTATTCGCGAAGATTTATTATTTGGTGATGAAGAAGGGGCTATTCGATTTGACAAGCAACTGATTTGGGATACTTTTAGGGATCTTGGTTATGAAGGACCTTTGACAGAACAAACATTCAAGAAAGCATTATTCTGTCCTCAGTGGAAGTTCTTGATTCATGTACTGCTCCATTGCATAAGTTCTAAAAGTACTTCTTGGGAGCAGTTTGGGTCAAATATAGCATCTGCAGTGGTTGGTTTAGCTACCAACAGAGTGTTTAATTTTTCAAGGCTTATTTTGGATGGGATGCTTTCACATATATCATCTGGGTCAAAATGGTTGATGTACCCAAGGTTTGTACAGGTTTTCTTAAACAAGCAATTGGCTGATGTTCCAAAACATGCTGATTTGTTACCTGTCATTGTGCAACAAGCCAAAATATTTACATTTATGGCTAGGCGAAGTGATTTGTTCAGAGGTGGAGATACTCCATTGACTCCTACAATGCTAGAAATTGTTCAAGCTGTACGTGATGAAGCTGGAGAGGATAAGGAGAGTGAAGGTACTGATTCTGTACACGGTACTGCTTCACAAGGTACTGCATCTGCAAGTACTGCTTCTCTTAAAGGTACTGCATCTTTACAGGGTAATGTTTCTCCAAGCCCTGAGGTTCAAGAAGAGATTGTAAGATCACCTACTCCATCTCCACAACGTTCTGTTCCTGTTTCATCAGAGGAACATTCACATATTCAAAGTGAAGATCCATATACTATACCTCGTGAAGGTTTATCTTTGGATAATTATGCTTTGACAAGGGAGCTCGTTAGGTTGAACAAGACTACTAAGGTTCAAGCTAAGCAGATAAAGAAATTGAAGAACAAGTTTAGACGGCTAAAATTTTTTGTCTGGCCTTTGGTTAAAGAATTTCGTATCTGGCTTAAATCAAAGAAGAAAGCGCAAAGGCAGTCTCAGTTCAGTAAAACCAAAAAGGTTCCTAAACAATCTTCTGTCAACTTGGGGAGGAATTTAGAAAAGGAAAATTTGAAAGAAGATGTTACGAAGAAGAAAGAATCTGAAGGTACTGAAGAAAAGATTATTTCAGATACTGAGGAACAAGAACAAGTTCAAGGTACTGATGTTCAAGGTACTGATGATCAAGGTACTGAACATCAAAGTGTTGCTTTTCAAGATACTTCTAGGCAAGAGGTAATAACACCAAGAGTATTGAATTTTGAAGAAGAAGCTGGTCCTTCTACAACTATACAAGAAGAGGAGGAAGCTACATTCAAACCTATTCATTCTGCAAGTGATGATGAATTCATTGCTACAATTTTAGGAGATTTGTCACAACCTAGAGGTGGTGTTACTATTAGAGATGTACAAGAAGAAGAACAACAAAGAACTTCTCAACCTGCAATTGATCCAAAGGATAAAGGGAAAGGTGTTCTGGTTGAAACCAAGAAAAAGAAACTAACTTTAGCAGAACTTAGAGCAATTGAAGTTGCTAGGAATGAAGCTGTAGCTAGAAAAGTTCAAGAAGAGTTAAATGCTAAAGATAGAAAAGACCAGGAAGCTCAAGAAGCTCAAGATAGAGAAGCAGCTCAAAAGGTACAAGATGAATTAGATGCTGAAGCTGCTGAACCATTACAGTCACCTGATCCTGTTAGATATATGTCAAGAAGACCTAATTTAGCTAAAGAAAGGAATGCAATGATGGCATATTTAAAAAGCAGAGGATATAAAGGATTGCAGAAGCTGAATTATGTTGATATGAAAAGACTATATGATGCTGAGAGAGAAGCTTATAAGAAAGATGTAGCAGGTATTAAAGACTTTAGAGAAGAAGCTACCTGGACTGAAGCTGAAAGAAAGAAGAGTTTGAAAAGAAAAAGGAAAACTGAAGTTACAGATGTTCAGTTCTCAAAGAAAGTTGAATTAAGATCTGAGACTAGTGATGAATTAAAGAATTATCTCAGAGTGGTAGATTTTGATTATACAAAGGAAGATGATGACATGAAGATGAACAGATCAAAGATTAGTGTTTTTGAAGTTGTGAAATCCAAGGATGGAGATTACATGATTTTTCATAAAGAACATGAAAGCTTCAAAGTTTTCAAAAGGCTATGGGATTTACTGCACATTATAGATAGAGTAGATCTATTCTACTTATATCATGTGGTGAAGGATTACTTTGAAAATAATCCATTAGAAGGGATTGGTTTAGTTTTACATGGTGATCTCATAACTATATGGGAAACGGAAGAAGACAGCACTGATGATATTTGGAAGAATCAAGAAAGCTGGGAAATTGTTTGCTGGAGATTCTTTGAAGAATCTGGAGTTCATGTTTTAGAGCTGGAAAATGGAACAATGATACACATGTTTGCAGAAAGAAGATACCCTCTCACAGTTGATCTCATGAGAAGAATGTTAGAACATGGATTGGAAGTAGAAGAGGATAATGAAACTGCCTGCATGGTTATCAACTTGTTTATAAACTGGACTACCATTGCTGAAGATGATCAATAACTGGTATGAATTTTATTTGAATATATACTTTTTGATATATCAGTACTTTTATTCAAAGTACTGCTGATCAGACAATACTTTCATCAAAGTACTGTTTGCAGAAATAAATCAGTTAAATGAATTTTAGAAGAAACCTTTTTGCTAAGTAATAAATATTTTGAAATAAAGGTTGAATAAATGGTTTTAGTGATGATAACATCAATAGGTTATCAATCCACCATGGTTACAAAAGGATTGACTAATCCATGAGCAAACGGCTCTGGTAAAGATATATCAAATCCGTTTTTAGTTGACAACTTGCTAATAAGTTGGATGGTAATCAACTCACCATATCAGTAATGTGAAGAGTTGGCTAGCCCACAAGAAAATGGCTTGTGGTAAAGGCCGTGGAAAAACCATTATTGGTAATTAGTTCACCATTAGATAGAAGAACTAACTAGTCCAGAAGGGTACAGCTTTTGGTAAAGACTAATCAAATCTGTTGATAGCTGGTGGTTTGCTAAAAATCATATGGTTATCAATGTACCATGGTCTTACACACCAAAACATTTGGCTACTCCAGAGATAATGGCTTTGGTAAAGAGATCTAAATCCATTAAATTTTCAATGATTCACTTGGAAGTGATGAGAATAGTATGCAACTTAAACTGAATTAATGTACAATTTGTCAAATTTTGCTGTGTTGCTGAAAATATGGAGATTGCTGGATGCTGCTGTGAAAAGAGCAATTCTAAGAGATACTTTGACAAGCACAAATATTACAGAGATACAATCTAAAGACTAAGAAACAATCCGTTTTTAAAGATGAAGCTCTTAAAGATATATTCACAAAGGAACTTGAAGTCAAGCAAGTAGAATTCAAGTTAGGGGAGGATTGTTGGGATATGAAAGTACTGAAGATATGAAAGTACTGTAAACTGCAAAGTACTGGAAGAAGTCAAAGAGTCAAAGTACTGCTAAAGACAAAGTCAAAGTACTGCACTATGAAGTCAAAGTACTGCAAGAACAAAAGAACTGTTATATTCGTTTATGGAAAGAATTGTATTCTATGTTTAGATTACTTGTCGTACAAGGTTACAAATTGTAAACCGACTAGGATATCCTTGAGCCTATAAAAGGACTCCTAGATTGGCATTAGAGGTACGATTCCAGAAAAGAGTTTTAGAGTTTACGAATTAGTGTTTTAGAGAAAAGTTCGATTATCTTAGAGTTGTATTAGAGTATCTGCATAATAAGCAGATTTAGAGTTTATAATAAAAGTTATTCTTCTTAGCTTTGTTAAGTAAATTCCGCGTACTTGATAAAGATTGCTCAGTGTTTCTTTGTTAATAACTTAGGATTTATCCGAGGTTATTAAACCTTAACAAGCTAGTTAAGTTAGTTTGATTAAAGTATATCGATCCAACACCAACTAATAATAATAAGGATGTAAATATGGTTATACTACCAAAAGTTAAACTTTCATTTAGATCAAAAACTTTCATCATGCTAAAAAGCATGGCATGTAAGTTCTTACCATCACCATCTCACGCACAGGCAAAAGCACTAATGCTTTGCTTGGCAGTGTATTCCATTATTTACATGCTATATGGGGGATAATAAACCAACCAAAACCCCCATATATAAACCATAACTCAAAGTCAACCACATATCAAAATACCTAAAAGTTAATTAAGGTTCAAAAAGGCCACTACCAACCTAGTTGTAGGGCATTACACCCTTTCAATTGTCATGATTAAGTGGAAGAGAAAGAACTTCCGTCACACGATCTATTGTTGCACGCTGACCACGGGAATCACTGTCTGACTTATCCTTCTCCATGTAAGACAGACCTCGACCTGCAGCAGGATGAGCATAGTATGCGCGTTGAACTGCAAACAAAAGTGTCCGTTAGGAATAATGTATGGTATACAAAATGTAGGATATCAGTTATGTATAATGAAAGGACTACTGATAATGTTTAAAATACAAAATGTGCTGTAAAAACTCGGCCAATAGTTAATAAAAGGACTGAAAGTTGAAAAAGAAGAAGAAGGGCATACCAATGGAGTCAGAACAGGTAAACGTAGCATACCTAAAAGTTGAAATGAAAACAAGGTTAGGTTTACGCAAAAGACTCTTTCTTAAGAAACTTATGGAATGGTAGCAGGGTTAGCCTTATTACATGTAGCACGAACTGTTTGTTAGCATCTGCAAGCCATCAGCAGTGAACTTGTTTTCAGCATGATTTTGAGTGGAGCGACTCGTGCCCTGGAAAAGAGACAACCAAAATTATATTAGGCAAACAATGAATACTTATTTTATCTTGATATTTCACCTATATTACTTTACAAAGGAGAAATCTGAAAACAATAAACAGTAAAAAGGGTTCACCTGTCGGCTACAGAAACCTGGAAGAACAAATGTCACAGGAGGCATCTCCAAGGAAATACACACCTGAAACATCAACATCATATTTTAAAAGGAGGAACAAACAGAATTTTAAAGTTTTAAAAAAAGACATGTAAAAAAAAAATTACCTTTTGGATCTTATCCTTATAATTCAGCAAAAGCTCCCTGCGAAACATAAACAGAAACAACAATAATCCCTTTAACCTAAACTCGATTCAAGACCAAACGAATACTATTTTGAGAAGAGACTAAATCTTTACCTGATCAACCCTCCATGAATGACACCGCTCTTACGCGTGTACAAGACCTGCATAATTTCTTGCTGATGTGGCTGTGTAGATACATGGGCCTGGTACTTTGTCATTTGAGGCCAGTCCATCGAAGCAACGACCTTTATCATAATAAGAAAATAACAAAATTTCTAAGAACTTACACAATACGAAAATGTGTCGAAATGGGCGGGTCATGGTATGGGTCAAAATGGGTCAGATATTATGTAAAGGTGGAAAATGGACGGGTTCAGACAGTGTTTACAGGTCCATATGGGTCCTTTTCAAAAGACGTTAAGAAGTTCGAGTTGGGCTAGTTTCATAAAACCATATTGGTCTTAAAGAAACTTTGCATCACTTTGACCAGTTGGACCTAGTCAGCCCAATTTTGGATGTTTCAACTTTCAACCCAGGCACTTTACAATTATGGGTAAAAAAATGCTATTTATTGATAAAGCAATAAAGTAACAAGAGGCATAGAAACGTACTGCTCCTATCGAAGAGCTAGAATCCTCTCCAAGCTGAGGATGAGTGACAAAGCGCCCCACTGCTTGTTCAGTCTGCCTTAAGAAATTGATAATGGCCAAATAGTTAACAGTTCCACCATTGATCATGTCCTGTATAGAGAAAATAGGAATCATTATACAAAGCCATACCGAAGATCAGACTATATTAAAACTTTAAAAGGTAGTGAAAAGAAACTCACCAGATCAGTCATATTCCACTGACCAACAGATGGATTAACCTCAGACGCACGCCCTGACTCATGATAATGAAGCTGAATATAAAATCAAAGACCAAGTTAATACGGATATCAGGAGAAATGACATTACAATAAAAACTTTAGACGCTTTATTAAAACTTTTAAGAGCCTCCATATTACACAAACGGTTCAAAATGAGTGGGTCGTGTTACAGGTCAGAATGGGTCAGATAATACACAAAATATGTACAAGTCGAGATGGTAATTCTTTAATATGAGTTCAAATAGTTCTAGTAAGGCTGACCGATTACATTTTGTCAATTTTATTAACTTTAAAAATTATCCATTTTGACCCCGTAACATGACCCACTCATATTTCATACCAAAAGCCATCAGGTTAAAAAACGAAGAATGCATCCTACAAAAGCCATCCGTAGTCAACATCAACTAATTAATGTCAAACTCAACGGCTTATGCCAAAAGCCAATCATTATATAGTGACAAGCTGTTACCTATAATATCCAAATCTAACATGAATTTGCTTGCTAACTAAGTTTGTTGTGTACCTTGGTACGTTCTAGATCAGCCAGTGGTTTTGACACGTCTCTGCCCAGGAACTCACCAACAAACTCAGATGCCAACTCTGATTCATTAGAGTCTCTCGCAGACAAATCTGCACCATAAGATTTCATAAAAGTGGATCATTTACAGACTGAGCAACGTTAGCAATGAATACAAGTAAACAAGCACAACAGTCAATAGCATTACCAAGAATCCCTCTTCCAAACTCAGTGTTGACCAAGGATCTATCAACCATCTCAATCCTGCATTTCATTAGATATGGATAGAATCACTTTAAAAGTGTATCATTGACACAAAGAGCAAAACTACTATAATGTAAACAGAAACGCGAAAATTACTCTTTCGAATTTGACTCTTCTAGAGCCTCAGAAGCAGTAGTTGCCTGAAACCAAAATCGCATTATCAGCCACATGCCCACATATCACCTCATACGCACCAAACACAAAACAGTATAAAGAAAAGACATTTTTTATGTCCCATTATTCATTCCAGTTCAAAAATCAATTTTGTACAGAAAATCAATAAAATTAGAACAAAAAAAGTATGTCATTTCCAAGTAAAACGAAGTTGTTTATTGATCACATCTTTGAAGCAAACTTTTTAAACAAAGATGTCACTACATAAATTCAACTATATATCCAAACAAAAACATCATTAAGTCCATCCATAAATGAAATGATAGCTAAATGACCATCTATTAAAAAAATAAATAAAAAATACCTTCTTGGTTTTATCCAATTCAAAAGTATATATCTTCGCCTTCTTGGCATCGACATGAGTCAGTGTATACCCTATACAATAGTCATCGAAGTAGATTTTCTCTTGCTTCAGGAAGATATTGACTTCTTTTGCAAGGTCTTCAATTTTCAATGATTTGAATTCATCTTCATCAAAAATCATGTCAATTTCTCCCTTATCATGAAGCAGTGTGGCACACATCTTGAAAAACTTTTTCATTTCACCCTCTTGGGTCGGATCAATGAAGTAGATTTGGTTGTACTTCCTAGATGGGGAGAGTGCTTTGATTTTCACGACATCAGTTGGTTCAATATCATAGTGCACCTCTGAATGCTGTCCGATAGATTTGACTGATTGATAGTTCTTTTTACCATCCTTGTGCAACCTCTCGCACTCAGCTAATAAAGTGAATGCACCAGTTAGTTAGCAAGAAAAACACAGTAAAAGTGAAAACAGACACAGTAAAAAACGTTTAAAGAATCAGACTATGAAACAAAAACAAATGTGCCATTTATTGATCTCATCTTTCAACCAGACTATGAAACAAACAACTCACTATACACAATCAGTTATGTACCGACACAAAAAAAAAACATCATTAATTCTATCCAAGGAAAAAAAAATCATAATTAACAACGGTTGTGTGTGCTTCGTGTACACTGACACATAAGATAATCTGCAATTTGGTAGTCATCTAACAATACCATGAAGCATACTTATATTTACTTATTGCAAAAGACACTCAAAGCACATATCGAGTAATCACACCTTTGACACAAAAACACTGTTACAAAATTCAGTTACATATTCGAACAAAATAATCTCTGAATCTGTCAACGTTGTAACATCCCAAATATCTAGAACAACGCATAAGTATCAATCTCACACTCAATTTCACCCAACATGTACCATAGACCAAAAAGACATATTAATTCATGAATGTAAAATGGCTATCGATTCTTAGCAGACTTAAACATTTGAAAACCACATAGCATGAAGCATACCATGACTCAAATTTCACAAAACTGTTGTTAAAATACCATAAAACACAAATACGAAAAGATAAAGAGGGTGTTCGTTTAAGCTTATTTTTTTTGGCTCATGAGCTTATGTAGCTTCAACTTATGTTTCTATAAGCCAAAATCTTCTGACTTATCTTGAAATATAAGACCTAAGCTTCAAAATAAGCTGAAAAAAGTTTACTTAAGAAACATAAGCCAATACCACTTGAGCTCCAAAATAAGCTTAAACAAACACCCCAAAGTAGCTTAAACCCTCCACAAAACAGTCTTTGAAAGGAAAACTGGAAACCCCTTTGAAACCAACACTAAATCTCCACATATATCACTTAACATTCTTGTTGTAAAGGTAAATGCGATTAAGGAAATATTCTACAACACTAAACAAGAAATGCATTGCAAATAGCAACCACTGTTTAATTAAAAAGGTCGTAATTTGGCACCAAGAGACAAGGTGTTGACTAGTCACATCTTTAACACAAATAGGCTATTTAAACATACAAATACATGTCACTACACAAAATCAGTTATGCATTCGAACAAAAACTTCACTAGCTTCACCCATAAATAAAATGATGATTAAATGACCATTTTGAAAAGAAAAAAACGCATCTATTAGAAAAGCTATAGTTATTAATCTTATCAGAATCTTAAATTAGCATAAAAGCATAATTTCCTTTAGAATTCACAATGCATATAGACTTGTAAAATAATATATACAAAGTAGCTTAACACTCTTTGACAAAAACAAAATTTGATGGACAGCCAATTCCCGTATAACCTCATTAGAAAACGGATGCATGATTAGCAAGCATATTCCGGTTAGCAAATTGAACAAACCTCAACATCAAAGTTTACACAAGTAGCACAAATTAACAATATAAAACAGTGTGAAATCATACTCTAATCTAACATTTAGAATCACATGCCATGATACGAAACAAAACAGACTATTTACTACACACATAAACACAAATAGTAACACAATAGAGAGTAGCATCTCACCCAGCTTGTACCAAAGAAAAAAATACATATTAATTCATGAATATAAAACACCTATCGATTCTTATCAGACTTTAACATTTGAAAACCATATACCATGAAGCATACCACGATTCAAATTTCACAAAACTGTTGTTAAAATTGTTAGGAAAATTTAGTGCGCTTGTGGGATTAGTTCACACCTAGCAATGGGTAAGGAGGTACGGAGTGTACACCCATAAGGTCCCTGAACACCCTGACTCAAATAATGGTTTGTATTGGTAGTGCTAAGATAGTACTGATAGGCAGTGTTTCCACTGATAGGTAGTGTTTCCACTGCTAGTGCTATGTTTCCACTGCTAGTGTTATGAAAGTACTACTAGAGGTATGAAAGTACTGCTAGTGTTAAAGTACTGCTTGTAACGGGTATTGACCTTTTCAAGTGGCAGTTTCAACTGCTTAATGACCACGTTTAATTGGTCATGTAACCACTAACGGCTATAATGGGGATAATTATGAGGCGATTAATGGGGCGATTAATTCTCATAATTCCATTTGACTAGCTAAGAGTAATCTCCTATAAAATAGGATATCTGATCATGCATGATATACATAGAAAAACAATAAACACTTATAAGCGCAAGGGTTATTGATTTGTGCCTAATTCAATAACAAACATTTGGTCTTATCCCAAGTAGATATTCGTGTAACCCAGGCATTAGGGTCGAATAGTTTACTTTGGAAAGTGATCACACGATTCCAAGTGATATCCGGTAACCACCTAGTGGTATTGCTACTGACATTGATTATCTTACCCTGTTCTAGGAAACACACCCCAACAATCAAAGTAAACTATTTGTGATAATCAATGGCTGCTACTGCAATGAAACACATGGCTTCAAACTTTGCTAAGCTGGATAAGTTTGAAGGGGTGGACTTTAGGAGATGGTAGAAGAAGATGCACTTCTTGCTTTCCAGCATGAGCATGGTGTATGTGCTAACCACTACTATTCCTGATGATGGGGATGATGCTACTGTGGAGCAGATCAGGAGGAGGAGCAAATGGGAGAATGATGACTACATTTGCAGAGGTTTAATTCTCAATGGTATGTCTGATTCTCTATTTGACATTTATCAGAACATTGAATCTTCCAAAGAACTGTGGAATCCTTGGATGCCAAATATATGGCTGAGGATGCATCAAGCAAGAAGTTTCTTGTTAGTAATTTCACAAATTACAAAATGACTGATTCAAGACCAGTCATGGAACAATACAATGAACTTCTTGGAATACTTGGAAGGTTTACACAACACAATATGCACATGGATGAGGCTATTTCAGTCTCTTGTGTTATTGATAAACTTCCTCCTTCTTGGAAAGATTTCAAGCATACCTTGAAACATAAGAAAGAGGAGTTAACTCGGTTGAGTTGGGCATCATGCGCATTGAGGAATCTCTCAAGGTGCAGGATAATGATAAGCCAAAGAGTAGCAATGCTAATGGTGCATCTGTTGTCAATATGGTGGAGCATAACAACTCCACCAGGTACAATGACAACAAAGGCAAACGCAAATATCATGACAACACAAGGGCAGATCCTAACAAGAAGCAACACCTTCTTGTTGGAAATGTGGTAAATCTGGTCACATTAAAAGGGATTGCAAGGGTGTTAGAGTTGGTGGTAAAGCCAATGGATCAGGCACTAATGGTTCAGGGAGTGGTGGTTCAACCAACTCACTGAAAGGTCAGAATATTTTTAATATGTCTTTTCGGATTTATTATGTTACATATGTATCTGAATCTTATTATGTGCAGGATGATGATGTTGCGTGGTGGGTTGACTCTGGTGCAACTGTTCATGTGTGCAAAGATAAAAGTTGGTTCAAGACTTATGAGTCACTGAATGATGGTTCTATTCTTCACATGGGAAATGAGTCAACAGCCTTGGTGCATGGTCGTGGTTGTGTAGACCTTAGATTTAGTTCTGGAAAGATTGTAACTTTGTTTAATGTTATTCATGTTTCTGATATAAGGAAAAACTTGGTTTCAAGTAGTGTTTTGAATAATCATGGATATAAACAAGTTATTGAATCTGATAAATTTGTGCTTTCTAAGCATGGTGTTTTTATTGGTTTTGGTTATTTATGTAATCAAATGTTCAGGCTTAACATTGCCACTGATAGTGTTATTTCAGCCTTTGTGACCACCTTTGACCTGACTGACTCTACCCTATGGCATGCTAGACTTGGCCATGTTCATTATAAAAGGATGCAAGATATGTCTAAGGATGGGTTAATCCCAGCATTTGACATGAACACTGAAAAGTGTAAAACTTGCATGTTGACCAAGATAACCAAGAAACCTTTTTAGGGTGTTAGTCGTGAGACTAAGCTCTTAGAGCTTATACACAGTGACATGTGTGATTTGCATGCCACTCCCTCTTTGGGGAATAAGAAGTACTTTGTGACATTTATTGATGATGCTTCTAGGGTTTGTTATGTCTATCTGTTACATACTAAGGATGAAGCATTAGATAAATTCAAAGTGTTTAAAACTGAAGTTGAATTACAACTTGGGTCTTTGATCAAAAGATTAAGGACTGATAGGGGAGGTGAGTACATGGATACTCTGTATTTCCAGTCTATTGGTATAATCCATGAAACGACTGCCCCTTATACTCCTCAGCAAAATGGTATTTCTGAAAGGAAAAACAGGGTGCTGAAGGAGATGGTTAATTCCATGTTGTCCTATTCAGGATTGAGTCAAGGGTTCTGGGGTGAAGCTATGTTAACAGCTTGCTATTTATTGAATAGGGTTCCCAATAAAAGGAACAAGGTTACCCCTTACGAATTATGGACTAAAAGGAAACCCAACCTGAACTATCTCAGGGTTTGGGGTTGTAGGGCTGTTGTAAGACTCCTTGATCCAAAGCTGAAAACTTTGGGTGAAAGAGGCATTGATTGCATCTTTGTTGGATATGCTGAGCATTCCAAGGCTTTTAGGTTCTATGTTATTGAACCTAATGAATATGTTTCAATTAACTCCATAATTGAATCAAGGGATGCAAACTTTGATGAGAATATATTCTCATTAGTCCCTAGACCAAGTATGAGGATTCCTAATGGAACTCATAACACTGGTGAATCAGAGGTCCCTGACAAAGTGCCATTAGAGGCCCCTGATGAGGTTGTGGTTCAACAACCTGAACCTATGCTTAGAAAGAGCAAAAGGGTCAGGACTCCAAAGTCATTTGGACCTGAGTTTCAACTATATTTAGTTGAAGGAACAAGGGATGAGGTCTCTGACCAATAATCCTATTGCTTCATTGTTGAGGATGATCCCAAGCCATTTGAAGAAGCAATAAAGTCCCAGGATATTGCTTTCTGGAAAGAAGCAATCAATGATGAGTTGGATTCCATCATGGGCAACAACACTTGGGTGTTGGTTGATCTACCACCTGGTTGCAAACCTTTGGGTTGCAAATGGATTTTCAAAAGGAAAATGAAGGTAGATGGAAATATTGAAAAGTTCAAGGCAAGACTAGTCATTCAGGGCTTTAAACAAAAGTCAGGGATAGACTATTTTGATACTTATGCCCCTGTGGCTTGTATCAGTACCATAAGAATACTGATTGCTTTGGCATTAATTCACAATCTGATTATTCATCAGATGGATGTGAAAACAGCTTTCTTGAATGGTGAATTGGATGAGGAGGTTTATATGAACCAACCTCAGGGCTTCATCATGCCTAGCAATGAAAACAAGGTGTGTAAACTGATTAAGTCTTTTTATGGACTAAAGCAGGCACCTAAGCAATGGCATCAAAAATTTGATGAAGTGGTTTTGTCTAGTGGTTATGTTCTTAACCAAGCTGACAAATGTGTATATAGAAAATTTGATGAATCGGGTAAAGGAGTCATCATTTGTCTATATGTTGATGACATGTTGATCTTTGGCACTGACCAAAATCAGTTTGACCTGACAAAGGAATTTTTGTCATCAAGGTTCTCCATGAAGGACATGGGGGAGGCTGATGTTATCCTTGGTATAAGGATTAAACATGAAATTAAAAGAATTTCTATCTCTCAGTCTCATTATATTGAGAAGGTGTTGAGGAAATTCAATTACTTTGATTGTACTCCTGTAAGTACACCTATGGATACTTGTGAGAAGTTGATGCCTAATAATGGCAAGGCTGTATCTCAACTTGAGTATTCTAGGGTAATTGGCTGCTTGATGTATGCCATGACTTTTACAAGACCTGATATTGGTTTTGCAGTGGGAAAATTGAGCAGGTATACTAGTAATCCTAGTGCTCATCACTGGCAAGCAGTTCAGAGGGTACTGAAGTATTTAAAGAGAACTATGGATTATAGTCTCTCATATATTGGTTACCCATCAGTGTTGGAAGGATACACTGATGCAAGTTGGATCAGTAACACTGAAGACAATTCGTCTACCGTGGCAGGTATTCCTACTTGGTGGAGGTGCAATTTCTTAGGCATCCAAGAAACAAACTTGCATCACCAGTCCAACAATGGAATCTGAATTTGTGGCTTTAGCAGCTGCTGGTAAAGAAGCTGAATGGTTGAAAAACTTGCTTCTTGAGATTCCATTGTGGCCTAAACCTATAGTACCTATTTCTATCCGTTGTGATAGTGCAACTACATTGGCAAAGGCTTATAGCCAGATGTACAATGGGAAGTCTAGACACTTGGGTGTCAGACATAGCATGATTCGTGAGCTTATCATGAATGGGGTGGTATCTATAGAGTTTGTAAGATCTCAACAAAATTTAGCTGATCACTTGACGAAGGGTCTGGCTAGAGACTTGGTTATAAAGTCTGCTAAAGGGATGGGTTTAAGTTCAACTTAGTCACTGAATGCTAGGACACCCAACTCCCTCCTAAGGAAACTTGGGAGCAGAGTTCAATGTGGAAAGCTGAACATTTAGTGGACTGGAGCACATATTTTATTTACATCCCAAGGTTGTGCTCAGAACCTGCTGAAAGGAGGATGAAGTCTTTATTTCTTGATGGTTAATTTTTTTTGAAAAAGTGCTTGGCAGGAGCATGAATAAAGAGGAACCACGTATGTAAATGTTGAAGTTTTGCCGCTTCAGGGAGCTTTTGGATTTTTTAGCTTTTACAACATTTATGAATTTGGATATGGACACATGGCTTGTATAGTGTCAGGAGCTAATAAGTGTTTGAAAACTTGTGTGTATTTTATCTTCAGGTATTCAAATGGGTTGAAGGGTTCAATTCTTAGAACACCCTGATTCTTGAATATTTGAATGTGTAATTTACTAAGATGAAAATTCAATCCTCAGGACATTTTCGTTTATGCACATGTTTTGTCTAATGTTTGTTTTCATGCAAAGGAAGTGAACTAAATTTGGGGAGGATTGTTGGAAAATTTAGTGCACTTGTGGGATTAGTTCACACCTAGCAATGGGTAACGAGGTACGAAGTGTACACCCATAAGGTCCTTGAACACCCTGACTCAAATAGTGGTTTGTATTGGTAGTGCTAAGATAGTACTGATAGGCAGTGTTTCCACTGGTAGGTAGTGTTTCCACTGCTAGTGCTATGTTTCCACTGCTAGTGTTATGAAAGTACTGCTAGAGGTATGAAAGTACTGCTAGTGTTAAAGTACTGCTTGTAACGGGCATTGACCTATTCAAGTGGCAGTTTCAACTGCTTAATGACCACGTTTAATTGGTCATGTAACCACTAACGGCTATAATGGGGATAATTATGAGGCGATTAATGGGGCGATTAATTCTCATAATTCCATTTGACTAGCTAAGAGTAATCTCCTATAAAATAGGATATCTGATCATGCATGATATACACAGAAAAACAATAAACACTTATAAGCGCAAGGGTTATTGATTTGTGCCTAATTCAATAACAAACATTTGGTCTAATCCCAAGTAGATATTCGTGTAACCCATGCATTAGGGTCGAATAGTTTACTTTGGAAAGTGATCACACGATTCCAAGTGATATCCGGTAACCACCTAGTGGTATTGCTACTGACATTGATTATCTTGCCCTGTTCTGGGAAACACACCCCATGAAAAATACCTATAAAACACAAATAAGAAAAGATTTTTAAGCTTTTTTTTGGCTCACGAGCTTACGTAGCTTCGAATTATGTTTCCAAAAGCCAAAATCTTCGACTTATCTTGAAAATAAGCTTTTATAAGACCTAAGATTCAAAATAAGCTGAAACCACTTAAGCTCCAAAATAAGCTTAAACAAACACCCCCAAAGAAACTTTAACTCCCGACAAAAACAGTCTATGAAAGGAACACTTGAAACCCCTTTTATAAACCAACACGAGCTTTGCTATTTTTTAGGAAAGCTCATTTGTTCAATGCTTATTTAAAAAGCAATGAGCGGTGACCTGTAAACCTGTGACTACTGCTCACAACTCATTGCTAATGCTCACAGCTACTTTTACTAAACACATTAATGTTTTCTTATAACTCAACATGCTCAAGTTTATGGACCCTAGATTACAATAAGTAAACACCCTTGTGTGTAACCAATAGGCTTTGGGCCTAAAGATATATGTGATATGGGTATTTCTCTATCCTAGGAAGTGTGTTCATGTTCCGTCGAAAGTAAGATTGTTGTAGTATTGTGCGAGAGTTTTGCTTTTAGAAAAACTATGCGCATATCTGCGTAAAGCAATGGTATATAATGGTAAATAATTATACTTGTGAAATTGTGATTTTGTTTCGACCTTTTATTTAAAGTGTATGTTTTTTGAAATACAAAGCGTGTGTTGTTTTAAATTAATATAGTGTGTTTTTTTTTAAGTTGTCAAGTTTAGAATTGATAAATAAAAACATAATTTATAGATGTCAAGTTTAAATGATACTTAAGGATCATTTAGACAAAAAAAACTTTAATTTGAGTTTCAAGATTTCAAAATTTAAGTTTAAAAAAAGTACACTTTTTATAAGTAATTGAGATTTAAAAAAATAAGAATAAAATAAGATAAAATAAAATAATAACCTTGTGTGTCAAGACTCAAGATTACTCTATATTGTTGTATGGACCAAGTAAAAACACACATATAACATTATAACTTGTCAACTAAACAATTGGGTAAATACAATAGCATGTTTATATGCAATATCATTTCTATGAATTTAATTTTGTCCAAAATCTGCCTCAAGTTATTGAACCAGAATCTAATTATGTCAAAAATGAGCCTAAGTTATTGAACCAAATACTATCAACAAAATGATATAGATGTTTGTTGATTATACGGAATCCCTTTCCATAGGAAGGAAATTAACAATGTAAATAGTCTTTGTAACCGTATAAAAGAAAAATGAGGGTGTTGAAATGATTTTACTGAAATCATACCATCAATGTAGCTTAAAATTGTAATGCTCGTAAGGCCACATCCAAATGTTGTTTTCATGACTATGCACTATAAAATTTTGTATTTTGTAGAACGTATATTTTCAATCTTTTCTTCAAGTTGAAAACATTTTTAAAGTAATCTTATTAAGAAAAAAGTAAATGCGTGTAAATTATTATAGAAAAATGTCTAGAATTAAAACTTTTTAGAATATAATAAATAAAATTACTACCTGAGAATTTCATGGAAGGTTATAAAAGCTTTAGAATGATTCTATTTATAATGATCTAGAGTATTTCTTTTAAAAATATTGAGTCTATAAATATATGACTCATTTGCCTTTGATCAACGTACAAAGCAGTGGCGGACCTCTTTGAAGGCAGGGGAGGGTTCCGGCCCTCCCAAAATTTACGGCACCTAGTGTAAAAATTATAGGTTTTATGGGTAATTTAGTTGAGGTTACAAACAAATCTCCGATTCGGCCCCTCCAAAATAAATTCGGCCCCCCCAAAATAAATGGTCAAGTTCCGCCACTGGTACAAAGACTAGTTATTAGAGGTGAGTTCAAAAAATGAAAAAACCAAATCAAACCGAAAAGATGGCATAGAAAAACCGAACTAAATGAAAACCGGCGGGGGCGGTTTTGATTAAAGACCGAATATTTGGGGCTGTTTTCGGTTGTATATGAAAATTTGAACCGAAAAAACCATCATGCCCTACCTTTATCTATTTTTAGAAGATTTAAAATAATTTTTCTACTTAGTTATTACTCCAAGAAAAAGTGAGAGTATTATTTACAAAAGTAATTTTTAAAACCCTTAATAAAAAAGAAGTCTAAATCTCTAATACAAAATACACTATCAAGAAAAAAAGGAAAAAAAAACTAAATCCCCTCCTCATAAAATAAGAACATGTTTACACAAAAAATAAAATAGTCAAAACCCTTTATAAAATGCCTTACAATAAAATACTTAACTGAGTAGTTACCTCCAAATTAACACAAAGTAAAGTTTAAACCCCTCATTTTGTTTAAGGATGCCAAACACACACATATAGTACTAGTGATGAGATTTTTTTGCAAAGAAAAAAAGAAACTAAAAGGAGCTCTCACCTTTGAAAATAACCAATATTTAAATGTTTTATAGCAAATAAGGTTAAAACACTTCATTATTTTATATTAAATGAATATAAACCTTTCAAAAAACACACATTCACATGATGAGATATACTAGCAATAAGCATAGACCTCATTTTTGCTGCTTTGACTAGATACTTAATATGTAATACTATAAATAAACCTCGTTACAATTAACCCAATGTAAACTTTAGATAGATAACCTCAATTATTAACATATAAAACATTGTATTAAATTCTCGAAAGCATAGTTAAAAGAAGATTGTAAAGTCAAACCCCTAAAAACACTGTAGTCAAAAGTCAAAACCCTCATAAAAAGTGTAAAACCTCCCAAAAACCCACGCTAAAACATACACTAAAAGTGTAAAAACACATAGTAAGCTAGAAAACAGACTCTAAAAACAGAGTTCTTAAGATATACTTTTACTTTCTTTTACAGTCACAACATACAAAGCACCCATATCATGATGCTTCAAAATCATGCATTTTACAAAAAGCAGGTTTTTTGCATCAACAAATAACAAGTAGTTTGTAAAAATGATTTCTGCTTTTTGTCTTGCTTCTTAATTTAAAGTGTTATTATAATGAATAAATAAATAGTTCTTAATTTAAAGTAACACGTGACATTAGTCACAATATTTTGCAATCATTAGTATTTGTTGTTGTCTAAATTGTATGATTTTTATCAAACCAATCATTACTTAAGAAGATGTGTACAAATACATTATCCTAGTGAAAATAGGGTACTATAGTATGAGTGTATGACCCTATCTACAAATTAAATAAAATGGTAAAATTGGAATATAGTTCTTGTGTGATATTCCACTGAAACATAGTCACAACATGATCACTAGAGTTACATGCGAGGGCAAGCTGCAAGCCTACAACTATAGTACTTTTGTCTCACCTCTCACACCCTGTCACCAATCAAAATCCAAAACATACCCCCTTCATGTTTGCATATCTCTGCAAGAAAAGATTGTGTTATTTTTAACATGTTATAAAGGGATTAAAGGTATGAAAATATTATAAGGGGGTTTTGGTTTTCAAAAGAGATGTGTGCTTCTTATGGTAAGGAAATGTGTTAAGGAATGGTTACTTTTATAAGCCGGAGTGTTGGGTTAGGGGGGGGGGGGTATGCTTTGTCTTATCCTCACTCTTTTTTACTTGGGTGATTATAGATTTAACTTTTTTTTTTGCTTTAAGTGACTCGTGATATATATTTTTTGAATCCCATCTTTTTTACAAGCCTCGATTTTGATCCATCTAAGATTTTTTATTCAATTCGTTTCGACCCTTATGCTTTTGGCTCCAACTTAACCCGCCTCATACCATATTTCGGCCAACTTCAGCTCCATCGGCTTGTTAATTTCAACAAACAACCCTTTCTGATTTTATATGAATTAACCCTTTATATATCCCACTCATACACATTCATATTAGTGTAGCGGTTAGGATTACTGGTTTCCCAGTGGTTGCATTTGGTTTCTTACTTCATGTATACAAGTGAAATGATTAGATTTACCCTTTGCAGGTGTTGATCTCTTTTTGTACCCGTGTAAGTACTATAACATAACTACTAAAAGCCTAATTTAAAACCATTAAAAATAGACATAAAATCTAAATTAATCTAAGTTAGGTGTTGTTTGTTTGTTAAAAGGCTTTTTGTCTAAATCTGATTTTGTCTAAATCTGATTCACACATATGAATTTGTGGCGGAAAACTCTGAATCTGAATTAAAATATATATATATATATATATATATATATAGTTTGTTTTTTCAAAACGTCTATATGATTAGAACATAAAAAAGTAGTTTATATATCAAAAAGTGGTAGTAAGATCCTCTTCCAAGTCTTGTTGGGAAAGAGGTTTATACCTCTTAACGCAACTAAGCGAGGAAAAAACAAATACCTTTAATTGCCAAAAGCTCTTAACCGTTCAAATTTATAAACTATTAAAAGGCATTAAGTGATTTTATTAAGAAAATAAACACAACCTTAGTAAATTATTAGTTAGGAGTAGGAAAAAGAAATTTGTACACAAGCAAGTTTAGATGAACCCATTTACATTTGACAAAAAAATTATATTATGAGGTGTTTGGTTTGGCTTACATAGTTGGGCTAAAGCTTATTTGGTTTTGGCCTTATGTTTCTTAAGCTTACTTTTGTAGCTTAGTTTGAAACTTTTCGGCTTGTATAAGCTTATTATATAAGCTTATACAAGCCAAAAAGTTTCAAAATAAGCCACAAATTTTGAGCTTATGAAACATAATCCCAAAACCAAATAAGCCATGAGCCAGGTAATATGCTTTTATCTCTCAAGATTTTTCCTTGAAAAGATACAAGTGCCACAACTAATACGAGGATTGAACGTTAGATAGATTTTAAAGTTTGTAGAAAACTTGAAGGGGGGTTGAATAGTTTTACCAATTAAAACTTTATTTTAAAATATTTAGATCGACTTATGTCAATCTATTTAGATGTGTATGTTGGACATTGATAGATAGATATATAAATGTGTAATGAAACATAAAGAGTAAGAAGCACATAACCACGACACGAGTATTTATAGTGGTTAAGCAACAATGACACCTTCCTTGTCCTACTCCAGTCCCCGAGTCACCTACTCGAGAGTTCGTAATCACTACACGACACCAACTCCTACTCAGGGAGCTGTTGCTGCTAGATTCAGATGCTGCTGTTATAGGAGTTGCTACTGGATCTATGGTCTTCATTGCTACTGGTGGTTTCAGACTCTGTTGCTGCTGGTTATTTTCATTGCTACGGATGCTCAAGTATTCAATCCTCGTGCTGTGAAAGATCTATCTAGAAACTTGAAGTTAACCAAGTAAAATTCAAGTTTAGGGGAGGATTGTTAGGAATTATTTAAAATTAATGTAATAGTATAGAGTGGTTCCTACTGGTAAGGTTCCTGCTGTTAGGTTTATTGTTTCTGCTGATAGTGCAGCATTCGGCATAGTGCAGTTCCTGGCGCGATAGTAGTGTTTCAAGGATAGTAGTATCGTTATATTAGTAATTAGTTAGGATATGCATGAGTTATATTAGGAAGAGATTATGCATATCTTTTACACATTATGTAAACAGTTGTATTAGGGTTTCCTATAGTATAAAAGAAACCTACGGCTCTGAATTATGTACGCACTTGAAAACATTCTTAGTGAATTAATATAGATCCATAAAGGATCAAAGTTTAGTTGTTACACAGGTATTCCAAGTGAGCATAAGTTTATTAGAGATTCTCTATAGTTTGCTTGTGATTACACAGGTATTCTATCTGTTTCTTAAAGGCTCAAAAGATCTATCTAGGACTGATCCAACATGAAATATAGAGGAAAACAAGCATAAATCCATATAAATTATATAAAATACGAGCATTATCGGTGGAAATTGACAATTAATATTTAGGACTATTTGATGTTATCAAGAGGTAAATGCATATTTGTTGAATTTGTGTGTTTTTGTGAGGGTAATGTGAGTTGTGACATGGAAAGGCATTATATAGAGTTAGGATCAAATGATTCGCATCTTAGTTGGGTATTATTTTAAAATAATAACCGGGCACCTATTCAGCATATCACCAGTACACACAATAGACGATACTTTTGTTATATAATAGTAAAAAGAAAATAGTTATGTTTTTGTACTTTTTTTTTCCTTGAAAAGATACAAGTGCCACAATTAATACGAGATTGAAACGTTTGATAGATTTTAAAGTTTGTGGAAAACTAGAAGGGGGGTTGAATAGTTTTACCAATTAAAACTTTGTTTTAAAATATTTAGATCGACTTATGTCAATCTATTTAGATGTGTATGTTGGACATTGATAGATAGATATATAAATGTGTAGTGAAAGATAAAGAGTAAGAAGCACATAACCACGACACGAGTATTTATAGTGGTTCGGCTACAAGGACACCTTCCTTGTCCTACTCCAGTCCCCGAGTCACCTACTCGAGAGTTCGTAATCACTACACGACACCAACTTCTTATGGCGGAGAAGCCTTCACAGAGTCGCCTACTCTTTTTCCGATACTAGGCTAACCACCGGGTTCTTCACAAAGGAGAACCACACCTACCACAACGTCGCCTACCCTTTATCCGGTACTAGGCTAAGTACCGAGTTCCATTACGATGGAGGAACTACTACCCAACACTACAAAACACCTAACCCCAAAGGAGACTCACTCCTTATTACAACAGCATCAAGGATATCAATATCCTTGGAAACAAACTATCTCTATTTGTATAACGATGCACCTCATCGATTATACGACCTTGGTATCCTTCACTAATGCCACTTCATTTGACTCCTAGGCATTTGTCACTAATGCCCTTGACACGAACGCTTGGCACCTTTCACTAATACCTTCGTCTTGACTCCTTTAGCATTCTTCACTAATGCTTTTGACACAGACATTAAGCACCTTTCACTAATGCTTTCGTCTTGACTCCTTCGACATCCTTCACTAATGCCTTGGACACAACACTTCTATAGAGGAAGAAAGAAGTATCAACAAGAGAACCTCAGTAGTCTTGATGATGACGAAGCATGGCAACTCATGGACTTGAGTTTGCTCAACTTCAAGAAGTGGTGATCTCGCCTTTAAGAGGAACCTAGAGAATCACAAAAAAACAAAAGACAAACTACATAGAAAGATCCTTAGGATATGTGGTTAGAAGGATACAATACTTAGGGAAAGTATGCATGGGAGTGGCAACCCAAAAGGAAGAAATGGCTCACTATTTATAGAAGAAAAACATCTACTGTTCCACGGATCCCTCACTTGAGGGATCCGTCCAGTGTATTACTGGGATCTGGGACGCTCCCTTTAGCCCATGGGTTTTGGGTCATGGGTCATGGGTCATGGGTTATGGATCATGGGTATCCAAGTAGATACAATGTATCTACAAGATGCAATGCATCTAGTCCATGGGTCATGGGTTAAAACCATGGGTCATGGTAATATCCATATATGACTTAAGCATGACGTCATGCAATAGGTTATGGGTCATGCTCCATGGGTATGGGTCATGGACATTCAATGTATTTGGTCAATGGGTCAAATACTTAAGTTTCTACCCATTTATATTACCCATTATAATACATACTAGTTATGTATATATTTACCCAATATGTAAACACTAGTTGTTGTACATATGTATTTAAATCATAAAATCACTTATACTTGTTTTAGTGTTTTATGTGAAAATGTAAGTGTGTTAGAAAAACTATTGGCTCCAACCATTTACGTATTTTATTTGTTTCGTTAAAATGATTGTATGTTTGTTATCGACAAAACATTAGAAGATCGTAAAATATAAATAAACGTTTTTACGGCTTATTTGTATTAACAAAGTTATCTTACAGTTTCAGGTATTTAGTTTTGCCGCATTTGGCTTTAATAAATTGTCGTTCCAAAAAAATATTACTAATATACTTCCTTACTTCATAATCATAGTCAGCCAATAGAGAGTTAGAGTAATATTTGAGCCTGCGTGATTAAAAACAAAGATCTCAAACATAAGAAAAATTTTAAGATAGTTATGCTACTAAAACTTAACTTCTCATTGTTCAAAAAGTAGCAACATGCTCACAAGCACAAATTAAAGTACAAAGCTTTGGCAAAGTTCCAATAATGAGTGTGTGTTGTAACTTACCAAACCTACCAGCCGTAGGCATTGTCGTTGATCCTTTCAAGTACTCGAAATGGCCCATCAGCGCGTGGTTGTAACTTACCAAACCTACCAGCCGGGAAACGTTCCTTTCCTAGTAGAATCCACACCAAGTCTCCCTCGTTAAATATGACTTCCTTGCGACGCTTATCCACCCGTTCTTTGTATTTTCTATTTTGTTTCACAATGTGCTCCACTTGTTGATGTAACTACTTAACATCCTGAGCATAATCTTCACCAACAGAGCTTAAATGTTTTTCGATTCTTAAAGGTGTGAGATCGAGAGGGGTGATCGGATTCACACCGTTCACAATTTCAAATGGTGTTTTCCCCGTTGTTCGACTATGTGATCGATTGTACGCAAATTCAGCCTGTGGTAGCACTAAGTCCCATTGACGTAGGTTTTCTCTGACCAAACTTCGCAATAAATTACCCAAACTTTGGTTCACGGCTTCAGTTTGCCCATCTGTTTGTGGATGGTGTGATGAACTGCATTGGAGTTGCGTTCCCAACTTGCGCCATAAAGTGCGCCAGAAATGACTCACGAACTTCACATCACGGTATGAGGTGATTGTTTTTGGTACACCGTGCAATCGTACAATTTCCTGAAAAAACAAATGAGCTACTTGTGATGCATCAAATGTCTTGTTACAGGGAATGAAATGTGCCATTTTTGAAAACCGATCCACCACCACCATAACTGAATCTTTATTCCTTTGTGTTCGAGGTAGCCCTAGAACAAAATCAAGGCTCACATCCACCCACGGGGCTACTGGTACATGTAATGGCTGGTACAAACCCGCATTCGCACTTCGAGTTTTAGCAACTCGACACACACGACACCTTTCCACAAACCTTGCAATGTCGCACTCCATTCGTGGCCAATAAAAATGCTCGCTCAACCAAGTAACGGTATTATCTACTCCAAAATGACCCGCTAAACCCCCGGCATGACCTTCCATTATAATTGACTCCCTTAACGAGCATTTGGGAATACAAAGTCAGTTATCTTTAAAAAGAAATCCATTTTGCAGGGCAAATCGTTGGTAAGTCTGATCTTGACATTTCTTCCAAATAACCGCAAAGTTAGGATCATCACCATAAAGCTCCTTGAATATTTCGAACCCTACAATCTGGACTTGTATTGTTGAAAGTAGTGCTTGCTTTCGACTTAATGCATCAGCAACTTTGTTAAGAGCTCCTGCCTTATGCCTAATAGAGAAACTGTAGGCTTGCAAGAACTCCACCCATTTAGCGTGCCTCGGCTTCAACTTATGTTGCCCGTTAATGTATTTTAGTGCTTCATGAACAGAATATAAGATGAACTCCTTTGAGACAAGGTAATGGCGCCAATATTCTAAGCTACGAACTATTGCATAGAATTCCTTATCGTACGTTGAGTATTTACGCCTGGTATCATTCAACTTTTCGTTAAAAAATGCTATGGGCCGACTTTTTTGACTAATTACCCCACCAATCCCCACCCCTGAGGCATCACAATGAACTTCAAATACTCCCTCAAAATCAGATAGTATTAAGACAGGAGCCTCAGTTACTTCGCTTTTCAATAACCTGAAGGCTGCTTCAGCTTCTGGGCACCAACTGAACTTGCCTCCTTTCATACATTCGGTGATTGGTGATATAATGGTACTAAAGTTGTTAATAAATCATCGATAAAAAGATGCTAGACCATGAAAACTACGAATTTCATGAACGTTTGTTGGTGTATTCCAATCAATGATAGCACTTACTTTAGCGGGGTCCATTTGAATGCCATTCTTAGAAACTATATATCCCAGAAACAATACCTCATTGCTAAGCAAGTTACATTTCTTCATGTTAGCAAACAACTTCTGTTGTCTTAAGATTTAAAAAACTTGACGTAAGTGGCTTAGATGGTACTCTACCGAAGCACTAAATACCAAAATGTCATCAAAGTAAACAACCATAAACTTACCAATAAAAGATCGAAAAACCTGACTCATTAGCCGCATGAAGGTACTCGGTGCATTAGACAACCCGAAAGGCATCACCATCCACTCGTATAGACCATCACGAGTTTTAAACGCCGTCTTCCATTCATCTCTGGGTCGCACTCGAATCTGATGATACCCTCTACATAGATCAATCTTTGAAAATATAATCGCTCCATGCAACTGATCAATTAGATCATCAAATCGTGGAATTGGAAAGCGGTATTTTATTGTAATTTTATTAACCGCCCGACTGTCAATACACATTCGCCATGATCCGTCTTTCTTGGGAACTAACAGTATCGGTACCGCACATGGGCTCATGCTCTCACGAATGGAACCTTTCTCCAACAACTCTTGTACTTGGCATTTCAACTCATCATGTTCACGAGGATTCATTCGGTAAGCAACTTTGTGGGGTATGGTAGCACCCAACACAAAATCAATGCAATGTTGTATGTCCCTCATAGGAGGTAAACCAGAAGGTAACTCTGGAGGCACCACATCAGCAAACTCTTCAAGTATCGATGTCACTGGCGATGGAAGATGAAACTCGTCTTGATTTGACTCCATTACGACTAGAGCAAACATATCGACTGATCTTGGTATCTCAGCCATAAATTCTACACGAGACAAGAAATGATTCTTAGTTTCCTTTCGCAAATCAGAAGGACCAAGGATAATGGTAACTCCATCCTTTTGAAAAGTATAGGTATTTTTAAACCCATCATGCTTAGTCTTAAGATCAAACTGCCATGGTCTACCGAGTAAAATATGACACGCATCCATTGGAACCACATCACACCAAACCTTGTCGTTATATTTTTTCCCAATTGAGAATTTCACCAGACACCGTTTTGACACTTTCACTTCATTCCCCTTCTGAAACCATGACAATGTATAAGGTTGAGGATGTTGTTCGGTTTTCAGTCCCAACTTACTAATCATTGTTTTAGATACCACATTCTCACAACTACCACCATCTATAATAACATTACAAACTTTACCTTCACATGTGCAGCGCGTATGGAAAATGTTATGTCTTAACCACGATTCATCTTCTTTTAACACTGCACTCATAGTTCGCCTCACTACTAGTACTTCACCCGAGTCGGCATATGTGATTTCTTCTAGGTCCGACATCACCTTCTCACAATCATCATCATACTCGTCGAACACAGGTCCAACATCTTCTTCGATCAAAGTAAAAATTTGTTTATTTGGGCAATCGTTGGCAAAATGCCCAAGACCTTGGCACTTATAACACCGTTTATTCGTTGATGTTCCTCCCCTGCTAGAATTAGGATTATAAGTTGCTGTTGTGCTAGAGTTTCGAGTCGGGTTTGAGTTTGAGCTTGCAACTTTCTTTCCTGTTTCAGTTCCTGTAAAACGACCCGAGTAGCGAGAATTGGTACTTGTGTTATTTTTCTTCTTTTGTTGTGACTCCACCTTTCGAGCTAGCTGACATACATCATTATACGACCAATACTGTTGAAGTTGAACCACATCAGAGATTTCAGGTTTTAACGCTGCCAAAAAACGAGCAATAGTTTCTTGATCCTCCTCAACCACATCACAGCGTAGTCTTAAACGATCAAACTCGCTAGTGAATTCTTCAACTGAGGTGGTTGTATGTTTATAATTGTGATACTCTATGAAAGCTTCTTGCCGATATTGTACAGGCAAAAACTTAGCCATTAACTTCTTTTTCATCTTACTCTAGTTCACGATCTTAGCCTTTCCTTCCCTAACACGTTGCTTGATGACATGTTCCCACCAAATAGAGGCATTCTTCTTTAACTTAATTGCCACTAATTTTACCTTTTGTTCGTCACTTAGATTCTTGATATCGAATACACGCTCAACAGTATATAACCAATCAATAAACTCATCAGGGTGTGATTTACCTTCAAAGTCTGGGATGTCGACTTTCACATCGAGGTTTTGAGAAGAGTTGTAACGGCCCGGCCTGAAACGGCGATCTCTCTCGGGTCGTTGGTTAACCCCCACGGGTTCTCATCTTCTTCATTGTTTCTCTCGGTTGAGTCGATGTCTGATCCCTCACTTTCCTCGACATCACGATCATTGCGGAAATTTTCTAATCTGGCCTGCGCTATCATTCGCTCTAACTCTCTGATTCGTCTTCCCTGAGCTGCGATCTTGAGATCCCGTTGGTCCCTACAGTTTGGTCGTGGTTCTTCCTCATTGACATCAACACCATGATGAGGTTGCCTACACTCATATCCACCTTGACGCCCTCGACGACCACGGGGTTGTTCTTCTGCCATCAATATCATTCAAAGTAACCAAAAGCTCCGATACCAATATGATGCAATAGGAATGATCAACGATCACTACAAGTGAGAATGAAAGAATGAGCAAAAACCAAACAAGAATTTTTATACAGAGACAATGGCCCTCTGTTCTTCTTTTATTACTTCCAAATAAAAAACGTGTCTTCCCCTCAAAGTAAAAGGCTTCATATATAGCCTTATAAACATATAAAAATGGAAAATATTCTTAGGCTCAAAGTAAAAGGCTTTATATATAGCCTTATAAACATATAAAAATGAAAAATATTCTTAGGCATATAATGACTAAAGATATAAGGAAAATAGTTGGCCAAAATCTTTAGCACTTACTGACAGAATCATGACAGAAAAAAAAGACTTTAAACGTCTAATACTCCAATGCACCAAAAAACCTCTTAATTTTTTATTTTAAGATTTGTAAGAAAAAGAGGGGAATTTAATTTTCTACAAAATGTAGAAAACGCATTCATATGATGATGTTTTATATTCTCAAAAAAACAAGGGGTTACACGGAAAAAAATGTTTTGTAGTTTTCTTTGTTAAAGTAGGAAATTCAAATTTTTTGTTTTATAGAGAATTTGATGGGAAACATTTGATTTGAACGCAATCTCTATTTTTCTTATTTTGTACAAAATAGTTTGCGGAAAAGAAAGGCGTTTCATTTTAACTAAACGCAACCTAATACTTTACATAGAGTTTCCTGATTAATGATAATCTCATTTACTTTTAAACAATGTTGCATAACATCAGTTGGGTGAATGTATGGTCAACAAGTCAATATTCACAATGGCTAGTATGCAAGATGTTAAACATAGATCATATAGTTCAGTCATTTCAATGCTATATATCCAAGAAATCACAGATGATATACTATACATAGTTAGCTAACATACAGCTTTTACTAAAATTTGAAGGTGTTTCAAATACGCATAATGGAAGAGTAAATATTTCACTAGACAAAACAGCCAAGTTACTTACATGCAATTCAATTATAATGTAGTCTTGGTGCTTTAACATATCAGTTCTGATTAATGATCATGGAATTTCATAAAGCAACAACATTATAGCATTCAAGGTTCACATAAGCAAACTTGCAAGTTAGAAGTCTCAATGAGATCAAAGATAATAGAACTAGCAATCAAAGATACCAACTAATAATAATAAGGGTGTAAATATGGTTATACTACCAAAAGTTAACTTTAATTTAGATCAAAAACTTTCATCATGCTTAAAAATCATGGCATGTAAGTTCTTACCATCACCATCTCACGCACAGGCAACAGCACTAATACTTTGCTTGGCAGTGTATTCCATATTTACATGCTATATGGGGGATAATAAACTAACCAAAACCCCCATATATAAACCATAACTCAAAGTCAACCACATATCAATACACCTAAAACTTAATTAAGGTTCAAAAAGGCCACTACCAACCTAGTTGTAGGGCATTACACCCTATCAATTGTCATGATTAAGTGGAAGAGAAAGAACTTCCGTCACACTATCTGTTTTTGCACGTTGGCCATGAGAGTCATTGTCTGACTTATCCTTCTCCATGTAAGACAGACCTCTGATTGCAGCAGGATGAGCATAGTATGAGCGTTGAAATGCAAACAAAAGTGTCCGTTAGGAATAATGTATGGTATACAAAATGTAGGACTTTAAGATTTAATCAGTTATGTATAAAGAAAGGACTACTGATAATGTTTGAAATACAAAATGTGCTCTAAAAACTCGACCAATAGTTAATAAGAGGACTGAAAGTTGAAAAAGAAGAAGAGGGCATACCAATGGAGTCAGAACAGGTGGACCTAGCGTACCTAAAAGTTGAAATGAAAACAAGCTTAGGTTTACGCAAAAGGCTCTTTCTTAAGAAACTGATGGAATGGTAACATGGTTAGCCGTATTACATGTAGCACGAACTGTTTGTTAGCATCTGCAAGCCATCAGCAGTGAACTTGTTTTCAGCATGATTTTGAGTGGAGCGACTTGTGCCCTGGAAAAGAGACAACTAAATTATATTAGGCAAACAGTGAATACTTATTTATCTTGATATTTCACCTATATTACTTTACAAAGGAGAAATCTGAAAATAATAAACAGTAAAAAGGGTTCACCTGTCGGCTACAGAAACCTGGAAGAACAAATGTCACATGAGGCATCTCCAAGGAAATACACGCCTGAAACATCAACATCATATTTTAAAAGGAGGAACAAACTGAATTTTAAAGTTTTAAAACAAGACATGTAAAAAAAAGTACCTTTTGGATCTTATCCTTATCACTCGACAAAAGTTCCCTGCGAAACACAAACATAAACAACAATAATCCCTTTAACCTAAACTCGATTCAAGACCAAACAAATACTATTTTGAGAAGAGACTAACTCTTTACCTGATCAACCCTCCATGAATGACACCTCTCTTAAGCGTGTACAAGACCTGCATAATTTCTTGCTGATGTGGCTGTGTAGATACATGGGCCTGGTACTTTGTCATTTGAGGCCAGTCCATCGAAGCAACCACCTTTATCATAATAAGAAAATAACAAAATTTCTAAGAACTTACACAATACGAAAATGTGTCGAAATGGGCGGGTCATGGTATGGTCAAAATGGGTCAGATATTATGTAAAGGTGGAAAATGGACGGGTCTGTTAGTTCAGATAGTGTTTACAGGTCCATATGGGTCCTTTTCAAAAGACGTTAAGAAGTTCGAGTTGGGCTAGTTTCATAAAACCATATTGGTCTTAAAGACACTTTGCGTCACTTTGACCAGTTGGACCTAGTCAACCCAATTTTGGATGTTTCAACTTTCAACCCAGGCACTTTACAATTATGGGTAAAAAATGCTATTTATTGATAAAGCAATAAAGTAACAAGAGGCATAGAAACGTACTGCACCTATCGAAGAGCTGGAATCCTCTCCAAGCTGAGGATGAGTGACAAAGCGCCTCACTGCTTGTTCATTCTGCCTTAAGAAATTGATAATGGCCAAATAGTTAACAGTTCCACCATTGATCATGTCCTGTATAGAGAAAATAGGAATCATTATACAAAGCCATACAGAAGATCAGACTATATTAAAACTTTAAAAGGAAGTGAAAAGAAACTCACCAGATCAGTCATATTTCACTGACTAACAGATTGATTAACCTCAGACGCACGCCCTGACTCATGATAATTAAGCTAAATATAAAATCAAAGACCAAGTTAATACGGATATCAGGAGAAATGACATTACAATAAAAACTTTAGACGCTTTATTAAAACTTCTAAGAGCCTCCATATTACACAAACGGGTCAAAATGAGTGGGTCGTGTTACAGGTCAGAATGGGTCAGATAATACAGAAAATATGTACAAGTCGAGATGGTAATTCTTTAATATGAGTTCAAATAGTTCTAGTAAGGCTGGCCGATTACATTTTGTCAGTTTTATTAACTTTAAAAATTATCCATTTTGACCCGTAACATGACCCACTCATATTTCATACCAAAAGCCATCAGGTTAAAAAACGAAGAATGCACCCTACAAAAGCCATCCGTAGTCAACATCAGCTCATTAATGTCAAACTCAACGGCTTATGCCAAAAGCCAATCATTATATAGTGACAAGCTGTTACCTATAATATCCAAATCTAACATGAATTTGCTTGCTAATTAAGTTTGTTGTGTACCTTGGTACGTTCTAGATCAGCCAATGTTTTTGACATGTCTCTGCCCAGGAACTCACCAAGAAACTCAGATGCCAACTCTGATTCATTAGCGTCTCTCGCAGACAAATCTGTACCATAAGATTTCATAAAAGTGGATCATTTACAGACTGAGCAACGTTAGCAATGAATACAAGTAAACAAGCACAACAGTCAATAGCATTACCAAGAAGCCCTCTTCCAAACTCAGTGTTGACCAAGGATCTATCAACCATCTCAATCCTGTAATTCATTAGATATGGATAGAATCACTTTAAAAGTGTATCATTGACACAAAGAGCAAAACTACTATAATGTAAACTGAAATGCAAAAATTACTCTTTCGAATTTGATTCTTCTAGAGCCTCAAAAGCAGTAGTAACCTGAAACCAAAATCGCATTATCAGCCACATGCCCACATATCACCTCATACGCACCAAACACAAAACAGTATAAAGAAAAGACATTTTTTATGTCCCATTATTCATTCCAGTTCAAAAATCAATTTTGTACAGAAAATCAATAAAATTAGAACAAAAACAGTATGTCATTTCCAAGTAAAACGAAGTTGTTTATTGATCACATCTTTGAAGCAAACTTTTTAAACAAAAATGTCACTACATAAATTCAGCTATATATCCAAACAAAAACATCATTAAGTCCATCCAAAAATGAAATGATAGCTAAATGACCATCTATTAAAAAATAAATAAAAAATACCTTCTTGGTTTTATCCAATTCAAAAGTATATATCTTCGCCTTCTTGGCATCGACACGAGTCAGTGTATACCCTATACAATAGTCATCGAAGTAGCTTTTCTCTTGCTTCAGGAAGATATTGACTTCTTTTGCAAGGTCTTCAATTTTCAATGATTTGAATTCATCTTCATCAAAAATCATGTCAATTTCTCCCTTATCATGAAGCAGTGTGGCACACATCTTGAAAAACTTTTTCATTTCACCCTCTTGGGTCGGATCAATGAAGTAGATTCAGTTGTACTTCCTAGATGGGGAGAGTGCTTTGATGTTCACGACATCAGTTGGTTCAATATCATAGTGCACCTCTGAATGCTGTCCGATAGATCTGACTAATTGATAGTTCTTTTTACCATCCTTGTGCAACCTCTCGCACTCAGCTAATAAAGTGAATGCACCAGTTAGTTAGCAAGAAAAACGCAGTAAAAGTGAAAACAGACACAGTAAAAAAAGTTTAAAGAATCAGACTATGAAACAAAAACAAATGTGCCATTTATTGATCTCATCTTTCAACCAGACTATGAAACAAACAACTCACTATACACAATCAGTTATGTACCGACACAAAAAAAAACATCATTAATTCTATCCAAGGAAAAAAATCATAATTAACAGCGGTTGTGTGTGCTTCGTGTACACTGACACATAAGATAATCTGCAATTTGGTAGTCATCTAACAATACCATGAAGCATACTTATATTCACTTATTGCAAAAGACACTCAAAGCACATATCGAGTAATCACACCTTTGACACAAAAACACTGTTACAAAATTCAGTTACATATTCAAACAAAATAATCTCTGAATCTGTCAACGTTGTAACATCCCAAATATCTAGAACAACGCATAAGTATCAATCTCACACTCAATTTCACCCAACATGTACCATAGACAAAAAAGACATATTAATTCATGAATGTAAAATGGCTATCGATTCTTAGCAGACTTTAACATTTAAAAACCACATACCATGAAGCATACCACGACTCAAATTTCACAAAACTGTTGTTAAAATACCATAAAACACAAATACGAAAAGATAAAGAGGGTGTTTGTTTAAGCTTATTTTTTTTGGCTCATGAGCTTATGTAGCTTCAACTTATGTTTCTATAAGCCAAAATCTTCCGACTTATCTTGAAATATAAGACCTAAGCTTCAAAATAAGCTGAAAACAGTTTACTCAAGAAACATAAGCCAATGCCACTTGAGCTCCAAAATAAGCTCAAACAAACACCCCAAAGTAGATTAAACCCTCCACAAAACAGTCTTTGAAAGGAAAACTTGAAACCCCTTTGAAACCAGCACAAAATCTCCACATATATCACTGAACATTATTGTTGTAAAGGTAAATGCGATTAAGGAAATATTCTACAACACTAAACAAGAAATGCATTGCAAAGTGCTAGCAACCACTGTTTAATTAAAAAGGTCGCAATTTGGCGCCAAGAGACAAGGTGTTGACTAGTCACATCTTTAACATAAATAGGCTATTTAAACATACAAATACATGTCACTACACAAAATCAGTTATGCATTCAAACAAAAACTTCACTAGCTTCACCCATAAATAAAATGATGATTAAATGACCATTTTGAAAAGAAAAAAAATGCATTTATTAGAAAAGCTATAGTTATTAATCTTATCAGAATCTTAAATTAGCATAAAAGCATAATTTCCTTTAGAATTCTGATTCGTGCGAAACCGTCAAGTTTTATCACTCAAGCCGACCACTTGTGAATGGCCGACCGTAACAAACTTAAAACAGTTCAGACACAAATGCAATGAAGATCTGGAGAGTATAGTGTTTCCCCGGGTCGTTACGTCCCAGCGAGCTATGCGAAGAATCACCAAACGAATAGTGATCGAGAGATTTGGACGGAAAAAATGATTTGAATTATTATAACTACAGAAATAGCCTATAAATAAAAAGGCTTAAATGCAAATTAAAGGAAATTTAAAAAGAATAAAAAATATTAAATAAACGCTATCACTATTTGCAAAATGATGTTTTTGATTTTTCTTTTTTATAAAACTTAAATTAAAAACTACGTGACGTACAAATGAAAATGTGAAACTTACAAAATATTAATCCTAAAAATTTGAAAATGATATTTTTACAAACCTAATGATAAAACAAAATTTTTAGAAAAAGAAAATTATTTTTAAAACTATTTATCTAATTATTATTAATTAAAAACTAATTTTAACTATTTAATAATAGCCTAAAATACAAGAAAATATGAAATAAAACTAGAAAAATAAAATTATGACTTGGAAAAATCTAAAATAACAAAAGAGAATTTTCAAAACTATTTTTGTATTTTTCTGATTATTTTTCTATTTTCTATGAATTAAAAACTATTTAAAACTACTTAAATTGCTTAAAAATACAAATTTAACTAAGAAAAATCTGGAAAAATATTTTTTTGACTTTTTATATTTATCTTAACTTAATAAAAATGAAAAATTATTTTTTTGAAACTTTTCTGAATTAATTGTATTAAATGCTAATTAAAAAGGCTTAAAAATTGATTTAAATAAAGAAAAATACCAAACTGACTGAGAAAAATCTGAAAAATTCAAGATAAGTCTAAAATAATATTCTAAAGCTGAGAAAAATATAAAAACAGGTGCTTGTGTGCAAGAAAATGTAACTGCAATGATAAGTGCTTATAATTAAGCACTCAAAATAAGCTACAAGCCACAAATAAGCACCAAACTGATACATAAGCTATAAAAGGCTAAAAGTATCCAAATGCAACAAGTTTCAACTAGCTTAGACCTCTGAAATACTAATTGCACAGATTTGGTTGTTTTGACTAATGTGCTTAAAATCAGTTTTAGGTGGGCTACTTTAAGCTTAAGTAAAAGCTACAAAATAAGCTGAGAATGAAAACCATCAATTGGAACTTAAACTAGACCTAGCTGGGAACTTGTAAACCAAAATTCAGACTTAGATAAGCTCACTTGAGCTCTGTGCAAGGGTTGCAAGAACTGCACAACACCTGTGCAGTTCAGTTACCTGTGCACAGGGCATATGACCCCATCTTGACAAGCTGATTAAGGGCTTTTAAAAAATTTACAAAATTCTGCAAAAATGATAATAAGCAAGTAGACCAACTGAAGTTTTTATAACCACAATTTCACTTAGTTTGGCCCAAAAATGAGTAAATGAAAAATCAACTCAGATGGGTGAAAATCACTTTTTCAATTTTGACTTTTGGAAGCAGTTTTGATTATTTGACTTTGGTGAGATTTGAGCTCAATTTAAGGACTGATTATGAAGTATTATGATGAAATGGAACTACTGCAATCTATTTCTAAGAATCTTGAACACAAAACAAGTGATTGGTTTTGCAAAATCCAAACAGATGAGCTTTTAAGACAGATTCAAAGGCATTTTGACTTTGAGAGTGTGCAGGCTCAAATTTATGATTGCAATGAGCTCAAATGAGCTAAACAACCCTGAAACAACAAATCCTAACTACTGAATAAACCTCTAAGACATATTAAGCATCCAATCCAAACACACCTTTAATGACTGATTTGCAAATAAAATTCACCCAACTGCTGATTCAGTTTGTATAATTGATCAAACTAAGTATAACTACTCTAATTACCACTAATTAAACCAGTCTCAACTATTGATAACTACAAACACATGTTATGCAATGAATTTTTAAAATCACTTACAAAAGATCCTTAGCCACAATGGCTTGCCACTGAACCAATGAACTCTATCCTATATAAAACAACCCAGTGAACTCAGAATCAACCCAAATCCAGCACTGCTACACCCATTTCCATTTCCATCTCCATTTTTGCCTCAGTTTGACTTACATTGACCAAATTCCAAAATTGATTGAAACTTAAAAACAAGCTTACAAAAAGCTATAATAAGCTTATATAAGCTTGTTTGAGTGAGAAAATAAGCTATTTATAGTTTGAATATGAGAATTTGAAGTGGAATTTTGCAACAGTGAACTCAACACTATGAAATGGTAATGCTACTTGAATTGGCACTTGAAAATGGTTTATATTGATGAAATAACTTAAAGTGAGTACATTACAACAAAAGATTACAGACTTTTAACTTAACTAAAACTTTTATATTAAAAACGACATTAATGAAAATTAAAAAAACTAAAGACTCTCTTCTTCTCTTCCTCTTGCTTTCTTTTATACTCCAAACTTCTTCTCTCCTCTCTCTGATTGATTCCCACCTTTTTCCCTGGCCATTGGATGTCTTGAAGCTATCTTGGCCGTTTGATCAAGTTTTGGCGCCAAAACTTATATTAGCCAGTTGTAGGTTGAGTGAAGGGGGAGGGGTGCATTTAATGTATCTTGGAGGTTTGTTGAGGTGGGGGGAACAAGGTGAGTGGAAGGTGAGGAGGGGGGATGGGAGGTCTGGTGTTGCAGAAGCAGTTGGTGAGGAAGACAGTTTTGGCGGGTGTGTTTATTTGACCAGATTTGACTTGGCTATAATATTGAAGGGGGAGGTCAAAAGTAAAGGGTCCAAAGGTAAAAGGCAGGTGTCAATTGGTTTTGACAAGGCCAAAAGGGTATTAAAGGTTTAATAATCAAGGGCTTGTTTTGCCATTTTCTGAAAATACAAGGACCACTGCTGCCATTTTCACAAAGTTGCTCCAAGGGACTAAAAGTGACAAGCTCCAATAGTATAAGGACCAAACTTGACATTTTCCAATTTCCAAGGACCATTTTTGCCAATTTTTAAACTTGAAGGACCAATTTTGTAATTTCTCAAAACTTTTGATATTTTTCACCAAAGGACTAATTTTGACAAGTTATGATTTTAAAAGGACCTTTGGTGATTTTTCTTTTGAAATTAAGTGCTCAGGGACTATTTCTGACAACTTTTGAAACTTGGGGGACTGAAACTGCCAATTATGCAAACTTAGCTCATTTTTCATTTGATTTTAAACATTTTGCATCTGAAACATATAAAATGCAATTTTGAGATATTTTCAGTATTTTGATGCATTTCTGAGCATTTTTAAACGTTTTGCAGTTCAGATTTAACCAAAAATGATGAGTATTTACACACTCATCAATCCCCCACACTAAACTATTGCTAGTCCCTAGCAATGTTTTGAGAAAAATTAATGGATTTCATCTCTTTACCAAAAGCCATTACTTCTGGAGTAGCCAAATGTTTCAGTTCAAGTAAGAACCTTGTTACACCGATAACCAAATGATTTTGAGCAAATCACCAGCTTCCAACGGATTTGATTTGTCTTTACCAGAAGCCGTTTGCTTCTGGACTAGCCAACTCTTAGATAATATATCTTTGGTGAGCTGATTACCAATTATGGTTTTCCACTGCCTTTACCACAAGCCATAAACTTGCGGGCTAGCCAACTCTTCACTAATTAAAGATATGGTGAGCTGAACACCATACAATTTTGGGCAAATTGTAAGCCGTCAACGGATTTGAGATATCTTTACCAAGAGCCGTTTGCTCCTGGATTAGCCAATCCTTTTGTTTATTAGACAAGGCGGACTGATAACCATAAGATGAGTAAGTGCAAAATACTTACTCCAAAAAAAATTTTGGCCAAAAATGGGGGAATTGGGTGGTATAATTACATGATAAAATTCGTGAGAATTCCCCCCCACACTAGAAATGAATATTGCCCTCAATATTCAAAGTACCGGCGGTTATGCCGAGACATAGAACGTAAAAGGGAAATACTACGGCCATTATTTAGCAAGGATTATTTATTTATTTATTTATTTATTTATTTATTTTTTTTTGAAACTCTTATATATATACACAACATGTGGGGCAACTCCCCCACACTAGGGTGGAACACACGGGTGAAAACCCATGTAACATGCTACTGTTTTTGATTCCCGAGTCGCTAGCTTGACTCGATCCCCGCATTCATTGGTTCATGGGGAAAGTTTGTAGATCCGGGACAATCACAGGAGGAATGTCCTCTCCGAAATAGTGCTTCAACCGATGACCATTCACTTTAAAATTTGGACCATCGGGTTGAGATAACTCAATGGTTCCATATGGAAATACTTTAGTGATGGTGAATGGTCCAGACCAGCGGGATTTTAGTTTTCCCGAGAAAATCTTTAATCTTGAGTTGAAGAGAAGGACTCGATCACCGACGTTGAAAACGCGGTTTTTGATCTTTGAGTCATGAATCTTCTTTGCCTTTTCTTTATAGATCAAAGAGTTCTCGTATGCATGATCACGGAGTTCATTTAATTCATTCATTTGAACTTTCCGGTGATCACCAGCTGTCTGAATATCGAAGTTGGCATGCTTCAAGGCCCAGTATGCCTTGTGCTCAAGCTCAACCGGTAGATGACATGCCTTCCCGTATACAAGCTTGTATGGAGTACACCGATGGGTGTTTTATAAGCTGTACGAAAGGCCCAGACTGCGTCATCTAGCTTATCCGACCAAGAGGCACAGTTTTCGCCAACCGTCCTCTCCAGAATTCTTTTAATCCCCCAGTTGGAAACTTCCACTTGCCCACTTGTTTGGGGGTGGTACGCAGTAGAGAGACGGTGAGTTACACCATACTTTTGCATGACTCTATCAAACTGGTCATTGCAAAAATGCGTACCACGATCACTGATTATAGCTCGTGGAGTTCCAAACCTAGCAAAAAGAGATTTTAAGAATTTCACAACAACTCGGGCATCGTTGGTAGGCAAAGCCTTAGCTTCAACCCATTTTGACAAATAGTCAACGGCCACGAGTATGTATTTATTACCGCGAGAAGAAGGAAATGGCCCCATAAAGTCAATGCCCCAGATGTCAAAAATCTCACACACTTGAATGGCGTTTTGCGGCATTTCATTTCTTTGTGAGATATTCCCGTGACGTTGACAAGCGTCACAGGTTTTGACAAATTCATGGGCATCCTTGTAGATAGTGGGCCAATAGAATCCGGAATCAAACACCTTCTTGGCGGTGTAGTTGGGGCTATGATGTCCCCCAGTAGGTCCAGAATGGCAAGCTTTGAGAATGTCAATAGCTTCCTGACCATACACACATCGCCTGATGACTTGATCCGCGCAAATTTTGAATAAGTAGGGGTCGTCCCAGAAGTAATGTTTCACATCTTTAAAGAATTTGTTTTTCTGTTGGGACGACATCCCTTTCACCACAAAGTTACCCGCATGGTAGTTTGCAAAGTCAGCAAACCATGGGGTAGAAGAGTCTCCACGAAAAGAAATCACATTGAGTGTCTCGAGAGGAAATGTTTCATTTATTTCCTTTTTCTCGAACACATCCTGGTGAGGGTTTTCTAAACGGGACAGATGATCAGCAGCAAGGTTCTCAGCTCCTTTTTTATCACGTATAATGATATCAAATTCTTGCAGGAGGACAACCCAACGGAGCAATCTCGGCTTTGCATCTTGTTTTGCAAAGAGGTATTTGAGAGCCGAGTGATCCGTATACACCACGCATTTGGTCAAGATGAGGTATGGCCGAAATTTCTCAAACGCATACACCACAGCTAATAGTTCTTTTTCTGTAGTGGTGTAATGGGTTTGAGCTTCAGTCATAGTCTTACTTGCGTAGTGGATAGGCTGAAAATGCTTGGTTTTTCGTTGCCCCAAGACTGCACCGATAGCAAAATCACTTTCATCGCACATGAGCTCAAAGGGTAAATCCCAGTCGGGGGCAACTAGAATGGGTGCTTCCGTAAGCTTTTCCTTTAATGTTTCAAAAGCTTCGATGCACTCAGGTGAGAAGATAAAAGGAGCATCTTTTTCAAGAAGATGGGTCATAGGCCGAGCGATTTTAGAAAAATCTTGAATGAATCTACGATAAAACCCGACATGACCTAGAAAACTCCTAATACCTTTGACGGTAGTAGGATGAGGCAATTTAGCAATAACATCAACTTTTGCTCTATCTACCTCAATCCCGTTTTTGGAAATCTTATGGCCAAGGACTATGCCTTCTTTGACCATAAAGTGGCTCTTCTCCCAATTTAGACAAAGATTGGTGTCTTCACACCTTTTGAGCATCTTATCTAAATGGGAGAGACATGTATGAAACGAGTCCCGAATGACCGAGAAGTCATCCATAAACACCTCCATTGTTTCCCCGATCATGTCGTGGAAAATTGCCATCATACATCGTTGGAACGTGCCAGGAGCGTTACATAAGCCAAAAGGCATACGTCTGTAGGCAAAAGTTCCGTATGGGCAGGTGAATGTGGTCTTTTCTTGATCCAGCGGATCAATGGGGATCTGAAAGTAACCCGAGAAACCATCAAGGAAACAATAGTATTCGTTCCCTGCTAATCTCTCAAGCATCTAGTCCATGAAGGGTAGAGGAAAATGGTCTTTACGGGTGGCTTCGTTTAACTTACGATAGTCAATACACACACGCCATCCCGTAACCAATCGAGTTGGAATCAACTCGTTTTCTTCATTTGTGACAACAGTAATGCCACCCTTTTTTGGAACGCAATGAATTGGGCTAACCCAAGGACTATCAGAGATCGGGTAAATTAAACCGGCATCAAGAAGTTTGAGAACCTCTTGTTTGATAACCTCATGAATCTTAGGATTCACCCTTCTCTGATGTTGGACTGCTGGTTTGAAGTCATCCTCCATTAAGATTTTGTGAGTACAAAACTCAGGGTTGATACCCTTAATATCGGAGAGTTTCCAAGCAATTGCTTGCTTGTGTGACTTCAAGACCTTTATGAGAGCAGTATTCTCCTCCTCAGTTAAGTCTTTAGCAATTATGACGGGTAATTTATCATCACCCTCCAAGAATGCATACTCGAGATGAGGAGGTAGGTCCTTAAGTTCAACCTCGGGAAATTCTTCAGTAGATGTTTGTACTGATTTGATTTCCTCAATTGTGATTTCTTTCGGAGGGAGTGAAGGTAATGGATCTTCATTAAGCAATTGCTCAAGATAAAGAATATCTCCCTCCGAATCATAAACACCATCAATTCCAGGCGGAATTGATTCATCAGTAGCAAGAAATTCATCGATCTCTTCCAGAAGGAAGTCACCTCCCTCAAATGGAGTGAGAGAGGGGGAAGAGTCGGCAATGATAGGTTGAGAAGATGTGGTGGAATCTCCACTCACAGAATTATGAAGATAACCAAGAAACTCTTGAGAGTACTCCTCTGAAGCAATATCAATTAAATCGACTCGATTAATTGATTCAGTATCATAATTTGAGGAGTACCTTGAAGTTTGATCAAGGTTGAAGGTAACAGCTTCATTACCCACACGTAACGTGATTTCTTGCTCAAATACATCAATAAGAGCACGGCCCGTTCTCAGGAATCCCCGCCCAACAATGAGAGCAACCCGAGGATCAGCATCGAAATCAACAACCACAAAGTCAGCTGGAAAATGGAACTTTCCTACTTTCATAAATACATCCTCGGCGATGCCAAGAGGACGAGATATAGAACGATCTGCAAGCTCAAGAGTCATGCAGGTAGGAATGAGTTCCGGAAGAGAAAGTTTCTTCCATACTGAATAAGGCATCAGATTGATGCTTGCACCAAGATCGGCAAGGGGAAAGCATTCAATCATCCCAGGAAAAACACAATGAAGAAGAAATTTTCCAGGATCTCCAAGCTTCTCGGGAAGCTTCTTTAACAGAACAGCTGAGCAGTTCTCGTTCAAAGGAGTTTTGGCCATTTCAAACAGCTTTTCCTTATTGCTCAACATGTGTTTGAGAGTTGATGCAAACTTGGGCATCAACATGATAGCATCCGCAAAGCTTATGTCAAAATGAAGTTCTTGGAAAATTTGAAAGAATTTTTCCATTTGATGACTGGCTTTTTCGCGGAGCTTTTGCTCATGTAAACGTGAGGGGTAAGGAATAGAAGTTTTGGATTTGGGGTTACCAACTGGAGGTTCAAAAACAACTCCAGGATTGGTATTGGGTTTCGGGACAACCTGAGGATGGACAGTGCTGGTACCTCCGTTATTAGTAGGAAGTTCCTTGTCCTTTGTCGCCTCAGGTTCACTTTCCACTACCTTCGGGAGAGAAGAAGAAGAGGTAGTAGGAATAGCGGGTCCATCATATGAAGTACCACTTCTGGTTGTGATCGCCTTTGCATCGCCCCTCGGATTAGCGATCGTGTTGCTAGGTAAAGTACCTGAGCCCGAGGGTCGATCATTTAAAGACTTCTTAATGTCAGAAATCTGGCTGACCAACAACATATTCATTTCCTCTTGGGTTTTCATGAATTGCTTCAACAACTCATCAGATGATGGTCCAGTTGGAGCAATGGCTTGATTTTGCACAGGAAAATTCTGGCCTCTATTGTTTGGATTAGGGCCTTGATTGTGGAAATTTCCTTGATTATTGCCATGAAAGTACCCAGGGTTGAAATTTCCCTGACCTTGGTTTCTATTAAAGTTTCCTTGGTGTTGGAAGCTTTGATTTTGAAAACCGTTGTTTTGACTAAAATTACCTTGGTTTTGAAAACCTTGGTTTGGTCTATTCTGATTACGGTTTTGGTTTTGGTTGAAACCGGGTGGTCCAGGGTAGTGGTTAGGACGGTGGTTCGGGTCCATAGGAGCACGATATTGGTTGCCTCCTGAATTGGGAATCCCGCCCACAGCATTTGCTTCAAAAGGGTTACCATCGGTGGCCATACAGTCGTAATAGGCATGGGGGCCACCACAAGTAACACAGACTTCCACTTTCTTAACTTCAGTAGGAGGTGAAGTTTGTGGAAAAGAGACTTTCTTTTGGTTGGAGAGAACCAAAGCTTGAATAGCTTCCGTGAGTTTGTCAATCTTAGCATCGGTGCTAGATTGACTCACGGGTGATGAAGTAGAAGGACCAACACTGACTTGGGAAACAACCGGTTTGCTTCGTGCAGTGCGGACTTTGGACTTGTTTTCAATTATCGTTAAAGCTTCTTTGACAGTTTTGCTCAAGAAATTTTCTCCAGCGGAGGAATTGAGAGAATCTTGATCAGATTGACTCACTCCATTATAGAAAGTATCGAGTTGCATCAACTCGGAGAAACCGTGGTGAGGACATTTGCGGAGCAATTCCTTAAAACGATCCCACGATTCACTGAAGGGTTCATCAAACTTTTGTGTAAATTTGATGATTTCATTTTTAAGACTCGTGGTTTTGGAAGGTGGATAAAACTCGTTCACAAATTTCTTCACCAGGTCTTCCCATGTTTCGATTGATTTAGGGGGTTGTTTTTCAAGCCAAATCCTGGCTTGCCCCTCAAGGGAAAATGGGAACAGAAGAAGCTTTACAGCATCTGTAGGGACATTCTTGTATTTGATGGTAGATGCAATCTTGTTAAACCATCGAATATGAGCATGAGGATCATCCCTCTCAAAACCATAGAACTGACTTGAGGTTACAAGATTCAGTAACCCGGTTTTGAGTTCAAAATTTTCAGCCACAATGGCTGGGATAACAATAGCATCTCCATACCCGTCGATGGGTGCCTGGAGAAGCTCACACATAGGACGTTCTTCCGCCATGACAACGGAAGTAGTGTGAGCAGTCCGGATCTCAGATCCGACTGATGGAGTAGAAATTCTACGGACACGCCTTCTTGGAATCCTGAAAAGCTCACGAAATGGGCTTACAGATCTAGAAGAGCGAGTGCGCATACACAAGAGTTAACTCTAAGAGATCTCAGAGTTAAGGAGAGGAATTATGAAATTGGTGAAAATGGGGAAGGGAGAATCTTTTTGGGTTTTATGTTTCTGAAAAGTAGATATCACAACAAATCCAATTAAAACAAAATCGAGGCAAAACAACAGTGAACTTAAACCAATAATCACAAGATGAATGGCTTCTTTGAAAAAGGTACACCAATCACAAGGACACAAAGGCAAGTTTTAAATCTTTGGTTCGGGAACTTATTATGGTCGTACCCCCAGTTAGGTAGTACACTGCCTTGGTTTGCGGTGGTAATCTTTTATGTTGTTATTTATTAAAGAAAACGACAAATCTTTTTGTATTTTTATCTTTGATACATATATAGAAACAAAAGGAAAATATTTTTGTGTTTTATACGTTTTAAGCTGTTTTTGGATTTTTTATAAGAAAATATATAGATATAGATAGATGGTATGAACAAGGAGTGATTATTCAAATCACTAATATGCTAAACGTAAGATAATTAGCACAGCTCCCCGGCAGCGGCGCCAAAAATTTGATTCGTGCTAAACCGTCAAGTTTTATCACTCAAGCCGACCACTTGTGAATGGCCGACCGTAACAAACTTAAAACAGTTCAGACACAAATGCAATGAAGATCTGGAGAGTATAGTGTTTCCCCGGGTCGTTATGTCCCAGCAAGCTATGCGAAGAATCACCAAACGAATAGTGATCGAGAGATTTGAACGGAAAAAAGGATTTGAATTATTATAACTACAGAAATAGCCTATAAATAAAAAGGCTTAAATGCAAATTAAAGGAAATTTAAAAAGAATAAAAACTGTTAAATAAATGCTATCACTATTTGCAAAATGATGTTTTTGATTTTTCTTTTTTATAAAACTTAAATTAAAAACTACGTGACCTACAAATGAAAATGTGAAACTTACAAAATATTAATCCTAAAAATATGAAAATGATATTTTTACAAACCTAATGATAAAATAAAATTTTAAGGATAAGAAAATTATTTTTAAAACTATTTATCTAATTATTATTAATTAAAAACTATTTTTAACTAATTAATAATAGCCTAAAATACAAGAAAATATGAAATAAAACTAGAAAAAATAAAATTATGACTTGGAAAATCTAAAATAACAAAAGAGAATTTTCAAAACTATTTTTGTATTTTTCTGATTATTTTTCTATTTTCTATGAATTAAAAACTATTTAAAACTACTTAAATTGCTTAAAAATACAAATTTAACTAAGTAAAATCTGGAAAAATATTTTTTTTACTTTTTATATTTATCTTAACTTAAGAAAAATGAAAAATTATTTTTTTGAAACTTTTCTGAATTAATTGTATTAAATGCTAATTAAAAAGGCTTAAAAATTGATTTAAATAAAGAAAAATACCAAACTGACTGAGAAAAATCTGAAAAATTCAAGATAAGTCTAAAATAATATTCTAAAGCTGAGAAAAATATAAAAACAGGTGCTTGTGTGCAAGAAAATGTAACTGTAATGATAAGTGCTTATAATTAAGCACTCAAAATAAGCTACAAGCCACAAATAAGCACCAAACTGATACAGAAGCTATAAAAGGCTAAAAGTATCCAAATGCAACAAGTTTCAACTAGCTTAGACCTCTGAAATACTAATTGCACAGATTTGGTTGTTTTGACTAATGTGCTTAAAATCAGTTTTAGGTGGGCTACTTTAAGCTTAAGTAAAAGCTACAAAATAAGCTGAGAATGAAAACCATCAATTGGAACTTAAACTAGACCTAGCTGGGAACTTGTAAACCAAAATTCAGACTTAGATAAGCTCACTTGAGCTCTGTGCAAGGGTTGCAAGAACTGCACAACACCTGTGCATTTCAGCATTACTGTGCACAGGGCATATGACCCCATCTTGACAAGCTGATTAAGGGCTTTTAAAAAATTTACAAAATTCTGCAAAAATGATAATAAGCAAGTAGACCAACTGAAGTTCTTAAAACCACAATTTCACTTAGTTTGGCCCAAAAATGAGTAAATGAAAAATCAACTCAGATGGGTGAAAATCACTTTTTTCAATTTTGACTTTTGAAAGCAGTTTTGATTATTTGACTTTGGTGAGATTTGAGCTCAATTTAAGGACTGATTATGAAGTATTATGATGAAATGGAACTACTGCAATCTATTTCTAAGAATCTTGAACACAAAACAAGTGATTGGTTTTTCAAAATCCAAACAGATGAGCTTTTAAGACAGATTCAAAGGCATTTGGACTTTGAGAGTGTGCAGGCTCAAATTTATGATTGCAATGAGCTCAAATGAGCTAAACAACCCTGAAACAACAAATCCTAACTACTGAATAAACCTCTAAGACAGATTAAGCATCCAATCCAAACATACCTTTAATGACTGATTTGCAAATAAAATTCACCCAACTGCTGATTCAGTTTGTATAATTGATCAAACTAAGTATAACTACTCTAATTACCACTAATTAAACCAGTCTCAACTATTGATAACTACAAACACATGTTATGCAATGAATTTTTAAAATCACTTACAAAAGATCCTTAGCCACAATGGCTTGCCACTGAACCAATGAACTCTATCCTATATAAAACAACCCAGTGAACTCAGAATCAACCCAAATCCAGCACTGCTACACCCATTTCCATTTCCATCTCCATTTTTGCCCCAGTTTGACTTACATTGACCAAATTCCAAAATTGATTGAAACTTAAAAACAAGCTTACAAAAAGCTATAATAAGCTTATATAAGCTTGTTTGAGTGAGAAAATAAGCTATTTATAGTTTGAATATGAGAATTTGAAGTGGAATTTTGCAACAGTGAACTCAACACTATGAAATGGTAATGCTACTTGAATTGGCACTTGAAAATGGTTTATATTGATGAAATAACTTAAAGTGAGTACATTACAACAAAAGATTACAGACTTTTAACTTAACTAAAACTTTTATATTAAAAACGACATTAATGAAAATTAAAAAAACTAAAGACTCTCTTCTTCTCTTCCTCTTGCTTTCTTTTATACTCCAAACTTCTTCTCTCCTCTCTCTGATTGATTCCCACCTTTTTCCCTGGCCATTGGATGTCTTGAAGCTATCTTGGCCGTTTGATCAAGTTTTGGCGCCAAAACTTATATTAGCCAGTTGTAGGTTGAGTGAAGGGGGAGGGGTGCATTTAATGTATCTTGGAGGTTTGTTGAGGTGGGGGGAACAAGGTGAGTGGAAGGTGAGGAGGGGGGATGGGAGGTCTGGTGTTGCAGAAGCAGTTGGTGAGGAAGACAGTTTTGGCGGGTGTGTTTATTTGACCAGATTTGACTTGGCTATAATATTGAAGGGGGAGGTCAAAAGTAAAGGGTCCAAAGGTAAAAGGCAGGGGTCAATTGGTTTTGACAAGGCCAAAAGGGTATTAAAGGTTTAATAATCAAGGGCTTGTTTTGCCATTTTCTGAAAATACAAGGACCACTGCTGCCATTTTCACAAAGTTGCTCCAAGGGACTAAAAGTGACAAGCTCCAATAGTATAAGGACCAAACTTGACATTTTCCAATTTCCAAGGACCATTTTTGCCAATTTTTAAACTTGAAGGACCAATTTTGTAATTTCTCAAAACTTTTGATATTTTTCACCAAAGGACTAATTTTGACAAGTTATGATTTTAAAAGGACCTTTGGTGATTTTTCTTTTGAAATTAAGTGCTCAGGGACTATTTCTGACAACTTTTGAAACTTGGGGGACTGAAACTGCCAATTATGCAAACTTAGCTCATTTTTCATCTGATTTTAAACATTTTGCATCTGAAACATATAAAATGCAATTTTGAGATATTTTCAGTATTTTGATGCATTTCTGAGCATTTTTAAACGTTTTGCAGTTCAGATTTAACCAAAAATGATGAGTATTTACACACTCATCAAATTCACAATGCATATAGACTTGTAAAATAATATATACAAAGTAGCTTAACACTCTTTGACAAAAACAGAATTTGATGGACAGCCGAATACCCGTATTAACCTCATTAGAAAATGGATGCATGATTAGCAAGCATAATCCAGTTAGCAAATTGAACAAACCTCAACATCAAAGTTTACACAAGTAGCACAAATTCACAATATAAAACAGTGTGAAATCGTACTCTAATCTAACATTTAGAATCACATGCCATGATACAGAACAAAACAGAATATTTACTACAATTCACATAAACACAGCATAACACAATAGAGAGTAGCATCTCACCCAGCTTGTACCAAAGAAAAAATACATATTAATTCATGAATATAAAACACCTATCGATTCTTATAAGACTTTAACATTTGAAAACCATATACCATGAAGCATACCACGATTCAAATTTCACAAACCTGTTGTTAAAATACCTATAAAACACAAATAAGAAAAGATTTTTAAGCTTATTTTTTATTGGGTTAATCACCAATCGACCCATCTCAAACCCTCTATGACCCGGTCAACGAAAGTCAACCAACGAAAGTCAGACATTAGAAAGTCATCTAAAGCAGTTAAAGACATTTATATGACAGTTATATCATTAATTCTATCCAAGGAAAAAAATCATAATTAACAGCGGTTGTGTGTGCTTCGTGTACACTGACACATAAGATAATCTGCAATTTGGTAGTCATCTAACAATACCATGAAGCATACTTATATTCACTTATTGCAAAAGACACTCAAAGCACATATCGAGTAATCACACCTTTGACACAAAAACACTGTTACAAAATTCAGTTACATATTCGAACAAAATAATCTCTGAATCTGTCAACGTTGTAACATCCCAAATATCTAGAACAACGCATAAGTATCAATCTCACACTCAATTTCACCCAACATGTACCATAGACAAAAAAGACATATTAATTCATGAATGTAAAATGGCTATCGATTCTTAGCAGACTTTAACATTTGAAAACCACATACCATGAAGCATACCACGACTCAAATTTCACAAAACTGTTGTTAAAATACCATAAAACACAAATACGAAAAGATAAAGAGGGTGTTTGTTTAAGCTTTTTTTTTGGCTCATGAGCTTATGTAGCTTCAACTTATGTTTCTATAAGCCAAAATCTTCCGACTTATCTTGAAATATAAGACCTAAGCTTCAAAATAAGCTGAAAACAGTTTACTCAAGAAACATAAGCCAATGCCACTTGAGCTCCAAAATAAGCTCAAACAAACATCCCAAAGTAGATTAAACCCTCCACAAAACAGTCTTTGAAAGGAAAACTTGAAACCCCTTTGAAACCAGCACAAAATCTCCACATATATCTGTAAAACCTGAAAATCTTAAACATAGATAAAGACTAAAATACCCTTGGAAACGAAAATTATAAAATACGTAAAATACGTTTATAATCATTTAACGAAAATTAAAAACATAACTTACGAATAAGTAAAACTTAACGAATATGTTACGTGATCGATTTTGGTACGACGAAAGATTTAAACGTTTCGCTAATATGTTGGGCCTCGTTTTCGTTAATGAGGAAAAACCATTTGGGCTGTTCGTTGTTTGTATGGAGCCGAGAGCCAAGAAGCCTAAGGTGGCGTTTGTTTTTGTGTGCTCGGTTGGACTAGGCCGAACCCAACCCCCCTCCTAAAGCCCTAAACTAAATGTTACTAGCTATAAATACAATACATAAACTCAAAAGTGAAACCCTAGTTTTTGGTTGCCTCTCTTTCTTTTCTTTGCTCCCACTTGGCCGAACCCTACAACCTTTGGTGTCGAGATTTTGCTTCAACCAAGTTAAGGTATAACGTGTATCTCGTCTTCCTTTGATGCACCTTAAGTTAATATGTTGTCGCTTGTTTGTTTTAGTCGACTTGTGTTTCCTTTTCCCTTGTGTCGAGCCGTATGAAACCAACAAAGAACAAACCATACGATTTGAACCTTATAAGTATTAAAGAGTATGTTATGTAATAAGTATTATTGAATCGGATCATGGTTAGGTCGAGTATATGAGAACCGAATCACATGCATGTGAACCGAACCATGTGTATGTTTCGGCCAATGTATAAAACATGATAACTTGAACATGTAAAGTACGTAGATGGGTTAAGATTTGCGTAATAACCTATTAGCCAAAACCCTAGGTTTGAACCGAACCATATAAGAGTTTTGAACCTGTATTAAATAAGTAAGAGGTCATATATACATAAACCCTAGTTTGATATGTGAACCGAATAGTGCATGCCGAACCCTAATGGTTTGTGAATCATGTACCATGTGTGCGTTATTATAAGTCAAGTGAACTTGTAAGTATGTAAACGTGTAATTAATCCGAGTAATAAGTAACATGTGTGTCACATAAAATCATAAACGTGCATGGTGAAACATAAAAGGAAAGATTATTTTCATTACGTGTTAGGTTAAGTAGCGAGTCATTAAAAGACGTAACATGTAAAGTAAATGCATATTAAGGTGATATTAAAAGAATGAGAAAACCCTAGAATATAAATGAGAGTTGATTAGGGTTTGAAGCTAAGAGTGTTAATTCGTTATTTCATGTGTGAGTTATGACGTTTAAACTATTTTCACATGTAACCCTAAACTTTAATAAATGACATAATGAACCCTAATCTACAACATCGAATATAAAACACTTAAGTCTCATTTAATCATAAAAACCCTAAAGTATGAAGATCACTGAATACACTAAGTATAAACACCAAATATTAAAAGATCATTTCGATGATTATGGAATCATAAATAACATGGACGACCGTTAATGTGTATAGGTTCTGAGAAGAAGTGGTAATCCTTTGCTTTCCGTCTTTCTGCTTTTCGATCATTTGCTTTGGAATAAGGTACAGATATTCTGACCTTTTCAGTAAAGGTTCCTTTTAACGTTTTCTTTCGTTAGCTTCTATATTAGGGTTTCCTAAGCCTTTGTTATGAACCCGATTCTGATTTGTTTGAGCTGTTGCTTATCTGAACTCTGATTTCTGAATTATGAAACATCTGATTTTGAACTATATGATATGAAAACTCTGATTTTGGAAATATGAATAACCTTCTGATAAAATATGATCTGTGTCAGTTATGACATTCTGATTTGACCTAAGATAGTTTGACACCTGAGCCAAATATTTCACTAGTCATGGGGGTTCCATGTCCGTATCAGTGATGCACCTCTGATATGACTCTAGGGCAGTAGAGTGATGTTCTGCCACGTCTCTGGATGGTGAAGCATATTTTGTATATGTAGGAAGGGGCGTATGGATGCATCTTAGATCTGTTATCTGTTATCTGTTATCTGTTATCTGTTATATGTTATCTGATGATTGATGCTGCGTGCATGCACGTCCTTCATAACTATGGTAGGTCTCCCCTACAAATGTTGCCTTATGAGAATATGATTATGATCTGATATTTGTTTCTGGGCTCGTGGTAGTTAACTATAAACTTTATTTGAAAATTCTGATTTATACTTTGAAATGATTATGATTTTGCTATCTTTCGCTCACTATATTTCATATTCGATATCGTTTAGTATTCGCTTTGCTTTCATATCTGTTCACTGGGCTTTTGAAGCTCAGCCGCATTTTCTTTTCTTCCGCGGCAGGTATCTAAGCATTGGAAGCTGGGTTTTGCTTTGGGATTAGTGCATGAGTGGACTTACCTTAGAGATGTTTAGCTTTGATTCTTATGATGCCATTTAAGACAATTTATTTCAGATATTTTGTTGAAGTTTATCTTCCGCTGGGACCTATGTATTGAAGTCATTTTGACTTGAATTATTTCCGCATTTATGTTAAGATTTTGTTTGGTTATTTATGTTTTGCTTTGATATGACACCATTACTTGTGATTCCTTTACCCTTGCCGGGTCGGGGCGTTACAATTTATGGTATCAGAGCCTAGGTTTACGACTTGTAGTCAGGACCTGTGACATAAGAACCCTAGGTTTTCCCTTAGAGCTTAGGCTTTGACTTGTGAGGATTGGGTAGACTTTAGGTTTCCTTCTGCGTACTTCCATTTCGTATCTCACCTTTGTTCATTTTGCTAATCGTTTGAATATCGTTCAGATGGTTCGAACTCGTACTAACGGTAGCGCGGATGGAGACGATGATGCTCCTAACATTGATGCTGCGATTGCTAATGCCCTCAACACTCTTTTCCCTGGTCTTACTACACCTGAGATGATGGAACAGGTGATCAACAACATTCGTAATCAGACTGGTGCTTCGGGTAGTGGTGGAGGAAATCAACCCACAGGCATTCACACTTGGCTCGAGCGTTTCGGTAAGCTCAAGCCTCTTTTGTTTAGCACTGCTGCTACTCCCACTGAGGCCGAGGACTGGATCACTCATATTGAGAAGCTGTTTGAAGTATTGGGTTGTGGAGACGAGTTTAAGACTCGTTTGGCTGCATTTAAGTTGGAAGGTGATGCTTTGAATTGGTGGAAGGCACTCAAATAGGCACGAGGAGGAGATGCTTTTGCTGTTACTTGTACTTGGACTGAGTTTCAGACTATCTTCTATAACCGTTACTTTCCTGATGCTGAGCAGCAAAGGTATGAGAGGGATTATCAAGGAATCTACCAGTTTGATCATGAGAACTCCAATGAGTACATGAGTAGATTTATGAGGCTGGTAAGTTTTGTGGGAACGATTGCTGGAGATGGTAGGCGCCAAGCTAAGCACTTCAAGTGGGGATTGAAGAAGTGGGTGTTGGACCGACTGCTTAACACTGAATATGAGGATGTGTCGGCCTGCAATGACGCAGCTTGTAACATTGAGATCTTTCATGAGGGTTCGGGTTCCAACAAGCGTAATCGCGATGGTGATCGGATTCAAGGTAGGGCTTAAAGTAATGATTATAAGGGAAATTCTGGCAGGAGTTATGATTCGAGGGGACAAGAGGATAGGAGTTATGATCAGCGGGGTCAGTCAGGAAGGAATGTGGACTCTAGGCGCCCTGAGGCGAGGAGTCAGGATAGCAGAGCTGCTGGTAAGAATGGAAATGATCGTCAAAATCAAGGTAACAATAACCAGCGTTACAACAAGGATCAGTCGGCTCGAGGATCAAATCAGGGTCGTGCTTCAGGATCTTCTGGTCAGCAAAGGACAGCTGAAGTTTTGCCTCCCCCACCTATCTGTACTACTTGTGGAAAGGCTCATCCGGGACCGTGTTTTAAGGCCACTGGTGGATGTTTCTCTTGTGGTTCCACTACTCACAAGATCAAGGATTGCCCTAAGAGGAACCCGGTGATTCCTGGAAACTACATCAAGCCGCCACCTACTACTGGACGTGTTTATGCTACTACTCGGAATCAGGCGGAGCGCACTTCAGGTACCATTACGGGCACTCTTTTCATTGATGATTTTTCTGTCTTCGCTTTATTTGACACCGGTGCCACACACTCCATTATATCTGTCACATTTGCTAAGAAACTTAATATGAAGCCCAAACCGCTAACAAATCACTTATCGATATCTACGCCTATGAAAAACCACATGATCATTGATCATAAATACGTTAAGTGTCCTCTTCGTTTTGATGATCGTATTCGCTCTGCAAATCTGTATCCTCTCGATATGGTCGACTTTGATGTCATTCTAGGCATGGATTGGTTGGCTTATCATATAGCTTCCATCGACTGCTATGCTAGAACTGTGATCTTTGGAGACATAAAACATCCTGAATTTGTTTATTATGGTTCTCAACCTCTCAAATCTGTTAAGTTCATTTCTGCTATGAAGGCACGGACCATGATTGCTCATGGGTGCCAAGGTTTTCTGGCATCTGTTAAGGACACATCTTTAGAGAGTCCTGACATTGAAAACTTTCTGTTGTTTGTGAATTCACCGATGTTTTTCCCGATGAACTTCCTGGTCTTCCTCCAGCTAGAGAAGTTGAGTTTAGCATTGAGTTAATTCCTGGTGCTGAACCAATTTCGAAAGCTCCGTATCGTATGGCACCTGTAGAACTGAAGGAGTTGAAGGAACAGCTGCAAGAGATGATAGATAATGGATTCATTCGACCTAGTGTTTCTCCATGGGGTGCACCTGTCTTGTTTGTGAAGAAGAAGGATGGAAGTATGCGTCTATGTATCGACTACCGTGAACTCAACCGTATTACTATTCGAAACCGTTATCCTCTTCCGCGTATAGATGATTTGTTTGATCAACTGCAAGGAGCTAAGTTCTTTTCTAAGATTGATCTGAGATCTGGTTATCATCAGCTACGTGTGAGGGAGCAAGATGTTCCTAAGACCGCGTTTCGTACCAGATATGGTCATTATGAATTTCTCGTTATGCCTTTCGGTTTGACAAATGCGCCTGCTGTGTTTATGGACCTAATGAATCGTGTTTTCCATGAGTTCCTCGACAAGTTTGTTATTGTTTTCATCGACGACATTTTAGTTTACTCCAAGTCTGAAGAAGAGCATGAACAACATCTCCGGATAGTTTTGGAGATTTTGAGGAAGAAGAAGTTGTACGCCAAATTTTTGAAGTGTGAATTTTGGTTAAGACAAGTCGCTCTCCTTGGTCATATTGTATCTGCTGATGGTATCACCATGGATCCGTCTAAGGTTGAGGCTATCACTAAGTGGCCAAGACCTACGACAGTGACTAAGGTTAGGAGTTTTCTAGGACTTGCTGGTTACTACCGACGTTTTGTAGAAGGTTTCTCTCGCTTAGCTTTTTCCCTAACCCAACTGATGAGAAAAGGTGAAAAGTTCGTATGGACGGATGAACGAGAAAAGAGCTTTGAGGAGTTGAAACGGAGATTGGTGCCCGCTCCTATTTTGACTCTTCCATATGGTTCTGGAGGATTTCAAATTTATAGTGATGCATCTAAGAAAGGATTAGGCTGTGTTTTGATGCAACATGGAAAAGTAATAGCTTATGCTTCAAGGCAACTGAAACTGTATGAGGAGAATTACCCAACTCATGACCTTGAGTTAGCTGCAGTAGTGTTCGCGTTGAAGATCTGGAGACATTACTTGTATGGAGAGACGTGTGACATTTTCACCGACCATAAGAGTCTCAAGTATATTTTCACTCAAAAAGAACTTAACATGAGACAAAGAAGATGGTTAGAACTTCTTAAGGATTATGACACCAACATTCAGTACCATCCAGGTAAGGCTAATGTAGTTGCTGACGCACTCAGCCGGAAATCAGGCATTCTTGCAAGTATTGAGATTGAATCTAGGATTCTTCGTGACTTAGAACGTTTGGACGTTGAGTTGTGTGTACGAGGTTTTGATGGATACTGGGCTAGTATGAAGGTGGAGTCGAACCTTATACTGCAAATTAAAGAAGCTCAGAAAGATGACGGCGAGCTGTGGGCCGTGGCGCAAAATGTTGAAGAAGGTAAGCAGACGGATTTTAAGGTTGATAATGACGGTATTGTATGGTATGAAGATAGGCTTTGTGTTCCCAATGATCAGGTACTTCGTGAGAAAGTTATGACTGAAGCTCATAGTTCTCCTTTCACTATCCATCCTGTTTCTACCAAGATGTATAGGGATTTGAAGCAGTACTTCTGGTGGAATGGCATGAAGCAAGATGTGGCGACGTTTGTGTCGAAGTGTATGATTTGTCAGCAGGTTAAGATTGAACATCAAAGGGCTAGTGGACTGTTACAACCATTGGATATTCCGACATGGAAGTGGGATAAGATATCTATGGATTTTGTGACTGGACTACCTCTTACTCGGAAGAAGCATGATGCGATTTGGGTAGTTGTTGATCGATTAACCAAATCTGCTCATTTCTTACCAATCCGAAAGGATTATGGTATTGGTAGATTGGCAGAGATTTTTCAGCAAGAGATAGTTAGACTTCATGGTACTCCGGCATCTATTGTGTCCGATAGGGATCCGCGTTTTACTTCTCGTTTCTGGAAAGGTTTGCAAAAAGCTTGGGGTACTCGACTTAATTTTAGTACGGCATTTCATCCTCAAACAGATGGTCAGTCAGAGAGGACTATTCAGACCTTAGAGGACATGCTAAGGGCTTGTGCTTTGGAATGGACTGGCAGCTGGGATGAATATTTGTGTTTAGTAGAGTTTGCATACAACAACAGTTGGCATGCTAGCATTAAGGCAGCACTGTTTGAACTTCTGTATGGAAGAAAATGTAGAGTACCTATTTGTTGAGATGAAGTAGGTGAACGCTTAATTGAAGGTCCGGAAATGATTGAGATCACTAATGAGAAAGTAGCTGTTGCTAGAGAAAAGTTGAAGGAGGCTAGGTCTCGTCAGAAAAGTTATGCCGACAAGCATCGTCGTGATTTAGAGTTTCGAGTTGGAGATCGTGCATTTTTGAAAGTCTCGCCGTTTAGAGGTGTGAAACGTTTTGGAATCAAGGGCAAGCTCAGTCCTCGATTCATCGGTCCATTTGAAATTTTGGAACGTATAGGAGAAGTTTCGTATCGATTAGCACTTCCGCCTCAGTTATCGCATGTTCATGATATTTTCCATGTATCTCTCCTAAGGGGATACAATTATCATCCGTTACACGTTGCTTCTTATCCGTTTGATCAAATTCAATCCGATATGTCTTTATCTGAAGAACCGGAAGCTATTTTGGAAAGACAAGAAAGAGTCATGAGAAATAAAGTCATTCCGTTCGTTAAGATTCTTTGGAAAAATCACCCGGAGCGTGAGGCTACTTGGGAAACCGAAGAGTCGATGCGAGCTAGTTATCCTCATTTCTTTGAATAGTTTGGTATGTTCTCATTTCGTTTTCGTTTCGCTTCATTTCAATTTTCGAGGATGAAAATTTTTCTTTAGAGGGGAAGAATTGTAAAACCTGAAAATCTAAAACATGGATAAAGACCGAAATACCCTTGGAAACGAAAATTATAAAATACGTAAAATACGTTTATAATCATTTAACGAAAACTAAAAACCTAACTTACGAATAAGTAAAACTTAACGAATATGTTACGTGATCGATTTTGGTACGACGAAAGATTTAAACGTTTCGCTAATATGTTGGGCCTCGTTTTCGTTAATGGTGAACCATTTGGGCCGTTCGTTTGTTTGTATGGAGCCGAGAGCCAAGAAGCCCAAGGTGGCTTTTGTTTTTGTGTGCTCGGTTGGACTAGGCCGAACCCAACCCCCCTCCTAAAGCCCTAAACTAAATGTTACTAGCTATAAATACAATACATAAACTCAAAAGTGAAACCCTAGTTTTTGGTTGCCTCTCTTTCTTTTCTTTGCTCCCATTCGGCCGAACCCTACAACCTTTGGTGTCGAGATTTTGCTTCAACCAAGTTAAGGTATAACATGTTTCTCGTCTTCCTTTGATGCACCCTAAGTTAATATATTGTCGCATGTTTGTTTTAGTCGACTTGTGTTTCCTTTTCCCTTGTGTCGAGCCGTATGAAACCAACAAAGAACAAACCATACGATTTGAACCTTATAAGTATTAAAGAGTATGTTACGTAATAAGTATTATTGAATCGGATCATGGTTAGGTCGAGTATATGAGAACCGAATCACATGCATGTGAACCGAACCATGTGTATGTTTCGGCCAAGGTATAAAACATGATAACTTGAACATGTAAAGTACGTAGATGAGTTAAGATTTGCGTAATAACCTATTAGCCGAAACCCTAGGTTTGAACCGAACCATATAAGAGTTTTGAACCTGTATTAAATAAGTAAGAGGTCATATAGACATAAACCCTAGTTGGATATGTGAACCGAATAGTGCATGCCGAACCCTAATGGTTTGTGAATCATGTACCATGTGTGCGTTATTATAAGTCAAGTGAACTTGTAAGTATGTAAACGTGTAATTAATCCGAGTAATAAGTAACATGTGTGTCACATAAAATCATAAACGTGCATGGTGAAACATAAAAGGAAAGATTGTTTTCATTACGTGTTAGGTTAAGTAGCGAGTCATTAAAAGACGTAACATGTAAAGTAAATGCATATTAAGGTGATATTAAAAGAATGAGAAAACCCTAGAATATAAATGAGAGTCGATTAGGGTTTGAAGCTAAGAGTGTTAATTCGTTATTTCATGTGTGTGTTATGACGTTTAAACTATTTTCACATGTAACCCTAAACTTTAATAAATGACATAATGAACCCTAATCTACAACATCGAATACAAAACACTTAAGTCTCATTTAATCATAAAAACCCTAAAGTATGAAGATCACTGAATACACTAAGTATAAACACCAAATATTAAAAGATCATTTCGATGATTATGGAATCATAAATAACATGGACGACCGTTAATGTGTATAGGTTCTGAGAAGAAGGAGTAATCCTTTGCTTTCCGTCTTTCTGCTTTTTGATCATTTGCTTTGGAATAAGGTACATATATTCTGACCTTTTCAGTAAAGGTTCCTTTTAACGTTTTATTTCGTTAGCTTCTATATTAGGGTTTCCTAAGCCTTTGCTATGAACCTGATTCTGATTTGTTTGAGATGTTGCTTATCTGAACTCTGATTTCTGAATTATGAAACATCTGATTTTGAACTATATGATATGAAAACTCTGATTTTGGAAATATGAATAACCTTCTGATAAAATATGATCTGTGTCAGTTATGACATTCTGATTTGACCTAAGATAGTTTGACACCCGAGCCAAATATTTCACTAGTCATGGGGGTTCCATGTCCGTATCAGTGATGCACCTCTAATATGACTCTAGGGCAGTAGAGTGATGTTCTGCCACGTCTCTAGATGGTGAAGCATATTTTGTATATGTAGGAAGAGGCGTATGGATGCATCCTAGATCTGTTATCTGTTATCTGTTATCTGTTATCTGTTATATGTTATCTGATGATTGATGCTGCGTGCATGCACGTCCCTTCATAACTCTGTAGGTCTCCCCTACAAATGTTGCCTTATGTGAATATGATTATGATCCGATATTTGTTTCTGGGCTCGTGGTAGTTAACTATAAACTTTATTTGAAAATTCTGATTTATACTTTGAAATGATTATGATTTTGCTATCTTTCGCTCACTATATTTCATATTCGATATCGTTTAGTATTCTCTTTGCTTTCATATCTGCTCAATCGGGCTTTTGAAGCTCAGCCGCATTTTCTTTCTTCCGCGGCGTATCTAAGCATTGGAAGTTTGGGTTTTGCTTTGGGATTAGTGCATGAGTGGACTTACCTTAGAGATTTTTAGCTTTGATTCTTATGATGCCATTTAAGACTATTTATTTCAGATATTTTGTTGAAGTTTATCTTCCGCTGGGACCTATGTATTGAAGTCATTTTGACTTGAATTATTTCCACATTTATGTTAAGATTTTGTTTGGTTATTTATGTTTTGCTTTGATATGACACCATTACTTGTGATTCCTTTACCCTTGTCGGGTCGGGGCGTTACAATATCACTGAACATTATTGTTGTAAAGGTAAATGCGATTAAGTAAATATTCTACAACACTAAACAAGAAATGCATTGCAAAGTGCTAGCATCCATTGTTTAATTAAAAAGGTCGCAATTTGGCGCCAAGAGACAAGGTGTTGACTAGTCACATCTTTAACATAAATAGGCTATTTAAACATACAAATACATGTCACTACACAAAATCAGTTATGCATTCAAACAAAAACTTCACTAGCTTCACCCATAAAAAAAATGATGATTAAATGACCATTTTGAAAAGAAAAAAAACGCATTTATTAGAAAAGCTATAGTTATTAATCTTATCAGAATCTTAAATTAGCATAAAAGCATAATTTCCTTTAGAATTCACAATCCATATAGACTTGTAAAATAATATATACAAAGTAGCTTAACACTCTTTGACAAAAACAGAATTTGATGGACAGCCGAATACCCGTATTAACCTCATTAGAAAATGGATGCATGATTAGCAAGCATAATCTGGTTAGCAAATTGAACAAACCTCAACATCAAAGTTTACACAAGTAGCACAAATTCACAATATAAAACAGTGTGAAATCGTACTCTAATGTAACATTTAGAATCACATGCCATGATACAGAACAAAACAGAATATTTACTACAATTCACATAAACACATCGTAACACAATAGAGAGTAGCATCTCACCCAGCTTGTACCAAAGAAAAAATACATATTAATTCATGAATATAAAACACCTATCGATTCTTATAAGACTTTAACATTTGAAAACCATATACCATGAAGCATACCACGATTCAAATTTCACAAACCTGTTGTTAAAATACCTATAAAACACAAATAAGAAAAGATTTTTAAGCTTATTTTTTATTGGGTTAATCACCAATCGACCCATCTCAAACCCTCTATGACCCCGATCAACGAAAGTCAACCAACGAAAGTCAGACATTAGAAAGTCATCTAAAGCAGTTAAAGACAGTTATATGACAGTTATATCATAACTGCCATATCCCCTGAACCAACACAATGGTTCATTAGCACCGTTTCAATATGTATATATAGATAGATTTCATGTATGAACAGATGATGACTGATAATAAAGAAAAGTTTTTCCAGATTCAATTGTTATTTGTTATTTTGGTACATTTTGATTAAAGATCCATAAAAACAGGCCAACTGTCACACCCTCGCCGGAGGCGGAAACACGAGGTGTTACGGAAGGGAACATAAGCACAAGATAATAGAACATACCAACGTAAATATTTAAAAGAAAGAGTACACCATTACAATACCAGTTTAGCCGTCATCGGCAATTATATTACTAAGTTTAGATTCCAAAATATTTCGTTCTATTACATAACGATTTGTAGTGACAAGTGAAAACTTCATTATGCAAGACCTGGTAGAAAAAGCTTACTAACGATCACCAGAAATGCATGAGAGAAAAACGGGTCAACTATGAAAATAGTTGGTGAGTAAACATGTTTAGCAAAATAAGAAAACTCGTAAGAAATATTCAAAGCTTTCGGTCATCGAAAATAGTCCACAAAGCAAAGGCATTGTAAATCCACTCGTTCCTAAGTTCCGCTCATACAAAACTTGCAACCTGTGTGTTCACAACCCACTGCCGAAAGTAGTATGTCTAATAGTCAAGTATAAGCGGTCATAATAGTTCACAATATAGTACCACGTAATATAATAATTCAGTGGATGCTACTGATGAAACCAAATTAAGCTGGGTGCCACTACCCAAAGTTATGTTGGGTGCCTCTTCCCAAAGATATACTGGGTGCCTCTTCCCAAAGATATACCGGGTGCCTCTTCCCAAAGATATACCTCAACACGGGAGACTTTTATAGTGATGCTCCGAACATGGGAGACTTTATAGTGATGCTCCGAACATGGGAGACTTTGGGACAAGGTCATAACATGTACGGTTCAATAAGTTCTAACAAGTCATAATTTCGTAATTAAGTTCAAGGATTTGACTCGAGTTCACAAAAGTAAGAATCAATTTAATTCAAGTATGATTCATGCATTCAGCCCCAAAATATAGTAAAACGGTAAAAAGGGGATGTGATTACTCACTTGATGAATAGATGCGATGACAAAAGTGGTTACAATCAAATGTAGCGTGAATCTCGAAACCGACCTATTATGAATGATATGATATGCAATAAGTCATGATGTAATGTTATGCACTCAATTCGGATGTTATTTATACCACTTGTGAGTTTTGAAAATAATACTTATCGTCGAAAATACTCTTTTGACGTCTTGACCATTCTTAAATTACTTTGCAAGTATTTACGTCAAAATGTCATCCTACAATAGTTTCTTAATGATTTATTGTGAAATTATAACTTTTCGTCGTAAAATAATGTCGTTGGAAATTTCATGAAAGTGACAAAAATGGCCTCGAAAATCTATTCGTAAAATGGGCACGTCGAACGTGCTAGGAAACGAACTCAACAGTTTTGGAAAGCTTGTATCAAAATCTCAAAGTTTTGGCATTTAAGTTTTCATCCTAGAGGTCTCGTTCATAAAAGAAAATTAGTAGGTTAAGTAGGGTGATTTTGTCCAAATGTAGTTTAAAAGTGAATTTCGGCAAAGTTTAAGCAACCGTAAATAATTTATTACAACTCCGCTATACAAACGGTTGGTCATTTTGAAAAATATGCTTGGTAATCTCACTTTTATTAGAAGACATCTCGTTACAAAAAGTTCTCCGTCAACGTTAAAAATAGCCTTCAATATGGCCCCTCGTTTGTTTACCGTAACACGTGTCTCGTAAAAATAATATAGTTTTTCTTAAATAAGAAAGTTACGGCAATTTTATGAAAACGTGTATATTTTAGTCGTTATAAATCCGTTTTCTACGTTTTATACGTCCTTAGCTTCGTATCAAAGTATACTAATATATTTTTGATAAGTCGAAATAATTTATAAAGCTTAAGACTCGTTTTGACTCGTACACAACAAAAATAGTGTGCTGAAATTTTCAGGACGTATATATTTCGTCGTCAAACTTGAAATTTCTTACGTTATAACTCCGTTTTTATCCGTTCAAGCAGCCACGGATTCGTTTTAAAGTATATTTTCTAAATATCTAGGCCAAAAATTCGTGTCTACTGTCGGATTTTCCAGAAATACAAAACAAGATCAGACCCTTATTTATACTTGTCGAAAAGAGTTTTTCTCGTACTAAACCTATTCCAATCCCTTCAAAACAGCTCCAAAGCTAT